>JAHZTW010000001.1:84709205-84808911 GCA_020283515.1 Alliaria petiolata
TTTTTTTTTTTTTTTTTTTGCTTATTTTTTACT
Organism: Alliaria petiolata; assembly: GCA_020283515.1. NCBI lineage: Eukaryota > Viridiplantae > Streptophyta > Magnoliopsida > Brassicales > Brassicaceae > Alliaria > Alliaria petiolata. The sequence goes on from JAHZTW010000001.1 coordinate 84,709,239, forward strand.
TTTGTTTTGCTTGTTTTTATAAATATAAGAATAGATGAATATTATTTCCATTAATTATGTATAAAGTAACCATTTGAAAAAGGTCTAATAGAGTTCATATCAGTAAGAGAATATTACATGTAAAAATCCAATCATTGTTAAAAGTGAAAAACTGTTTCATCAATTTATTGTTGATGTTTATATATCGTTTAGAAAAGATCAAATCAAACAATAATAAGAGTCGATATATATAATAACAATGTTGTCATTGGAGTTAATATATATGTATAAACTGCAAATAAATCTTAAAGATAAAAATATTTATTAAAAATTAGTTTCTGCGCGAACGCGCGGATTCAATACCTAGTTTCTGTAAAACTATAATATTTTTGCTAGCCGCCGGTTACAGGTTTCTAATTTTTTTTTTTCTATTTTAACCATTGTTTCTTTATTTTCCATCTTTTCCAAACTTAATTAAACTGAAAAGAACATTATAATTTTTTCTATTTGATTTTATTTTTAAACTCTAATAAACTGAAAACAATTTATATGAGACTCTAACAAATATAGCCAAAAATTATGTTTTACGATTTTCCGCAAAAAACATGGTTTTCACAAATTTTCCCGCCAAAAAAGTATTTTTTAATTTTCCCGCCAAATCTTTTATGGTACTACTATTTTCCCACCAAAAACGTTATTCTTCGATTTTCTCGTACAATATGTAGGTTTTACAAAACTTTTCCGCCAAAAAAAATTATGATTCCACTATTTCCCATTTAAAAAAAAATTTATTCGATTTTTTCGCCAAAAATAAGGGTTCCACTTGATTTCCCGCCCAAATGTAGTTGTCACAAATTTTTGGTATTTATTTAATATGTTTTGTTAATTACTATTATTTTAATAACAAATTATTATATTTATGGTTTTATGGATCATGGATCAACCATTTAACTATTTGATCTATATAATTAGATGGGTCAAATGTCTAGTTGATCCATGACCTATTAACATTCAATCCATTAGGATTATGGGTTGGGTTGGGTTGGATGACACCCCTAATAAGATCATTAAAAAAACATGTCGATTTATCCTGAAATATTTTACTTGGCTCAACTCTGAAATATTACATAGAAATATCTAACAAAATAACATTTTAAAAAGGGCAATTCTCTTTAATATCACCAAATGAATTTTTTGTTCCATATTTAACACACACTGATCAAAAGTTCCAAGAATAACATTCATTAAGTGTACAATGACTAAAATGCCCTTTATGTTAATAAACCTTCCAAACACACACAAATCAGAAAATATCAATTCAAAATTCAACGGTTAAAGCTTTAGATTTCGGCATCGCGTCAATTCGATCTCCGAGAATCACACCAGCAGCGTAGCAACTGAGAACGACGGCGTAGCAACTGAGAACGACGGCGATAGCAATTGAGAACGACGATGATAGCAACGAGCCCAGCTCCGGCAGTAAAAAAAGGACGACGGCGACCAAAACGCGATTGGCAACGATAGCTATGGTAACTAACAATGGCCTGAACAAGCGATCTCAGTAGGGCCCATCCGAATTGAATATGCGACATGTAATCTCTCTCTCTGCTTGTTGTTTATGATCACCATTTATGAGCTTGATCTGATCTCCAGTGGCGCGGATTTTAATCACTATTGAGAATTGAAACATTGTCGTAGGTTTGTGAAGATTTTCTGAAACTCTGGTCTAGTTTGTGAAGATGCTAGGCTCTATTTTTCTTTTGATTGCTTCTTTAATTTTGGGTAGTCCAAATAGTTTGTTTGTCTCTTTGATATGGGAACATGGTTACAGATTAAACGCTTGAAATCTTGCTATCGGTTGCATTTAAGATGAGATACAAGGAGAGACTGACAAAAGTAGACACTGCAGCTCATATAACAGCTTCCAAAAAGTTGTTGTGTCAACCGGGGAAGGTCAGAGGTGCAGTTATAAGACCCATTAATTGGTGCGTTTATCTTCTCATTAGTGATATGTAATACGAAAATCAGATCATTTGGTAATAATTGTGTCCAATTTTGTATTCAGGAAGTATATGCATAAAGGTATTAGCATATGGTTTGGGAGCATCATGAGGTTGAAGCCATTGATGTTGACCGTATTGATCTGATGTGGAAAGATACCGAACTGCCACCATTTCTTCACTAATATGTATTTATAAACATTAGAATTTTTTTCTAAAAACTTGAAAAAGTCTTTCTAAAAGTATTTTCTTCAAAACTTGATTTGATGTTATTCTAGGGCATAAAAAGTGCGATTTGACGTTCTTTTCTTCATTTTAAATCAAGCAACTTTGACTATAAAACAAGAAAAATACCTCTGATCCATGTGCTCTCACGAAATTTAGCTGGAAACAATGCTAATAAGTTTATTTGATCTACTAGTAATTAACATAAGATTTAGGAAGTCATTCCTAAATTTATAAAAATGTTTCCTATAAATTCAAGAAGGCTTCCTAAATTTCTTATATTAATCAAACAATTCTAGATATTTAAGAAAAAATCATACAAATTTTAGTAAGGTGTTCCTAAGAGTTTAGAAAATCATACAAATTCAAGAAGGCTTCCTAAATGCTTATAAATGTTTCCATAAACATTAAAAAAAAAAAACTTTTTAAATTTAGGAAGGTCTTCCTGAAAGTTTAGAAATATTTCCTAAATGTTTATTCGATCTAGTAAGAACATACGATTCTGAAAGCCTTTTTTTACTAGATTTTAAACTTTATGAAGACTTTCCTACATATGTAAGAATTCTTCCTAAAAATTCAAAAAGCCTTCCTAAATTTCATGTGGCAATATTTGTAACAAAAATAATTCTCTGGTAGTTTGGAGGTGGACTAAATACACGAACCTGCTAAAATGATGAAAGTCAAGAAAAATTACCAAAACTTTTACTAAATTTGTAAGAAATCTTCCTGAACAATCAAGAAATGGTTCCCTTTGGTTTAGGAAGACCTTCTTTTTTTTAGGAAGGTTCCCTTTGATTTAGGAAAACCTTCTTAAATGTGTAGTATGACTTCTTAAATTTGAATTGCTGCTGTAGGAACTGATTCAAGACCATTGTTACATGATGATGAGTCAGGAGACACACACACAGTGGTAATGCTACAGTTGTTACTTTAAAATAAAAAAAGAGTTTATCTTTCAACAATTTGGGATGCATGTGGTGAAGCGTACACCAAGCCAGAACGAGAACATAAAACGATTTTTAGTTTTCATATTGTGTTGACATATCTGACCAAATTTGACCATTTAAAAACTTACTAAACATATCTGACCAAATTTGACCATTTAAAGATAAATTATTTGACCATTTAAAAATATACTAAACATTCATGTAAGAGAAAACGATTTTTAGTTTTCATATTGTGTTGACATATCTGACCAAATTTGAGTTGTTGTATAAATGGATACAAAGTTATCATTTATACGTTTTAGGAAAATCTTCATAAATAAGTAGGATGGCTTCCTAAATTTTATGAAAGTCTTCCTAAACTTTCTAAATTATTAACAAATCTTCTTAAACTTTTCAGAGATTTTCATTGACTATTATAAAACATTCAAAAATTCTTTTAAAAGCCTTTTAAATGTTTAACGGAAGGTCTTCCTAAATGTTTATGACGGCTTCCTAAATGTGTATGACTGCTTCCTAAATTTGAGTTATTGTATAAACATTTACAAAAGTTTTCGTTACACGTTTAAATATAAATGATTTGACAAGAAAATGTGTATGTCTGCTTCCTAAATTTGAGTTGGTGTATAAACAGATATAAAAGTCTTCCTAAATTTGAGTTGTTGTATAAATAGACACAAAGTTATCATTTATACTGTTTAGGAAAACCTTCATAAATAAGTAGGATGACTTCCTAAATTTAAGTTGTTGTATAAATAAAAATTTAGGAAGATTTTCTTAAACGTATACAAAACCTTCCAAAATTTTATTTGAGCAAATAGTTTTTAACATATGATTTTGGAAGGCTTTTCTAACACGTATAAAATGCAAACTTTTGTTTACCATTTAAACAACAACTCAAATTTAGGAAGCTGTAATACACATTTAGGAAGACTTTTCTAACACGTATAAATGCAAAAATTTGTGGATATGTGTAACCAATAAACCAAGGTATCATTCGGTAAATCTATAAAATTATTTTGTATGTATAAACTTGGTTTTAGGAAACAACTTTACATGCTTAGGAATGCCTTCCTAAAAAAAAAATATGTTAAAATTGAAAACAAAAATTATGCATATAGACAGAATCGAACATGAGGCTCGGAGAACGCACAGCTTCACAAGTGATTTGTGTAACCAATATACCAAGGTATCATTTGAAAAATTATTTGTTTATATAACGTGGATATGATTTTGTTTAGGAAACATTCTTACATGTGTAGGAAGACATTCCTAAATCATTTAAAATTGCCAAAGTTATCATTCTACGATTGTAGGAAAATATTTGATTTAGCAAGTAAAAATTATTTTTAAAACTTCAAGAAGCTACTTTCTTAATTACAAAATTTAGGAAACATTTCCAAAATAGTCAAGATACAAATTGATAGGAATTGTGTTTAACAACAATGCTTGAACAAAAATAAACTGAAAATTAATGAATTCTTTTTTTTTTGGTGTCCGCTATTCCATAACAAGCAAATCAATATAATTTATTTTTCTCAATGCTAATAATGTAGTATGTTTTTGAGTCGTCTATCATCTTCATGTTTCTGCATAAGATTGGATTTCAACTTCTTTGTTTGATCAACATTTGCTTTAGCAGAATCTGATAGTTCCATCAGGTTTTTCCTAAGGCTAGGTTCTGTTAAGACAATATCAGAAGCACTTCGAGCAGCATCACTGATGCGGCATCAGTGGCATCAACCACAGCAATTCCAATATCAGCTTTCTTCAAGGCAGGTGCGTCATTCGCATACCGTATATGTGTTTTCGAGATTGTAATCTCTTCACAATCTCATACTTATGCTCTAAAATAAGGAAAAATGTGTGTCAGATATCGCTCAAAGATCATAGTTACAAATGTTGTAGTTTACAAGAAAGTAAGGTACTAAGGTTACGTGGAAAGACTCCTAACCGCCAGTGTTCTCGATAGGTTCATCAATGGAAACTGCTTTTGTATGAGATCAAAACGAGTACATGTTTGTACCCATTCCAAGCCTTCTTCATGTTTCTTTGGCAATCGCAAGCTGGTCACCTGAAAGTTATATTATTTTTTGGCATTTTGTGAATACACATTGAATCTAAAGTCGAGAATGAGCTGAAGAAAACACAAGCGTTGTACCTGTGATCATTTTAACACTTACTCCAAGTGCTCGTTCAATTGTTTGTGCACTGTCATGACGATCTCATGCTGAATTTTCTTTGATTCGTGTCAGTTACAAGGCTGGGACAAGATTTATCATTCACCAGAGGATTCACTATCAAACGGCTTGAGGAGGATTCACTATCAAACGTCTTTGATAATCTCCGTCGTCTTTGAGTCATCGTCGAGAAATATTTTTGAGAAACTGTTTTTCCAATTAAAATGATTGTTTTTCTAATTAAAATGATGATTGTTTATATGAAAGAGAGCTATTTAGTCATTAGTATATAAAATATGCTATGAATGAGAGATTTTTAGCGTGTGGTATTTGTGGAATTTTTATGTCATTTTGAAGAATTATTTACGGTTTAGAGCACTTTTATAAACTCATTTTACGGGAAATGTCACTTCTTGAGAAGAAGGCACTTTACTTGTTTTTGCAGCACAGGAAAAGCCGAAAACACCCTCTCTTGTTTAACCAACAATCCGTGGTAACTTTCATTATTCACCTCTTTCACTTCGTCGCCGCTTTCTCTAGAAAATACTAAACTCTCAATTCTCCGACGATATCGCACTACACCGCCGGCGACGAACCCTAATCTTTCACCGACGATTATCCTCGCTTGCTTCCCATAGAATCTTACTCTCCTTGAACGAAGAATGGCATCTGGAATATCAAATCCAGAGTCAATCGCTACTACTACTCTGCTGGTGAACACGGCGGGGAGGAGAATATCCTGGCGGGTTTGTTCAAACGAAAAACTATTACTCGATTTCATAGGTTGTGGGATGATTTTGCCGTCTGCCCCGTCAAGAACAGGAACAAATTAGGGAAACCGGAGCTAACCCAGATTTGCCTTTCATCAAAAAGGATACCAAACGTCATATTTTCTCCACATGGTCAGCATCAGATGGACAGCCACACACAGCGTGGTAAAAATCTCCAGATTTAAATGGACAGCCACAAACATGGACGTCACAACTAATAGAAAAAACCACCACATAATGGTCAGACTATGTTGGCCACGCCTACCACCTATCCTACAATACTTTTCACAGCACGGTTACCTATGTTTAACACGGGATACTATGTCATGGTCACCCATAGCTGGACATGTGTTACGCATTGCGGATGGAATGCAGTATACTTTCGTCACATGGTCAGGCTCAGATGGACAGACACATACAGCATGGTAAAAATGGCCAGATCCAAATGGACAGCTACAAACATGGACGTCACAACCAATAGAAAAACTACTAAATGGTCAGCCTCAGATGGACAGCCACACACAGCATGGTAAAAATTACCACATCCAAATGGACAGCCACAAACATGTACGTCACAATTAATAGAAAAAACCACCACACAATGGGATGAGTATCCTGGTCACCACATGGTCAGACTCAGATGGACAGCCAAACACAGCGTGGTCAAAATGTCCAGATCCAAATGGACAGCCGCAAACATCGACGTCACAACTAATAGAAAAAACCACCACATGGTCAGGCTCAGATGGACAGCCACACACAGCGTGGTCAAAATGAGCCACATACATGTACGGCACAACTAATAGAAAAAAACACCACTGAATGGTAAGACTATCTTGTCCACGCATACAACCTATCCTACAATACTTTTCACAGCACGGTTACATATGTTTAACATAGGGATTTTGCGTTACCGAGGCGTTAATTTGATTCAAAGTATTAGCGTTCATATATCTGTAATGGCTATAGCAAAATGGATGTGATTGAGAGATATAGATTACATGGATGTCCACATGGTCAGTGAAAGGTTTTTCTGCATATATCTGTAATGGATATGTGATATATCATGGTTTTTACCCATTTTTGGACCATGATATAAGTGTTTTTATAAAGTATTTTGGTATTTTTAGAGTCCTATTAGAGTCTTTACAGGTTCAGGTACGTTTTGAGCATAATTGGAGATTTTGGAGCATTTTGGAGCATTGTGAAAGAAGCTGCTGAAAAGATGAAGTTGTGATGAACAGTGTCGATGAACAGTGTCGATCGACACTGTTGGTGTCGATCGACACCAAGTTTTCCAGTTTCCAGAATCGAGAAGTTTCCATATTTTGAAGAAAAGGAAATCTCCAAAACTTTTCCTAATCTTCCAAGGAATTGAAGATTCGTACCTAGGCCTATAAATATAGTTTTTCAGCCATTGTTTAGGCATATTCTCATACTTTAAGAATCATAGAAGTTTAGGTTTTTGGAGAGAAGAATTTGTCTCCTTTAGAGCAAATTTGGAACTCCTTTATTTTCTTCTATTGATTTCTTTTATGCTTTCTATTCAAATTATGATTTCTGTTCCATTAATCATGTCTGAGTAGTTTGCTTGTTAGGTTTAGGGTTTTTCAAAGGTGATCAATGAATTGTTAGGTCGAATTATATTGTTAGGATAAAATCATTAGAGTTCTTCATCTGGATTTGTGTTTAATGCTTATTCTAGCTTCGCGACCTAGAATCTGATCTTAGGTTAATTAATAGATGCGAGAGTATTATTGATTGCCTGAACTAATGTTAGATGAGCAAAATACCTATTCGCAAAGAGATTTGGTTTAGGATTTTGTGAACAATTGAACCTGATATTAATGCTTGTCTGAATTGTTTGAATTCGCAAAGAGATTTGGTTTTCTGGAATTTAGGCATAGATAATCTTCGCAGCGAGAGTTGGTTGATTTTACATTAGTGTTTCAAGTTCAAGAACAGTGCTTAATAATTCCTAACATTCGCCTAGACCTAGAATTTAGATCACCTGAGAATTTCCCTGAACCTAGCGTTTCGTCTCCTGAATTTACAAAGTCGTTTAATTGCTTTCTGTTTCTAGTTTTACATTCTCACTTAGCCTAATTCGAAATTAGAAATTCGCTGTGTGACTATCCCTTCTCTGTGGATTCGATCCCTAAGTACTACAACTGATCTCTTAATTTGAGAGAGTTGCTTAGGGTAAATTTGACCCATATCAAATTTTGGCGCCGTTGCCGGGGAAGGAGATTAGTTGCCTACAGATTTCTAGTATTAGAATTTTGTCTAGGTTTTTATTTTTGTTTTTGTTACTGATTTAGTTTCTTATCTTTGGTTTCAGGTGCATGCCCAGTACCAGAAGCAACAAGGAAGAGGAACTAGTCGCACTGAACCAGGAGCTCGGTCGTTTGGAACGTGCGAACCGCAAATCTGCCCGAGCGTCGATCGACACAACTAGCATCGATCGACACCCAACCTCAGCATCGATCGACACCTTGCGCAGACTACAATGGCCGAAGCTGTGGTTGTGGTACGCGACGCAGAAGGCAACCTATTCTACCTACAAGGAAATAGAAGGAATGCCCAAGGACAGAGACTTGATGAGGCTGGCACAGTCATCATTGAACCAGCGATAAAAATTGCCCCTGCAGAATCTGGACGTGGAAGAACACTTGGCGACTACAACCGCCCATACCAGTTCTATGCTAATAGAGCTGCGATCCGTCCTCCTGCATTTCAAAGGAATGACTTTGAGCTGAAGCCTGCTTACTTCACATTGGTGGCTCAGCATCCCTTCCATGGTCTTCCTAATGAGCATCCTATGGACCATATTGAGAGATTCGAAGATTTAGCTTCAAGCATCAAGGCCAATGGAGTGACCTACGATTATCTTTTCTGCAAGCTCTTCCCTTACTCGCTTGCTGGAGATGCATCCTACTGGCTGAAGCAGTTGGATCCAGGATCACTAACCACTTGGGAAGAGACAAAGAATGCATTCTTATGCAATTTCTTTGATGACACGAGATCGGAAGAGCTGAGGACGAAGATCACTACATTCTCCCAAGGACCCACTGAAGCATTCAAAGCTTCTTGGATGAGATTGATATATCATGGTTTTTACCCATTTTTAGACCATGATATAAGTGTTTTTATAGAGTCTTTTGGCTATTTTCGAGTCTATATAGAGTCTTTACAGGTTCAGGTACAATTGGAGATAAATTGGAGATTTGGATACATTTTGGAGCTTAGTCGATCGACACCAGGTTTTCCAATTTTCAGAATCGAGAAGTTTCCATATCTTGAAAAAAAGTAAATCTCCAAGACTTTTCTTAATCTTCCAATGAATTGAAGATGCGAACCTAGGCCTATAAATATAGTTGTCAAAGCCATTGTTTAGGCAATTATCTCATACTTTAAGAATCATAAAAGTTTAGGGTTTTTGGAGAGAAATATCAGACTCCTTTAGAGCTGATTTGGAACTCCTTTATTTTCTTCTATTGATTTCTTTTATGATTTCTATTCAAATAATGATTTATGTTTCATTGATCATGTCTAAGTAGTTTACTAGTTAGGTTTAGGGTTTTTCAAGGGTGATTAATGAATTGTTAGGTTGAATAAATTTGTTAGGATAAAATCATTAGAGTTCTTCATCTGGATTTGTGTTTAATGCTTATTCTAGCTTCATAACCTAGAATCTGATCTTAGGTTGATTAATAGATGCGAGAGTATTATTAATTGCCTGAACTAATGTTAGATGAGCAAAATACATATTCGTAAAGAGATTTGGTTTAGGATTTTGTGAACAATCGAACCTGATATTAATGCTTGTCTGAATTGTTTGAATTTGCAAAGAGATTTAGAATTCTAGGGTTTAGACAGATAATATTCGCAGCGAGAGTTGGTTGATTTTACATTAGTGTTTCGAGTTCTAGAACAGTTCTTCATAATTCTTAACATCCTGTCTAGACCTGCAATTTAGATCACCTGAGAATTTCCCTGAACCTAGCGCCTTAGTCTCCTGATTTTAAGAACCCTAATTCATGATTGCTCATTTATTTCCTGCTTTGTTTTACTTTCATTCTATTTGACCTAGCATAATCTGAATTTAGAAACCTTAGTGTATCACCTACTTCCCTTGGGATTTCGATACCCCTTATACTACGATTGCATTTGCTGTGCACTTGCAGTAGTTTTATTAGGGTAAAACCTGAGCCCTATCAAGTTTTTGGCGCCGTTGCCGGGGAAGTAATAACTGCCTACGGAATCTAGTATTAGGATTTTGACTAGGTTTTGTTTTTATTTTTTGTTACTAATTTAGTTTCTTATCTTTGGTTTCCGGTGCATGCCCAGTACCAGAAGCAACAAGGAAGAGGAACTAGTCGCACTGAACCAGGAGCTCGGTCGTTTGGAACGTGCGAACCGCAAATCTGCCCGAGCGTCGATCAACACAACTAGCATCGATCGACACCCAACCTCAGCATCGATCGACACCTTGCGCAGACTACAATGGCCGAAGCTGTGGTTGTGGTACGCGACGCAGAAGGCAACCTATTCTACCTACAAGGAAATAGAAGGAATGCCCAAGGACAGAGACTTGATGAGGCTGGCACAGTCATCATTGAACCAGCGATAAAAATTGCCCCTGCAGAATCTGGACGTGGAAGAACACTTGGCGACTACAACCGCCCATACCAGTTCTATGCTAATAGAGCTGCGATCCGTCCTCCTGCATTTCAAAGGAATGACTTTGAGCTGAAGCCTGCTTACTTCACATTGGTGGCTCAGCATCCCTTCCATGGTCTTCCTAATGAGCATCCTATGGACCATATTGAGAGATTCGAAGATTTAGCTTCAAGCATCAAGGCCAATGGAGTGACCTACGATTATCTTTTCTGCAAGCTCTTCCCTTACTCGCTTGCTGGAGATGCATCCTACTGGCTGAAGCAGTTGGATCCAGGATCACTAACCACTTGGGAAGAGACAAAGAATGCATTCTTATGCAATTTCTTTGATGACACGAGATCGGAAGAGCTGAGGACGAAGATCACTACATTCTCCCAAGGACCCACTGAAGCATTCAAAGCTTCTTGGATGAGATTGATATATCATGGTTTTTACCCATTTTTAGACCATGATATAAGTGTTTTTATAGAGTCTTTTGGCTATTTTCGAGTCTATATAGAGTCTTTACAGGTTCAGGTACAATTGGAGATAAATTGGAGATTTGGATACATTTTGGAGCTTAGTCGATCGACACCAGGTTTTCCAATTTTCAGAATCGAGAAGTTTCCATATCTTGAAAAAAAGTAAATCTCCAAGACTTTTCTTAATCTTCCAATGAATTGAAGATGCGAACCTAGGCCTATAAATATAGTTGTCAAAGCCATTGTTTAGGCAATTATCTCATACTTTAAGAATCATAAAAGTTTAGGGTTTTTGGAGAGAAATATCAGACTCCTTTAGAGCTGATTTGGAACTCCTTTATTTTCTTCTATTGATTTCTTTTATGATTTCTATTCAAATAATGATTTATGTTTCATTGATCATGTCTAAGTAGTTTACTAGTTAGGTTTAGGGTTTTTCAAGGGTGATTAATGAATTGTTAGGTTGAATAAATTTGTTAGGATAAAATCATTAGAGTTCTTCATCTGGATTTATGTTTAATGCTTATTCTAGCTTCGCGACCTAGAATCTGATCTTAGGTTAATTAATAGATGCGAGAGTATTATTGATTGCCTGAACTAATGTTAGATGAGCAAAATACCTATTCGCAAAGAGATTTGGTTTAGGATTTTGTGAACAATTGAACCTGATATTAATGCTTGTCTGAATTGTTTGAATTCGCAAAGAGATTTGGTTTTCTGGAATTTAGGCATAGATAATCTTCGCAGCGAGAGTTGGTTGATTTTACATTAGTGTTTCGAGTTCTAGAACAGTTCTTCATATTTCCTAACATCCTGTCTAGACCTGCAATTTAGATCACCTGAGAATTTCCCTGAACCTAGCGTTTCGTCTCCTGAAGTTTAAATCGTTTTATTTGCATTCTGTCCTTACTTTTATTAATCTTCCTAGCTTAATTCGAATTTAGGAAACTGCTGTGTGACTATCCCTTCTCTGTGGATTCGATCCCTAAATACTGCAATTGATCTCTTAATTTGAGAGAGTTGCTTAGGGTAAATTTGACCCATATCAATATGATTGTTAGTTATAGATTATATGGATGTCCACGTAATGAAAGTTAGATGTGGTCACAGTATGGTGAGAGATAGATATGGTTTCATACTTCTGTTTAGGGAATTAGGACGAGGCAGTCTGGAAGGGAAGAATTTTATAGCTTAAGTATCCTAGTACAGAGTTCTCAAATTTAAATGGTTCTGGTTTTTGAATCAAGGTAAGATGGACAGTCTTAAACCGCGTGGTCAGAACCCTTAGAACAATCGGCTTTTGGACACGCCAACAACATACACCACAACCCTTGATTCACCTCCGATGGATACGTATGCCATGGTCAGACAAAATAATTGAGGATAATGTTTGTTTATGTGGCAGCCGTAAGGCCACGTCTTTTGTTGCATAACTAACCTAGCCAAGAAGACGCGTATATAAATGGAGTTTTGGTTATTAGTTATTACTAAACTATTAGATCTCCCCAACCCAACCTCATATACCCCCCCAAGCCGTGCTTGATTCAAACGATGGAGCAGGGATATAGTTCGGCGAAGGAATCTAACTCAGTCAATCGAAATTACGAGGAAATAGAGGGTCCGCTTTGCTACTGCCTGAGGGTCACGATCCCCACCAAATCGTGGACGAACGAGAACCCTGGAAGAAGGTTCTACAAGTGTGACAAACATGGATTTTTTTGTTGGGCGGACACCGAAAACCAGAATATTTGGCAAAAGCAAAGCCTCATTGAGTCGAGGGATCTGATTTGTCGTCAAGGGCACCAAATAAGGGCGTTGAAACAGACTGTCATGACACTCAGTCATCAAGTGAACCGCTCTAAAACTAGCGGTCATGGCTTGGCGGCAGTTGGTGTTAGGGGAGACGGTGTTGGTGCTTTAGTTGATGAAGTGGAAGCAGGTAGGAAGTTGAATTTTCCTGATCTTGAACTTCGGTAATTCCTCCTGTTTTCGTGGGGTGGAGTCGTCGTGTTGACCGCAATGTTACTCGTCTACATGAAGAATTAGGTTCGTAGATGTAGGGGGGTGGGTTCTTAAGGAAAACTTATCGGGTAACAAGTGTAACGGTTGGGTTTTGGAGATGTGTGTTGACGCAATCTCGCCATTGTTGTGTAAGATATTGCTATTGCTTCCTATAACTTTGTATTGTTGTACTTTGCTTTTCAATTGAATTACTTTGTTTGTGATTGGAAAAAAACATTGTATGTCGTACTAAGCTGGACGATTGTTGATTGAATTTTTTAATGTCTATTTCACCCGGTTTATGTATCCATGTCTGCGTAAAAATAGTATTTATATAAATAATGGCGATGTTTTTAAATAACATTAGTAAAATTTAAAGTTTGCGAGTGTAGCGCAAATAATGGAAGGGAGCAAAAACTAATGAACGCTCATATGGTATAGAACCATTGAGGGTGCATAGTAAAAGAAAATCCACTAATTAACCCTCCCCAAAAAAGGATGAGATGGTACATCTATAATGAAAACCCTTATGGTCAGTACATATGACCCCGATAAAGCAGAGGAAAAAAGATGACTTTGTAACAATGATAGTTTCAAGCGGATTTGGAGCAGCTACTGCGGTTGTGGCCCGGTTTAAAACACTTTGTACACTTGTTAGGCACAATTTTCTTGACTCTCGTGACCTATAAGCAAATCAAAACTCTTTTGTGAAAAATAAATTTCATACATTCTAATATGTTTGCAAAATGATAAATTGCTTACCGCTATCTCTCCAGCGGAAGGGTATCGGATCTCCTTACGACGGCCCTTTCCTCGCCGATATCTTGGAGGGAATAAGACGAACTTGGTTACATCAGGTGGTAGGTCTGTGTCGTTGGAGTCTTCTGTTGGGTTTATAACGCCTTGATAAGTGTCTTGCCAGGTTGCAATTCTGTATTCGTGACCAACCAAGGAACTGTGGGGCAGACCAAGGCTATTGGCTGCAAGCAAAGCATGCCCACATGGTATCTGTAGGCGGTTGTGTTTCTTACATGAACAAGTTTTGTCTGCCAAGCACACTTTGTTCTTCTCTCCGAAAATACCTACAACCTGGCAGCTCTAATCGGTTATATCATTTATCTTGGTCCCCTTTACCTCTTTCATGTGTTTTGACATCAATTTCTCGACCTCGATTGTGACTTTCCCTCTATGTTTGAGTGATTTTTTCCGACGGGCATTAAACCACCTAGTCATCATCTCTTGGATGAAGGTGATTAACTCAATGATAGGAGATCCCCTGCCCTTCTTCAGGGCTTTATTCAACTGCTCGCAGGCGTTGCTTGTCATGATGTTGAATCGCTGACCTCCACAATAAACCCTCGTCCAATGGGACATTCCAATGTCCTCCAAATACTTCGCGCAACCCATGTTTGTAGATCTAATTTTATCATACACCAGCTTGAATGTTGAGATTCTGTACGCAAAAGCAGCCGCGATGACCAACTTCCTTATTCCTTTGTTGTGGAATCGTGATGCTGCGTTCCTGGCTAGATGAACGATGCAGCAACCATGCTTCGCCTTGGGATAGACCTCTTTTAACGCAGCGTAAATGGACTTGTGTCTGTCAGAGATAATTGTCAGGATCGGACTATCAGCAAGGATCCTCTCTAGCTTTCGCAGAAACCAAATCCACGATTCATTGTTCTCCCCGTCAACTACAGCGTAGGCAATTGGGAACACTTGGAAGTTGGCGTCTTGCCCACAAGAAGTCAACAAAACACCCTTGAACTTGCCCCATAAATGCGTTCCATCTAAGACAATGATGGGCCTAAGTTTCCTTAAACCAGCAATTGATGCCCCGAACGCAAGGAAGACATAGAGAAACCTGTGAATCCCACTCTCGTCTTCCTCTGTTTCCAGATCGGCGACAGTACCTGGATTCGCCAACTTCAACATATACAGATAAACAGGTAGATTACTATATGAGTCCTCCTCGGACCCTCTAATCTCATCCACAGCCTTCGCTTTAGCGCGGTAGCATTGCATATAGGAAGAGTTAACTCTCAAATCCTCAAGGACCATCTGCTGCAATTGGGCGGCGCGAGGGCCGTGCTCAGGGTCGCCGTACTTAGCTTTGAACACGGCAGCAATAACCCTTGATGACGCTTTCTTCTTATACGCATTGCGTGTGTCTTGGCAGCAAGTATGCTCCAGCTCCGCTTTTTTAACCTCGTAATACCCACAACCCCCGACTTCACGCGCCAATACCCTCCAATGGCATAGCTTATCTATACAACTAAGGACAAAGTAGTAACATTTTGTGCGGCTCTGCCTAAAAATAAACATACCTTTGACGGCGTAAATGGCCAATGCAATCCGACACTGTTCTTTGCTCCCAAAAATCTTTCCAACATGAATCCCTTCATCCGCCTGATCAATGTCGAGATCAGGAATGTCTTCCGTCACATACTGTGTATCGTCGAACATAGGTGGTAGATCAAACTCCTCGTCGTCTATTTGGTCTAAGCTCACCCCATATAACCCGGTATACAAATTGGACTGACCATTCGTACCTGACCACGGAGGTTCTTTACACGCGTTTGAACGAGGTCGGGTTGGCTGGTTACCAAATAGGTTGTCACGGTTCATGCGAGTGGCACCTGAATTGCCTGGATCTATCCAGGGGATGTTAGTGGCCGTCGGGTTTGTCCGTTCAACGTACATTGGTAAGGAAGTGTTGTAGGATAGGTCGTTCGCGTGTCCAAAAGAGTCTGACCATTCTGTGGTGGATTGTCCTGTGGGTTCTGACCATGCGGTTTTTGACTGTCCACCTAACCCTGACCATGCATTGATGGGTGTTGATGAAGGAATTAGCGGATCGACATCTGCCTTCGTAGTCCCACCGATTAAAACAGAATGATCGAAAGCATCATTCGTACAGCACATATACTCGGTTCGCCTACTCAGGGCCGCTGCTTTGCCATCAAACCCCTCCGACGATGGACACATTATGTCTGTTGCGTCTGAACCGGCGAATGCATCGTCGATTAATGGCTCCCAAAACTCCGTATCCTATCCCACCGTCGTAACGTCGCATCCGTCCCGTAAAGCTTCACAATAGTCGTCATCTTCGAAATCTTCCGCCTCTTCCGTGGACGGAATTTGTTTTCCTGAAATTCTGTCCGAATGTAACTTCTCCTCCATATTTTGAACCTCGTTTAGTATGGCTTCGTCGTCCAAATCAAAGGGAATATTTGTCGATCCAGCTGAGAAGTCGTGGTATAGAGTGTCGTTCTCTTTGTTGCCAGCCGTATGGGAGGATGAATATCCTTCCGGCCAACATTTCCTCTTTGTGGCCGTGGTGGGTGTGCTGAATCCGGCATTAGTGTTATGTATAGGAAACTTGGAAGCTGGCTTGACGGTTGATCGCGCCGAACCAGACCCTTCGTCGTACACCAACTCCCTCTGGTCTGGTTGATAATGAGTAGTACATGGTTTCTGAATACCGTCGGTAAGGGCGTTGACGATGTTTTCTGAATCGGCCAGAAACGAGACAAACATGTTCATAGAACCTTGGACGCGGAAATGCTTGAAAAAAAAGGAAATCCCACCGGTATTTGTAACCAAAACAGGAGGTGTAGTGATGCCAGTTGCGAGTTCAGTTGTGTTTGGAGGCCACTAGCTAAGAGAGGCTGACACCCCAACACTTGGACAATCGTAAAACTCACGCAACACAGCCTCTTTGAGCTCTAGTATGGTCATGTCCTCACGTACCGCTACAACCCTGGTCATACGATTTTTATCGATATGAAAGTCCCACCGTCCTGCAGCCGAGAACATCCATTCTCCACAAATTACCAGGCAATGCTCACCCATTGAACGGAGGCCGTGGTGGTACCGTTCGTCCTTAGCAACCTCAAATGATTTGTATAATTACCACAAGGGATTTGGATGGAATGAATAGGAAGTATGAGTCATCCACCCCAAGAGATGAGCTATTGAAGCCTAATAGTACGATTTTGCTTTTTGAATATCTACCACATCCGACGTGGCCTTTATCAGACCGCGAGATTACATAGTCATTAATGAAGGTGGAAAATCGTGTGACTAATACTTAGAATCAAATTAACGCATCGGTATAGCAAAATCCCGCCTAAAACATAGGTAACCGTGCTGTGTAATGGATTGTAGGATAGGTTGTAGCAGTTTCCACGAAAGGCTAACCATTTTCTACTATAATTTTGTATTGGTTCTGTCGTCCATGTTTGTGACTGTCCATTTGGATCTCGTTAATTGGACAGTCCATGTCAACGTATCCATGTACAGTACAGTGAAACGTAGTTAACCGTCCCGAAAAAAATACGACTACGTTTACCAATTTTACGTCTCCGTATAGCAAAAACCCAGACTCGTGACACATAGGTAAAAATGCTGTAAAAACGGTGGGAGAAGAGGTTGTTGTCGTGTCCAGAAGAGTGTGACCATTCTGTGGTGGATTGTTCTATGTGGATAATACTAACGACGAATTACTTCACCATTCACAATTATACAAAATCTACGATTAAACACATCTGCACATTACACGTAACATTCAAAATAGCTAAACCAACGTTTACATCATCAATAAAACATTAAACAACAATTATTTGCTATGATTTAAGCCCCAAAATCATCTCACAACACAGAGACAACTAAACAACAATAAAACCCTCAAAAGCATTAACCGTTCTTCTACACAACTCTAAAACAGTTATAACAACAGCCCAAAAAACAACATCTCCCACATAGTACCTACTCCCTACAAGGTCGGATTGAAATAGAGGGGAAGCACAAGCTCTCGGTACAGATCCACAGCATACTGCCTCCTGAAGTTATCCACCATATCGTCTGTCATTCCAAACATGTGAGGTTCATGATCTCCTGCAGCATGCATCTCCATAAACTTCACAGATACTGGCCCACAATCGCCTGATCGTTCATTCAGGTATAGGTCCGACACACGCTTCCAACTATATGGTTCAAACCCATTTTGTTGGGTTTCCTCCGGGCAAAGACTCTTCACCGCATAAGGCAGCATATCGCATATGGGACGCATCCAATTAGCCACCTGCCTGTCGCACTTTAGAGGAGGATAGGGGTCTAAAATCTCTATGTGACCAATACTGAGGTTGATGGCCAAACCAACCCAGTGTTCCTTCGCCCAACACATCGGCACATAGACAGTGTTCGTGTCCTTCACCCATGTCCTGGCAGGGACATTTACATAACGGAGCAGGTCATCCCAACGGAAATGGGGCTTATCTTTAGACGCGTAAAACCTCTGTTCCTTCAAAATAATTGCCTCGATCAGGTTAGGCGAACAGAATGCAACCACTTCCTTCCTCTGAATCCTCGTTCCCAGCCACGACATCAACACCTCCATGTGCTGTCATGTTAACCAATTAAATTAAACAATCGAAGGACATAATTAATCGAATTATATGGGCGAAGTACAAATAAAATTACCAAACTATTAGTCTACCCCTTCGTCGTTTCCAATTCAAGCAGGAACTTGTTGTCAAAAACATGACCCAAAGCTGTGAAATGACGTCTGTGGAGGGTGTTCAGAACGACAAATAAGCAAACCATGTCACAATATTTACCACAACAACGTACAAAATTTACTTACACTCTTGACTGAGCTATCAACGTCTGCTCGAACATTTCTTACAACGTTGGGTCAGGACACTGAACAGCAACAAACATGAGAGGACGTCTCCGCTGACCCATAACAACGGCAAGTTGGGTTTCTATCTCATTAGGCACGTGTACCTCTCGTGGAGGTTGTGGAGATGAATCGCTAACCTCTACAGGCTCTACACCATCGTCACCCTTCCGTCTTTTACTTCGACGCAGTCGCACCTTCCTTAATGGCAAAAATGCTGCCTCGTTGTTATCCTCCGCATTCAAACCCGGTACAACGCCCTAAAACCCCAATTTTCAAGTCAAACAACAAATATCAACCCATCAAATAACTAACAAAGTAATACCTCTTCGTCAAGATCGGCCTGTTCATCGACTACAATATCAGGCCAGCCATCGTTCTTCTCCGAAACCAATCCAAACACCTAAAAAAAAACACACAAACCAATCCAAATACTCAGAAAATTCATCATGGCACAAGTATGACCATTACTAGAAAATTCGTGGTTAAAATTATAACACCTTATCCTCTTCAACGTGTCCACCGACACTAGTACGGCATGGACAAACATCTACTGCAGAACTCTCAATCAGCTCACGATCAATCTCCACATTTTCAGCAACAGTTGTAGAGCTGACAACAAACTCAGTCGTACCACCATCACCCAGTAATCCCTAACCCAAACAAATAACAACAACAAAAAAAAACATGAATGTCAATATCTCAAATTAACAAAACAAATCTATAATGAAATAATATTCATCACTCTTATCAGATATCAAAGCCAGCACAAAAACCACCTTAATATAACACCCCTAAAGCAAATACTCAAAACATTTCATACCACTAAAAAAAAAAGAAACCGATGAATCAGTGGATATCAGTATAATACCTCAGCCTCCTCAAAGTGTCCATTCACACTAATGTTACGTGGACAGACCTTAGCTGGAGAACTCACAATAATATCCATTTTGTTTTGACCATCACTATCCACCCTTCTAGCAAGATTAGCAACGTCAACAACCAGCTCCACCCCCTCCATACCAATATCCACATTTTTCCCATAAAACAAAATTAATGATTGTCATATGTAACATTTTACACAGCAACACTTGCCTGACATAAAACTCAGAAAAAATTCGACGAACCTGGACAAGACTAAAATCACCATCGGCTAAAACAGTCATCTCCCCTACCACCAATGCAGGACAAGACACTATACAACCTTTCTCAACTACAGACTCTCCATCAACCGGTTGAGCATATGAGTCTATACTTTCAGGCACAATCCCGCTATGCAGCAAATTCTGGTCCAACTTATCAATAGCTTCCTCCTCAGAATTAGTTTCTTCCATGCTCTTTTCACCATCAACATACAAATTCTCGTTTAATCAAAAAACAACAAAAACAATTATTATACCCTCCAACGGAAAATTGTTTACCTTCTCATCTCCCACAACACGTTCATTCACGGGAAGTTCGGCCAATACCGAATTCACAAATCGGTCAAACCCATCGGGGGACAAATTCTGTCAAAAATAATTTATTCAATTTAAACCCCCAATCATTAAGATATAAACTAAACCTAATCATAAAAGTACATTACTCATACACTGAATAGCGTGTGTTTCTCAATTAGAACACAACAAAAAAAATAACAAACAAAGAAAAACATAACATCAACGACCAAATTACAACTAAACAAAACATACCTTAACCGTCTGCACATGTCCAGCAGAATCAGTTGTCAAATTCAATTTTTCACTATCCATCTGCACCTGTCCATAGATACATTCTCAAAATTAACATTACATTTTAGATACTTGGCAAATCAAAAACAATTTCCCAATTTACTACCTCCGACAGACCCGTTTTATTTACTCCCAAATCGTCGTTAAAAATATCCTCGTCGTCGGTATCCTTAAAATACTAAAATGACATTCGTTAGATAAACAACATACGCTAAAGAATACAATATACCATTACACAAATAATACCTTATTCGTATCATAGGTCATCTCCTCATCCGACAACACCCCACTAGGTAAGCCTTCAAGGTCGTTTCGGCCAAACCGATCTCCTTCCAAACTAATTGTCCCAATCTGTCCTTCAGGGGTTCGAGGGGATTTTTCAGAGCCTAATGCAATCCCGACCCTTTTTTAATGTTACGCCTACACCTACGCCTTACGGACCACAGTTGGTTAAAACGTCCCTTATTATTGAGCCTCAAGCAATCCTCTAACTTCTTATGCTTCTCGTTAATAATTTTCACCTGCTCAGTTAGACATTTAACCTGACCCAACAACCATTCGTTTTGTGCCGCAAAGTCATGCGAAGCCACTTCGTTAACAGTTATCTCAGTACTATCCAACCGCTTCGAAGCAAGTTTCCTACGACCCGTACTTTTATCTTGGACTTTCAACCCCGGGACTACTTTTTTTTTTCCTCTCGAAAATGTGCCTCCTATGATCTGCTTTGGGTTTTTCTTCCGCAACCTCAATTAATGGGAAATTAACCGCTCCACCAGGCCATTCAACTTTGCCGAACGTTCCTGTGTTTGTTATCAGCCCCATCATGTACGTCACTCGCCTATCGTTGATCTCATCGTCCCACTCAAACACCCTAGACTCCTCATTGGATCCTATTTCCACCATTGGGCATACCTTTAACTGCAAACAAGTAAAAACTTCTCAACAACAAAAAACAATTAAATGAAGTAATTTCATATGTAAAAAAATTAAAGGGAACTAACATTAGCCTCAGCCTCAGCAAGATGGACAGCCTCCAGAGACAGGGATTCGTGCCTCGAAATTTTCTCGCCTGGATGATCAAGTAAAGTTGGCTCTTCTGAAGTATCTCTAAACCTCGCCAGCAAACACGGAATTTGCTTAAAAGCAAGTAACTGCAAAGAAAGTGCAAATCCACAGACTTGCATCGTCCCCCCCCCCCCACTAAGCTGAGTTCTAAATGTATCGCAAGCCTTCAAGTACCTACCTCTACTTGTCAACTCAGGGTACATGGTCCCTATTGTGCGAACAAACGACTCGCGTCCCCATGGAAAGTTCAAAAACAAATTGACATCCCTGACCATCCGAATGTACCGTGGGGTTGGCCTATGAGTTGACGTATTCGCTATCAGCACGGCATCTACGAGACAAATGAGTGCTATTTGAAGTCTCCTCTTACTTGTCATCTCATCCCCAGACTCGAGCTTCGCTGCCAAATCAGCAATGGTAGTCGTGATAACGTCATAAATGATTTCGCGCCACGCTTCATCGGGAACCCACTTAGAGTTAAACACAGGAAAATCTGGGTAGTAACCATCTTCAAACTCTCCACAAGGCAAGCCGGTCACGGAACCAAACTCGGTCAAAGAAAACTTGAAAGGCTGTCCACCGAAAACCATCCATAGCTCATATTTTTTATTTGTTAGCAGCTGTCTGGATAGTAAAGCGTGGATGAGTTTGCCCGAGATGGGACATCGGGCTAAGGGGATGTCGAATAGAGCTCTGAAACAAGAATTCCTTATCACATCCCACTCTGGACTTCCTTTCAAAGAGTGGTGGATAAGAGCAAGCATGTCGGGCTTTGAGTATACATTAAGACGGGAGTTCGGATATCGATCTGTAGCGAACAACCTCCTAGGAAGATTTTGGTCTCAAAACTCCTCCACACCTACAATAAAAACACATTAGATATGGTCACGATTGGACAACCATCCCCAAGTATTATATAAAATGGACAAACCTTCCATAAATACAAGATCCAGTTCGAAAGCTCCCCTTTCGTCAACGGCCACAAATGACGAATAACCAATTATCGACTGCCCAAAGCGGGTTTCGACTCCGAGGAAGTTGCAAAACTAAACAGGAATTCACACTTTCCGGGTGATTAGTGACAAAACTAAACGGGAATTCACACTTTCCGGGTGATTAGTGGCAAAAAAAGTCACCAGAAATATCTCAGATCCGATAACTAGGCTTTTTGAGTTATACGGTGGGCTCTTAAAGGAAAATCTACGGCGCCTCGGTAAAATATATTTCTGTTTAACTAACCAAATAAAATGTTAACTCAACAATCTATAGTAAAGGAATAAACAGGGACAAGGTGGTATATTCAACCGACGAAAGTGTTCCACTTTCAATAAGTGCCTGATCCGTTATTAAAAGTGTTGAAAGTGCTCTAAAACGTAAATAACTCCATTTTGAGGAATTCCTCTTTTATTTATTTTAAAAATAGTCATATAATTTTTTCCAATAAAATATTATTATATGATTAACGAGAAAAATAATGTTATTATTAAACCGTTTTTTTGTCAACCATATTATGAAAGTCCAAAACTAAGCCCATCTCAAAGTTCTCATACAAATTAAGCCCAACATTAAAGCCCATAATAACTAAAGGGTGCATTGGATTTGGATTTAAAGATTTATGGAGCTTTCTTTCGGTGGATTTTATATTTTGTGAGATTTAGATGGATTCTGTGGATATCTCGGTGAGTTTGGTGGAAATTATTTTTAAAAAAATTAAACGATCGGTGATTTTGTATAATTTATTCATTAAAATTTCGGAGTTTTTTAGATGATTGGGTGACGTATTCAACATTAGAACTCGAAAAAGTCTTTGAAACAAGATCATTTGACTATACGTCTATACCACTTGCACGTTTTAACTATATCTCCAGCTCTCTAGCTACAAATCAATCGAATATTGAGTTACAATGTGGACATCTTGCTGGGATCTTGTTGTGGAATTGCATGTGAAACTAGACGTATAAAGCCTAAGAATAATAGAAAAAACGATTGAGACTTTATACGTCTAGTTTTTTATATTCTTGAAATCCTACGCATCAGACATTTTCCAAGTTGCTAATCAATTTATGTCCTAAAAAAATACTGAAATCAAGGTTCAGGACTGAATCTCTGTGGCTTTGAATTTTTTGGACACAACGATTAAAATTTTTTGGACACAACGATTTCGTAAAACATATTGAACTGGAAGAAACAACGACATAATGTGTTCCACTAGATTAGAATTTGAGTTTTATCTTCTTATGTAAAGATTCTGACATTTTTGCTATACTCATGGAAGAGGCACTACAAATAAAAGAGTAGATAGCATCATTTATAAAGTATCATTAAAATAATTGATACTATTCAGAATCACTTATTAAAAATTGACATTAAATATATAATTTTGCATCAATTCTTTTAATTAATATTAATACTAACTTGATTAGCATTAGTTAAAACAATTGATACTAATACTAACTTAGTTAACATCAATTAAATAAAATTGATAATAATACTAATTTGATTAGCATCATTTAAAAAATTGATATTAATACTAACCTGATTAGCATCAAATAAAAATAATTGATACTATTACTAACTTGATTAGTATCAATTAAAATACTAACTTAATTAGCCTCAATTAATAAAAATAAAATAGATAGCATCACTTATAAATTGTCAAAAAAATAAATGACTCTATTTTGAATCACTTATTAAAAATTGAAACTAAAGAATGATGCAAACAAAATTTTAATTAAACAACTAAACAACCTTTTGAAGACAGTTACAAAGATTGTTAATTTTTTATTAATTTGCAAATAATGTTACTGAAAATAATAAGTTTTAATATAACTAATATTTTTAGGTATATAATTATATTTTGGATACCATTCGATTTTCGGTTCGGTTCTAATTCGGTTATTGTTATTTTAGTTCTTGATTTTGTTTTTGAAATTTTATGTTATTTAATATATTAAACCAATTTTATTTTTCACATATTTATTAACTTAATTCATATTTCTTAATTATTTTAAATATTTTTTCAGTAATTCTGCAATTTCTCTGTTACCAACTAGTTTTAAAAAAAAATCCATCCACGTAAAGTTAATGATTCATGTCCTTTTTTAGAACTTTGTTGGGATCTAAGTTTCGTATAAGAATTTCAACTCCTACTAATATAAGACCACATCTATTGATTTTAAGCTTTGTATTTAAGATATTTTTTCTCTACATGACAAATTCTACTAAAAATAAATGTGATATTCCGAAAATACGATAGAAGAGTATTTTTTTATGACTGTATGACTCAAATCAGTTAACAGTTAAAGAATCTTTAAAGACTCGAAAATAACTGTTAATTTTAAATAAATAATTATTTTAAAAATAGAGTACTTATAACTTTATAGATTTTAAATTGAAATTTATAACATGATAAGTAAACACTGAAGTATAAATTTTAAACTCTTGGCAATATATTTTATTTATTTTTTAACTTTTTAGACCATTTAGCTTATAAATATTTTCAGTTATTCTGCTAGATTCCTCGGTTACCATTTGAATTCATAGTTATTCAGCCAGATTCTGCCAAAAAGTACATAAAAATTCAGTTAGATTCTACATTCAGCAAAATTTATATGTTACCATTTGGACCTTAGTAGAAAACTGGCTGAATATTTTCTTTATGTCACCAGTTGAATGGAATTGTAGAATTTATGAGGAATTGTGGAATCACAACTAGATGACAAAACAATAACATTTTAATAAATAGTTTCAGTTTAGAAATAATATCTTACTAATTTGTAATATTTTCAAGTTTTGAATGTTTTATTTTCATTTTTATACAGTTAGTATATTGTTAATATTATAAATCAAACTTTATGTATGTTTTTTAATTATGTTTCATAGTAATTATTTTGTCAATACGGTTAATTTTTTTATAAAAAAATAAAAGATAAATTATTATAAAACAATGTAATTCCATGAAAATAATTATCTACTATTCCTTACAAATTAAATTATTAATTTTAATAGGAAATGTTTGCATGTTTGCTAATATTATTATTTTTCCTCCATATCTTACAATATAGAGTTAGATAAATTATAGATGTTTGGACAAATTTTAATCTGTTGGTACGTGGACAGTTATATGGAATGACATGAGAATATATATTTTATTTATCAACGAATTATGGCTCGTAACCATCACAAATTACAATGAATTAGTAACAAAACCGCTGAAAGACAATTTCGTCAGTCATTGGTCATCAACTGACTAAAAAGTTGAGGTTGATTATATCATGTCGCTTGTAATCGGTCGATTGTAACGTAGATGCTTTGTACATTGATTATAGAATCGTCGATGTATTGTACAATGATGATTGCATCGTCGGTGACGGTGGCCTCATAAATGAGAATAGTCTTGTCATAGATAGCAATCTCATAGGTGAGGAGTATCGCCAGTGCTTTCTAAGATAGCAATCTCATAGGTGAGGAGTATCGCCAGTGCTTTGTACCTTGTATATAGGCATCACCGTGCTTTGTATCATGATGATGGAATCGTCACTGACGATGGTATCAACAACGTGTCGAGCGGTTGGTGTGATGACATTATTGATGTATTAAGGATATTATCATATCCGTGATTGCTTATATTAAGGCTCTAATTATGTCTAGTATATATTCACATTAACTCTCCTGTAAAACCCTAGTCGTGATCTCTATGTATATAATCTCACCCAATGTATAATGTTAAGATATCAATTCTACAAACATCTTTATGATGTGCCTAGGCATTAATGATGGCATAATAATTTAGAAGCATTTTGATCTCAGAAAAGTTCATATCTGAGATAAAACAAAAAATAAATAGAGTTCAGCACCGGGATAATTAAAACCAAAAACCAAAAACAAGAGAATTCAAAACTGGAAAAATATCGAGAAACAAACAACAAAAACTAGTAATTAATATTTACTCTTTATGATGTTTCAAACACATCAAAAGAGCTATTTGAGTTCGGCATGCTTTGGCACAACCTGAACTTAAACTTCGACTACTATAATGAGACCTTTTCTCTGAGATATCATTTCTATGTATTTGATCCTTGCATGATCGTGTTCGCTTAATTTGATGTTCCTGTTTCTAGGAGTCGTCAAAATCAACTTCTCCAGAGACTGTGCGTTCCAGACAAAGAAACTTACTATGTCAAGCTCATGCCAGTGGCCTTTGTAGCCATTGATCTCGACTTCCTTGATAGTGTCCAACTGGTAGATGGGATGAAGCTCCCAATTTAATTCAGGTTCAAATGTAAAATCATTTATCTGCATATAACAAACCAAAGTTCTAATCCACTTGGTACCAGAGAAGTAATGTTTAGAGAGAGAGAGAGAGAGAGAGAGAGAGAGAGACGTACATCGATCAAAACTCGTTCGAGGTTAGGGCACTGATCAAGGAATTCAGCAATGTTATTAAGAGTGCAAAATGTTGGAGCTCTAATAACAACTTGGAATTCTTTTAAGTTCGGAAAGCCGAAAACCCATTGTCCCATCGCCTATATATACATGTGAGAGGAAACATCAAAACTCACTCAAAACCAAGAGTGAAAAAATTTGAACAAAATAAAATGGATACTAACATGTGAAAATTGTATTACTATTCTATATATGTATGATGAACATTAATTCTTTGCCATGCTCATCTATACTAAGGGTTTGTGCAAATGATGCTCTAAAACACAACCACTTTAGTACTGAACATGTAAATAAAAAAGACGAATAACAAAACTTTTAAAGAATAAGAAACCATCTTTTTGTGAATTTTTTAAAAGTTAATTGGTAACAGCTAAGTTATACATATATAACTGTATTGGCCAAAAAAATAACATATAACCTTTAATTATAGATTTTGTTAGGTGTATATCTTCAGTGTGAAATCTCTATTGTATCGGAATAAAACTATATGACTGTTATTGTACCTAACCTATCTTTAACTTAATCTCATATTGCTGTATAGATCAAGTACTTTATAATTTTTGATGGATTCCACTACTAATTAATTCAAAATCCACTGTCAATGCAAAGACATAAAGTAATCAAAATGTCTTGGGTAGACCTTATAATGATACCCTAACTCTACCTACGTATTATAAGAGTACATCCGAAAAATATTTTAAAATGATGAATGGAAATATTTCTCACTCAGAAAAAAAACATGAACCCAAATAATATAACTAGGGCGCAAAAATAAAATTTGTAAGCTTTATAAAAGGAAAACCCGCTTAATAAAAAAAACCGTTTTTTTTTGTAAATTTTATTGGATTTTTCCAAAACTAATTGTTGTAACAACATCTTATAGCTATAGGCTCCATAATATTTCAATGAAAGGTTCCTAGTTCGTCGATTTGAAATGAGGATAAATAATACCGGCCGCTTGCACGAGAAGATAAAATTCATAAACTTTTACAAATAAAATAGGTCTTATAATCTTTTAATGTAAGGTTTCTAGTAAATCGATTCAAAATTAAAGCTAATAAGATAGCTCGCGCAAAAGTATAAATAAGCAAAATGTGCAAATCTTTTTAAAAGAAAAGTATCTTTGTTGTAAAATTTCATAGGACTTTTTCAGAACTAATTATGGTAACAACATCTTTTAATATAAGGTTCATCGATTTAAAATGACGTCAAATAATATAGATAGCGCGCGAAAAATTAAATATAAATTTTCAAATGTAACAAAAATAATCATTTTATGTAAAATTTATAGGATTTTTTTTTTCAAAACTAACTGTTGTAACAAAATATTTATCATTAGTTATAAACTAACTTTAGGTTCGTAGTACGTCGATTTCAAATGACGACTCCTACTATGTTTTATTTCAGATGAAAATCAATTGATAATTTGAATGAAATCAACGCAAAAATACACAGCTAGAGATGAACCTCTATGTCTTAAACAAACAATAATCTTTTCTAACAACGGAGACCAAAGTTAGGTGATAGTTGCATGCTCTAAGATAAAAAAAAAGTTATGATCTAAAAATAATACCATAAACTCTAATTAATTATTATAATAAACGCGCAAACAAAACTATTTTATGAATTTAAGAAAAAACAATTACCTCTAGAAAGATGTTTGTCGTTGCGAGAACATAAACTCCTGTATAGACTCCCATGTTAGCACGCACCAATTTAAATAAATTGCAATAACACCTACTGTAACCCCGGTTATAATGGAGTTTTGCCTCTTTAAGTGCATCCACTCTTGAAAAGTCAACAATCCTAACAAATCCATCATACTTATAGCATTCGAGAGTTGGTGCATCCAAAATGATGTCCATGAGATCTGGCATAGAATACACGACCAGCGACTTGAACTTCTTATGATTTTGGGCCTTGATGCTCAATACCCCGTACATTTGGCATTCGATTAGCTCAAGTGTCTCGAGGTGGATACAGTTGCTGAAGATTGCATCTATCATCTTTTCCGTCACTTGGATCTGCATTAGCTCAAGCGTCCTCAACAACTTTAAACCTTTAGGAGAATTCTTGGGAATTTTGAATTGACAACATCGTAGCTTCAAGACTGTTAGCGTTTCGATGGCTGAGAAATTGACCGGGATCTCTACAACTTTCTTGGCTTTAGAAAAATCTAACACAAGTTCTTTGATGCCTTTACCAAGACATGTATTGATCCATGAGAGTATTTTATCCTCCACGCCGATATGATTAAGAACCAAAACAAATCGGTTGATCTCTGACCCTTTGTGCTGATTAAAAACGCTTACAATGATGTCTACAGCATCTAGTTGACTGCGTTTCACGAAGGATATTCCGCTGAAATCAAGATCTCGGGAACAAATCTCTGTGTCTTTAAATTTTTTGGACAAAGAACGATTTCGTAAAAGAGATTGAATTGGGAGAAACAACGACATTATGTGCTGCAGCACATCTTCAGATAAATTTTCAGTGAATTTCATCAGCTTAGTTGAGGATTCTGGCATTTTTGCTATATTCTTCGTAGGAGACTAGAAGGGTTTTGGCTATGCTTTTATGGGGTTTTTTTTTTCAGTGAATGGAGTCAACGATATTTGAGTAGGCAGATTATAGCTAGTGATTTTGGGTAGAGTTTTGGGTATGCTTTACACATTAAAATTTAGTTTTTTTGTCCTTTTAAGAAATATAAATTTGTTAAGTTCTTTTAAGAAAATTATTTTGAGAAAACAGGCTGGTTGGTATGTTTTTTTTACCTTTGTAGAAACTCATATATGTTAAAAAAAAAAATTTAGAAGTATACATGTAATATATATACATATATAGTCATATGAAGTTGTCCATATTAACTTTCAGGATTTTACTTAATAAAAATCCATATAGATAACCTCCACGTCTTTATTTATTCCATTTTTTCTAAATTAAATTGCATTTCTTTTATTACATTTTTGTTTCAGCAGAAAATTTGTCACACTAATAAACTAAGAACAGTTTTTATATATGAATAGGAAAAAACCCGCACTAACGCATGGAATATGTTTTTAGCTTTTCATTTTAACTATCAATATTATTTTATATCTTTTTATAAAACTTTTTTTATGTTCCTCGTAATTTTGTTTTATTTTTTGTTAATCATTCTTTTAATATTCTCTTTATATTTTCTTATAAATGTTTATTTATTCCTCATGCTCTTTTCATTTATCTAAGTTTCAAAATTAAAAAAAAAATTATATATTTTTTCTAATTTAACATTTTCACAGTTCCAAATAAAAATAAAAACTTATATGTGAATTTTTTCTCATTGTAGAGCAAGATTGTATGACCAAAAATGAGACAAAAAAAAAGAAGGGATATAATGAAATTTTCAAAACTTATGTTACCATCCTATTTTGTCCTATTTCTAAACAATACCAAAAGTTTATACTATATGTAAATGCATTTACATTATAGATCAAAAAATCATAAATAGGACGAAAAATAACGGGATAGAAAGAAAAGCCATAGTCAGATGAAACAAAATACGAATAAGAAGTAGAAGTCAAATAAGACGAAGAAGAAACAAAAATCATTTTGTTTGGTTTCATGCTTTTTCTTTAATTTTTTTTAGTTATATGTCTTTTTTATTTCTCGATAATTTTTCCAACAAAACATTCTTTTACAAATTATGAAATTTTACAAATATATTATTTGAAAATGTACCTATTTATTACAAATGATAAATTATATTGTTAAATATTATAATTAGCTAACTTTTTTATTAAAAAATTTATGTCCGCTGCGGGCCATTTTACCTAGTTGTAGTATATTAAAAATGATTTTGTAGTTGACATTAGAGCAACATGAACTTCATTTTTGTAAAACTATAACATCCCGGACTGGCCCTTCGTTTTCCAGCCATTTTTTGAGACCTAAAGCAAATATAGAACATATGGATTTTCTCTTATTTGGTAGACATATTTTTCTCTAAATTTATTTTTGGATTTTTTTTGTTACATAATTTTATGATTTTTTTTTTTTGGTCGTTTGTTATATCATCATCAGAGATATTTGATCTAATACTATTACAAATAATGATCAATCAATCAATTTTACATATTTGCTCCATGAACAAAGACTCCACGGCTCTCCCTGCAACATATGAATTCAAGATGGACGGTTTTACGTGCACCACATGTCCACATCACACGAAACCACGACGAAATGCTTTACGTGCAACACTTATATAAACCTCCGATAAGCTTTACATTCATTAATTTGCATATAGCCACCAGGATAACAGTCAAAAGACTCGATCGCGTAGCAAGCAGTAAGGCATGACAGAATTCATCTACGACTATCTGATAAGGCATTAAACGACTCAAACACGTCCCACACATCCACACGCATAAACCCGGAGACCGTTAACCTCTTATAAAAAAACTAAAATAACTTCATAAGCTAATCTCCCTATAGTCATATATGCATGCTAATGGACTTACATACAACCTCCCGACCCAAAATGTGATTTAATGCAATTTTCTCGAACCACGAAGACAAGTTAGGTAAGATTATACATTTAACGAGGTTCGGTCGAAGCAGGTCAACAAAAACTCGAATGGGTTGCTCTAAACCCGTGAACGTGCAAGCTAAAACGGTAACCCCTAATTCAGTTTCATGCTTTTAGTTCTCCGGAGCAGATCCTAACTCATCACAACAATAAGATCACACAAGATAGAGGCAATCGTGCATCAACCATGGTGTAACCCGAGTTCCTTCTCGGATTCAAGATCCTTTTCGGCTCGGGTTGAAAGGTGGGTTTGACGCTGGAGAGCAGACTTAACATGCGCTACAAAGAACAACCAAAGCATCTTAGGAAAAGCGGTACGGTGCCTCCAAAAATGTAAGTTTCGATGATTGGTGAATTAGTTGCCAATTGGATTACTTTGGGGGTGAGAAACTTCCTCGATCAAATCATGAATAATGGTATATCTTTAAGGATTCATTGGCTGCATCACAATAATTTGTATCAAAAAAATTATGATGCAGAAGATTCTCTTAGAAAAATAATACTTCTTTTAAAGATTTTAGAATAAATAGACTGCTCTTAAAAATTTACAAAAATCTAAACTTACAATTGGAATTAAGATGGAAACAAATAATTATAAGCAAGATTCTATCCAAAACAAATTTACTTCAACATGAGCATGATATGAGGGAAGGCAGGTATAAGAAGCAAAGCGAAGACGACGAGGAAGAGAATGATAGCGTAAAAAGTCCATTTCCTCGAGCTCTTTTGGTACTCTCTCGCATCTTGGAGCTGATCTGTCCCTCTTCTCACGAACGAGCTCGCCTTTGACACGTGGCTCTCTATGTCATTTAGTTGCTGTCCTTGTGCTTCCACTAGAGCCGCCATGTCTAAGAACACTTGGTGTAGCTCTATAAGATTCTTCTCTATCTCTTTTACGGCATCGTGTCTCTCTTGAATCTCTGATATCGTGTCCAATATTTGGCCCCTCCCTTGTTCTTGTATCGCTTTCTGGAGAAAATTCTCGCTCTCACCGCTCGAAATCAAGTTCTCAATCGTTTGTTCGTCCGCCTTTTCACCTGTTATCGTGAAATATCTGCAAAGATTGGAACAAGGATATAGTTATTTTATCGTAAACAAAACAGAGTGTTAAACTTGCATCCCAAGGAAATGAATATAGCAATAACTTATCCTACAAGGCTACAATAAACAAAGAAGACGGAGAAAGATCTTGTTCACCTGCGTTCTACTGTTTCTTTATACTCATCATTCATCCGTGCACGCAATCCCTGAAAGCTATCCATCAAATCCTTGAGTTTTTTCCCGAGTCCGCTAACAACAGAGGTCCTGGTTCTATCGGTGGAAGAGCCAGGGCCACAACCAGGGACATTACGGCTATTTGCATTCCCCTTTTCGAGCGCCTCGAGCTTCTGCTTAATGATCTTGACTCTCTTGAGGACCTGAGAAACATCTCCATCCGTCTTAGCTCGCAGTTCCTTCACCTTCTTGGCATTGTGGACCGTCTTGCACTCCTCATTGGAATCCTGAAGCTTCTTGTAAAGAGTCTCTATGCCTTTCATTTCGTCTTTGACATTTTCGACATCCTCGAAGAATTTATCGAGGTTCATCGTCTCTTTACCTGCCTCAAGATCATCCGCTTGGGCCTGTTGCTTCAGGTCCGAGTACTTCTTGAACGAACTAGAGAATAAATCATTCATTTTTCTTCTATTTGCTTTATAAAAATCTCACAAGTTTATGTACAGAAACAGGTTATAAAAATGGAAATTATTTTGGGTTCAAGAGACGAGGATCTTGATGAAAATCATCATCATCCTCTGCCTGTGTACGAGGAAGAAGATGGGAAGATTTTCTTTTCCTTTTTTGGAGAAGATTTGCTTTGGTTTTGTTTGAAAGTTTGTTTTTTTTTTTCTTCTGGAGGAGAGAATCAGAGAGACGACCAGTTTTGGGAATTACCCAAAATTAGCCAATGACAGAACTTTTCTTAACCAAATTATAGCAATTGTGCTATGTTTAGTCTCCTAATCTCTATAACCACTAAAGATAACAACAAAACAAGCCACCATACCACATCTTTACTGAATTTGATTAAACCCAAAAACCTATAAATCACAAACATCCACCAGAACTGAACATAAGATCGTTTATTCTTGTAATACCAATGTCAGAGATTGGATCTATTGGCCTGTCTTCCTCTTTCTTCATCTCATGAACAAAATTCTCAGCTTCTCTACTGTAATCATCTGTTCCATAACAAGTTTAAACATTTCTCATCTCTCAAACAATGTGACTATATTTAACAAAATCGAAATGTATGATGGGGCTCACCAAACAAAGTGTTGAGAGAGGTCGGGGTTGAAGTAGACATGAAGTTGAGACCAATGTAAAACGCCAAAGCTAACAACAGAGTCACCATAGAATACGTAGGCATAGCTCTGGCCCAGTACTTGCTTGGGTAGTAATAAATGCCTATAGACTCCTCCAAGAACTTATCTGGTACATACGCCCAAATCAAGAACATAACTGTGGCAACAACAATCGAAATGGATCCTACGAATCCGTAAACCTCAGAAGGTTTTGGTCCGTGTGCTTTAAATGGAGATGATTTACTACTACTGTCTGAATCCCCCTGAAAACTAGATTCTTGATTCTTTCTCTTCGAGAAGCTTAAAATCTTTCTCGGATCATTCACTAAATGAGCTTCTTCTTCCATTCTTGGAAAAAGTCACTGCGAAATTGCAGATATTCAGGAACAGAGAGATTAGCGAATCTTTGAAAAATCCGAAAGGTGCAATCAAAGGTTCCAAATCACAGATGGATAGTCCGGAAATGAAAAAGGAGGATGATAGATTTAACCTAGAATTTTCTAGACACCAACCACTAGAAAACTAAGGTAATCATCATAGGTTTATGTAAAAGGAGATAAAGCCCAAAGATGAAATAGAAGCCCATTTTCATCATCTTAGATAGATGAGATTAGTGTCGTTGATAAATTACATGATAAGTAAGTGATCAGGTTTTGGACATTCGATTTTACGGTTTGGCTTGGATCTGTAGGGCTTTGGATTTTGGTTTACATCCCATTTTGTTTATGATGTTGTCATGTAAGACTTACCTTTTCCAATAATCTTTTTGTTTGTTTTTTCTTTGTAAGTTTTCTTTAATCCCCTTCTCTCTAGGTAAATTTATAAAAACTATATTTTTAATTATTATTTTGTTAGTTATAGTCAAAAAATAATGCCTAAATGTTTTCATAGATCCACTATGCCAAGAGTATTCAGTAAATATTTTTCACGAGAGGACCAAGCATATTAAAGTTTGCGTGTATATTATCCTTCAGACATCGTTTTGTACATTCTCTAAATCCTATGTATTATCTTAATCTTTCTGTTTTGAATCTATCTATTTCTAATTATATTTATATGATAGTTGGTAGCACTTCCAAAGCAATATATAATTTCTTAAAGTTTTGCAAAAGATTAAGCTTGCCATATAAGCAAATTCTAAGAAAAAAGAAAAAAAAAAAATCATTCCAACATTAGCCTATGATATAACTCATATGAGATAAAGCTGGTATGGAGGGACTTGAAACTCATTTGATAGAAGTAGAGTGACATGTATTTCTACAAATAGGTTAAACATGTTGCTCCCATACTCTTTAAAAAAACTGGTATGGTTTTGAATTTAATTTTGGAGCATTTTTTGGTCAGTTTCGTTATTGCTTAATATCATCATTGTAACAAATCAAGTCGAATAAATTAAAGAAGAGTTTTGAGTTTTCGTTTTTGTTTTTAGTAATTTCTATTTTCTCTCTGAGTTTTTTTGTTTGTTCGGCTATGGTTTAAAAATGGAAAAGTTTACTACGTGCTTTGGAGTATACACAAATCCTCAGTATTCCACCGTGTCTACGTTAGCCAAAGAGTTAGGGTTTCGTCTACTCGCCGTGATTTTTGGTCTATTTCAACATGGACAAATTCAGATTTAGTGTCAATCGCGCTGCTCATAGAGTCATTGGCTGGGCTCGTCTCATTTTCGCTACCGTGTCTATTCTTGATGCTGCGCTCAGGCTAAATTTTAAAAGTCTCAGAATTTTTGATGACGTCTCCATCTTCTGTTTGTTCAGTGCGATGTTTGCGCTGTTTTACGTCGAAACTTGTCTTGCGTTCATTGGTGTCGTTGTCCTGCCTGGTTTTGTTGGAATCGTGGTTAGTGTTATTATGCACTGCAGTTGCAGGAGTCAATAAAGATGCACTACCCAAACCCCACAAAGATCCGGAGAAAGTCCTTGTTGCTTTAAAGATGGAAGCTGGAGAAAATCCCCAAACACTTCTCAACGTCTGATGTCTGGTGTTTATATTGGTGTCAACAAATCCCGAAGGTCCACATACCCAAACATTAATACCATTAGCATAGAGTGCTTTAGTTAAAACATGACCACTCTTTATGACTGCGAAAAGCTTCTTTGAAAAAAGTTTGAAAAACAGTTAATACAAAATAATTATTTATGATAATTTTAAAAAAAGTTAAAGAAAAACAAGTTAAGTTTTTTTTTTTTTTGTCATCTTAACTTTTATTAAAACTTCAAAGGATACAAGAAAGATACATGAACTTATACAGGGAGTGATACAAGGACTTATACAGGACTGATGCGGGGTCAGATACAACATAGTGAAAACGTTAAACTTCTAATTAGCAAAGAGCACAATATATGATTCTAAATTGATAGATTAAACATTCTCTGCATTAATAAGCCCAAAGATTGAAGATCTTTACGAATCTCTTGCTCCCAATCTAATGAAGCCAGCTCCCAATCTATTGAAGCCGCGAGAAAACAGATCTGCAAATCTACACGAAAACCGCTCTGACCCAAGATTGGGTTTCGGAATCCGCCTGCGAGAAGACAAAACTACACAAAAGAACAACCAAACTAGAGATACTCAAAACCTAACACAGAGAAACGAAATAAAAACAACCGATAAACTACAAACGACCATTTCAAACTCGACAGCGCACAAGCTCAGATCTAGGGAAGAGAACTTTCAAGATCAAAGAGAAAAGCAAAAATTCGAAGAACAGATCCCAGATCTACTCTAGATCTGAAGAAACAAAATTCCCAAAACCAGAAATTTTGAACGAGAACGAGATTGAAAAGCTAAGAAACAAAATACAAAGGAAAAGATTAAGAGACTCCGACTCCGATGCTAAAAAAGCCACCGGAATCGGAAGAAATAAACGGCGGCGAGATTCTGTGGTGAAGTTCTTTTTATCGCCTCTTTATGTTTCTTTTAGGAGAGGGTCCGACGAAAAACAAGTTAAGTTGATAAATATTTTTTTTTTTTTTTATAACTCAGGGAATAGCAGATCTATGGAAGGGTCCAAACTAATCATTGGGGAAGGTGCAGTTCATGGAATGATCCTCTCCCCGGGTATTCAAATGGGCCGAAAGCAAAGGCGCATATCCGTGTGGCCAAGTGGGAATGATTTAACAATTCTACGCTTGAGGGGAATCGATCCCTGGCCTAGACCAACAGGGCAACTCCTCCTCAAGTGGGAACCACTAGACTACCACCACTTGGTTAGTTGATAAATAGTTGAACTAGAAAAACACATAATAAAGAAGAAGAGTTTCAAAGCCTTCCTTGAAACCATATCTGCATAATGATGTCTCAGAGATCAGACATGGAGAACATTTTGGTAGCGCAGAAAATTAAAATCTACGATTGTTCGACAAACCTGATCCACCGAGGGTTGGGTGTGTGTGACTTGCGTACAAATTAAAGAAATGATAAAAAAATACCTCGTACGCGTATTGACTTACCAAACACACGTTTAGTAGATATGTAGTTGGTATTCTATCTAGCCGAATATTGTCGTATAATTTGGTTATATTAATCAATTAATAAAATTTTCTTTCTTTTTAACAAAGAAACCCTTCAGCTAATGATAAATCGAAAAAAACCTTCAACTATAAATATAATATAAAAACCCCTCAACTATAAGTCCGTTAATGAAAAAACTCCTCCATCTACAGTACCGTTAAAACCTTAACGGTGACGTGTTTTGCGAAATCTCAAAAGATTTTAATGAAAAAATCCCTTAAGTAAATAATAATTGGGAATAAATCTCTCAACTATAAAATTTAATGTAAAAACTCCTAAACTTTTTTATCTACAGTTACGTTAAAATCTAAACAGTTAGCGATAAATCAAATGTAAGCGCTTTGGATTGTAAAAATGACATATATAATTTTAAAATAATGTGATAGCTTTCAAAACCAGCAAGGTATTTAAAATCTCGAAACTCAATTAGAAAAAATATTTAAATTTCTAAAATCTACAATATGATAAACGCTAAAATTATCAAACTTTAATTTCAGATAGTAAGATTATGTGGCTTGAAAGTTAATTGAAGAATAAATAAATATCAAATTTTCTGTACAACTTGATAAATTATTTCAATTTCTCTAGATAAATTAAATTGTATAAATTTTTTTAATGTATATGAATTCTTCAATCAACTTTCTAAACATATAATCTAATTATCACATCGTATCCATGTCAATTTTTACAATCAAAATCGTATTTGATTTAATGTTGGCTATTTATTTTTTTAATGTCATTGTAAACAGAAATAGAGGGGTCTTCACATTAAATTTATAATTGAGTGGTAAATACTTGATACATCTGAACTTGAGGAGTTTTTACACTAAATTTATAGTTGAGGGATTTTTTCTCAGTTCATCTTTAGTTGAAGGTTTTTTTGTTAAAAAAATAAAGTTTTAACGGTACTATAGACGGAAAGGTTTTTTCATTAACGGACTTATAGTTGAAGGGTTTTTATATTAAATTAATAGTTGAATGGTTTTTTCTCGATTCATGAGGGGTTTCTTGTTAAAAACCCTTGTTTTAATAGAACCCGGTCAACGATTAGTATGTATCCCATTTATTATATTTGTCTCCTTACATACCGATTTATCCATTCCGTAATTTATTCACATTATCTCCGCGAAAAATTAAATGAAGAACCGAGAAGATCTAAGACCAATTTCGACGGTTTATAAAGCGACACCTGTCGTCGTATCTCTTTAGCTCTGGCCGGTGCACAAAGAAACGGATCTTCAGATAGATTCTCCTTAAAAACAGTTTTGACCCACGAGAAATTACCGGTTCAAGATGGGATTATCCATACTCGCGAATCCTAGCGCGTGAGCTGCAACCATAGCGTCGTTAAACGACACATGTGACTTTTTACTCTTCCGAACAATTAACCGTTCGCGACAAGAACGACGTCATCCAATATTCAAATGCGCGAATACGAGCGCGTGGATAGCAATCGCAGGGGGAGCGTTAAATGTTTGATAAAGCCACAGTCCATTCCGTTGGACAAAACCGACGGTTACCTATCAGTTGAAACAGTTGTCAACCTGACAGTTGAGAAACGTTGTCGTTTCGCTCCAAGACTGTGATATCATGGTTCTAATTTTCTAGCAATTTATAAATGATGTTTCTAGCCAAAGACTATAAACCAAATTTATATTTTTTTATTAAAACGATCCAAGATAACAAAACAATGATATTTTTTTAAGGGTGAATTTGTTGTATAACCATAAAAAATCTAAAATTTATAAACTAACCAAAATGCTTAGAGAGAGATAGGAAGAGATAGAGAGAGAAAAAAGGAAAAAAATGGTTAGTTTTTAAATTATAATTTTTTTTGGTTATTGAACCAATCTGCTTCATCCGTTGCATGCATTACAACGAATCAAAATTTATAAATGGTATACAAAAAACTGTTTCGTTTGTAGTTTGCTCCATCCATTGCAAACTATTCAAATCCTATATCTATATGTATACACTACCAGAAAACGGTACATTTTGCATCATTTATAAAGTATCAATAAAATAATTGATGCTATTTAGAATCACTTATTAAAAATTAACACTAAATATATAATTTTGCATCAATTTTATTAATTGATATTAATACTAACTTTATTAGCATCAGTTAAAAAAATTGATACTAATACTAACTTGATTAAAATTAATTAAAAACAAATTGATACTAATACTAACTTGATTAGCACCAATTAAAAAGATTGATACTGATACTAACATGATTAACACCAATTAAAGAGATTGATATTGATACTAACATGATTAGCATCTATTAAAAATAACTTGAGCTAATACTAATATGATAAGCATCAAATAAAAATAATTGATACTAATACTAACTTGATTAACATCAAATAAAAATAATTGATACTAATACTAACCTGATTAGCATAAATTAAAATAATTGATATTAATACTAACTTAATTAACATCAATTAATAAAAATAAACTAGATAGCATCACTTATAAAGTGTCAAAAAAATAACTGACTCAATTTAGAATCACTTATTAAAAATTGACACTAAAAAGTGATGCAAACTAAATTTTAACTAAACAACTATTTGTTCCATATTGATAAACAAGGATGAATAGTACTAGTTTGTCCTCTATAAAAGATCAACACCATGTTTTTTTATATGTTAAATCATACATATGTATTTACATATATTCTTTAGAATAATAAATACAAAATGATTAGTTATCTTCAATTCATAATATTATGAAAACTAACACAAAATTTAAAACTTACATGAATTTTAATATCACTTATTTATAATTTATATAATATCAACTAAAATATATGATATAAATATATAACATCAATTATTATAACCGAGACAAATGTTAACATCATTTATATTAACTGATGCAAATGTTTACCTCAATTATATTTACCGATGCAAATATTAAAATCATTTATTGCAAGTAATACATATTAACATCAATTAATAGAAATAATGAAAATAGTTGCATTAATCAATAATATTGATATAAATGATTAGAGTCACCACTTCCTGGGTTATTTAATTATATGATGCAACTGAATTTTCATAAATCAAAAAATGATACTAACAAATAAAATAAATGATACAACATACATGATTTTTTGTAGTGATATAAGACAAATTCGACTATTTCTTATAGACAATTTAATTTGCAACATGACACTACAGTAAACAACTTAAATAGTTTCGAAAAACGTGTATGCATACTATAAAAAATATTCTCTCTGTGTTTGAAAGATTGTTGTTTAGGATTTTTCACACATATTAAAACACAATAATTACTTTTTTTACTAATTATTTACTTTTTACTTTTTAATTATTATTTTTGTTTTCTAATATAATTGTACCAATAGAATAAAATAAAAATAATATATTACCCAAATATTTGTCATTAATTAATCTTGTAAAACAAAATACATTAATTATACTTTAAAACATCAGTCTTTCAAAAACAAGAAAAAAATCTAAAACATCAATTTTTCATAAACAAGAAAAAAAAAATCTAAAACATCAATATTTCAAATATATAGAGAGTATCGTTTAATTGAACTAGCGTAATTAAAAGAGAGAAATACAAATGAAAGAAGACGAAGTTTACAATTAATCTATTGTTTCGATAACCAAACATTTTCGTTCGTAAACTGTTGTGCTGCCAGCTGGGGCTGTTCAATCTGGATATCGGTTCGGTTTCGGTTCATTTTTTCCGATTTTTCGGTTTTTCGGTTAGTAAAAAATAGCTACCATTTTAATACCATATTTAGTTTGGTTTGGTTCGGTTTGGATATCTTCGGTTTTCGATTTATTCGGTTTTTAACCAAAAACTAATAGTTTTGTTTGGTATAATGTGGATTTTGTTTTTTTATATAGAAAATTAAAAATGGTAACAAATTCTATATGAATCATAGTTTATGGTTCGGTTAATAATTTAGTGTTCATATTTTTATGGTTCATAGTTTATGGTTCGGTTAATAATTTTGGTGTTTAGACATTAAGTTTTCATAGTTACATAATTTACATACTTATTGTATACTATTATATTATGATTTAAAATTAATCAATTTTTCGGTTTTATCGGTTTTATCGATTAATATGCAAATCATATCCGCATCCTACGGTTTTAAAATTATTACATTCGTACGGTTAATATAATATATCCATATTCCAGTCACATATTGTAGTTCGGTTCGGTTCGGTTCGCTTCGGTTCGGTTCAGTTTAATTTTACCGGATTGAACAGCTCTACTGCTAGCCACAGTCTATCTCAAAAATAACTTGTATATCTTACTTAAGCCTTATGATTAAATGTGATAGAAAATGTGTATTCATTGACTAAGAATTGGATTAGAGAATGGTTGGAAATATGACAATGGCTAATAGAATTGGTCAAGGTGATTTAGGAGACCGACCAATAAGTTTCTCTCTTTTAACAAAAACAAA
Source organism: Alliaria petiolata (assembly GCA_020283515.1). Classification (NCBI taxonomy): domain Eukaryota; kingdom Viridiplantae; phylum Streptophyta; class Magnoliopsida; order Brassicales; family Brassicaceae; genus Alliaria; species Alliaria petiolata. The sequence goes on from JAHZTW010000001.1 coordinate 84,751,280, forward strand.
GAAAAAATACCTTTATGTAACATGAAAAATACTTTATTTTCTCCAATTCATAGTAAAGGCAACAAAATCTACAAAAATAAAAAGAGCGTTACGATCGGCTTTTCACGCGTTTGCACTTTCCAAATTTTCATTTAGTTTTTAAATATATATATTTCGTTTTAAAATATGACCAGACCTTTTTGGTGTTTAATATAGTCAAATATACTAGAAGTCCTTTTGTATCAATGGTTCACTAAAATGTTTATTAATGCTTCGATATTAAAACGTATGAGTTTCGATTCTTAAAAAATGTGATTTCTATAGATTATTAAAAAGACAAACAGATAAAGAAAATTTACAACATGGTATTCGTAATGGATCTGCATATCTAATGTAAATATTTGAGAAATAAATAAATTATTCGTAAAAAATTATGCTTATAATCATTTTCATAATTTATTATTAAAATAATATTTTAGATGTTAAAAAAAAATTGTAGCCAAATCTCCAAAACATTAATAACAAGAAAACAGAATCTAGAAAAGTATGGTGGATTTAATAATTAGTAAATGATAAATTTCCTTTTCTTTTTCTTCAACACACACGGGATAATCCGATAATGATGTCTTTAGGATCAGGGCCACATATCATATCGAGCTAATGCTATGGTCTATCGTAATTAATATGTGAAGTGAAGGCTTGAATCCAATACATTACTGGATCAATAGAAAAGGTTTTCACAAATATTGTTATATATATAGTTTAAAAATATTTATAAATCAGGATTTCCCTTGTTTTTCAACTTGTTCACAGAAAAAACACAGAGAAAATGTATTTTACAAAATGAAAAAAAAAAGAAAAAAAAATGTATTTTATAGCCGACTAGTAATTAGCCACTTTCAAAGATACTTGACTGATTAAAAATATTAAACTAAAAACTGTGTGTATAATGTATTTTTTAATATATAGAAAGTAGAAACTTGGTGTTTTGAACCCAACAAAAAAAAATTGGTAAATAAATAGGCAAATAGCAATAATAAAGGTGTAAAGTTATGGCGCCACTTGCGAAGTAAAACTTTGGAGTTGGATCACTGAGCACTACAGCTGGACACGAGCAGTGTGGGGCTTCACTGCCGACCCAAATGGGGAAGAAACTTCCCTCACATAACGGTCCAATATATGACCGTTGTAACTCGCTCTCCCTTTCTTCAAATATTTAATATGCAGTATGTGTTTATCATCTCATAAGATAAAATATTATACTTTTTCCATTACCCAATAGAAAAAACAGTTCCGATTTACCTGAAATTCGAACGCTTCAAAACTGTAAACTTTTGTTTTGATAACCAAACAATTTTTCGTCATAACTATACCGTTCTATGAGTTTCTTTTTTGTTGTTGCAGTTTTCAATACCTTTTATGTAATTGTTGGAGATAATTTGGAAAACAAACTGTGTATCTTACGTGTTAGAGTCGGGATTCGTATTCCCTCTAAAAGGGGTAATAAAAAAATTCAGATCGGCCCCATTAAAAACCCTACTGTTGGTAATCCCAACTTTAGGTCGGCTACAAGATAAATACCCAAGTTCACTCGCTTATCCGGAGAAAGCGCCAGCTCGGCCATCTCTAGGAGAGTAGGGAAGACACGAGGTCGGCTCTAAATCAACATGAGGAGAAAGTTTCCTGGTCGGCCACCCCCGAGAAAATCATCGCTCGCATCTCTATCAATGGCCGACCTGAAGACAAATTAAGGAGTCCGACCTCGGGACATTTAGGGAGGCTGACCTGAAGGCATTCAGACCAGGCCGACCCAGCGGCAGCCTGTCAGAACCTCCACTCAATCTCCATTCAGCGCCATGCCGCACTCAATCAGCACCATGCGCATAAGAATCAGCGCCTCGTCGCACGCGGGTCAGAGCGCAGATTCCACTGTGTCAGAGTACAGACTCCACTCAGATGAAGATATTTGTATTTTTTAGTATCTTTAAATGTAAGCCCTTCGATCAAATAGATCGTGGCCGTCCAAAATAAGTTGTGCCCTCTATAAATAGAGATCGAACTCATTCGCCAAGAGGGGGTCCTTTTTCGGACTGGAGAACTCTTGTAACCGATTTTTACTCCGATCATCGGAACGATCAAACAAACGCTAAACAGCTCCGGCTGAGCTTAAACTCAATCTTCTCTTGATCCTAACCCATTAACTCTAATCTTCTTCTACTAAGCCGATCTGAGTTATCAAAACAAACGAAACTCTCATCTGCTTTTAGCAGAACCGATTCCAGTTATCACATTACGGAACAACTATTCTAGATATAAAAATTCGTTTATGAAATGAAACCCGTAAACCCATAAAAATATATATCAAGATTTAAAAAAAACTCATTTGAATTCACGAAATTTACTTTATCTACGAATTTTCATAACACAAAGTGTTTAATACGTAAATTACACATTTTCTCAAATTATCTCTAATAATAATATAACAATAATGAAACTAAAATTCTATTACTTGTAAAATATAAGACTGCATATCATTCAAAAGTCACGGACAAATTGTCTTAGGATAATTTTTTGATATGGAAAATTATCAAAAATACATACCATATTTTGTATGCCTTATATTTTGAAATCACCAACCTTCGATTGTAAAGAAATACTATCGCAAATTTTGATTTATAAAATAAATCTGAAAATCATCTAGTTTCTTCATCTACAAATTATGGTATTTTTTTATTTTAAAACACTTGTGTTATTTTTGAAATAAATTTTATTTTTATGGTATCTAATATATCTCGTTAAAAATGGCTGTCTTAAGACTGCCATTTAATACTTTTAAACAAGTGTTCTTGGTCAAAATAATACAGAAAAAATATATGCCATCAACATACTTAGTACATAAGCTATATTTGCACTTTTTCCTCGACAAGACTCTTGTCCATTCAACACTACAATCAAAATGCGTTGTTTAATTTTATACTGTATATAGTAAGTATATACTTTGCCCCCACACTCATGTCATTAATATACATCACTTTATTGGTCACTAGATTAATCTGGACCATCTGGTTATATGCGCCCATCACTAATTCAACAACTTAACTTAAAAATATCACCATATTAATCTATCTATAATAGCAATCTGAATAAATGCCAATTGCAGATAAATAAGTTGCGTTTTTTCAAAATTATTATTAGTATCTTTCTGTTAATCCAAATTTTAATCCAATAAATGTCATTCGTGGTTGCGTCTTTTTATCAATTAAGTATGTTTTTTTTTAACCATTTTTATGGAAAATTGTTTCTTTTCACTTATGTCTTTTCAAGATTATTTATATCACTCAAAATCACATAAAATTAAGGGTCATTTGATAGTGATTCTTGATATAATGGTTTATCAAAAAGTGTGTTATCAATCTGGATGGGTTGCCCTAAATAAAGAATAAAAAGTAAAAAATCCAACATATGATCATTTTCCAACAAAATATGTATTTATATCATATTTTTGTATTGCATATTTTTATATATAACTTTTTTAATACTACAAAAAAATACTCTATAGAGTTGTATGTCTTATAATTTTCCTTTTTTTATTTTTTATCTTAGTAGTTAAATTCTTTGAAAATATTTTACAAATTTTTATATTTGAATTATTTTGTAACTTTTCATTTATATTGTTAATAATCCAAAAATTTGTTTTTAGGAAGATTGTATCTTTTTATTTCTTTTTTTAAGAATTATAATTTTCTGAATATTTATATATTTTTATCATCATTTTTGTTTTATGTATTTTCACTTACAATAATTTAAAATAATTTTTTGTTTAAGTTTTAATATACAACAAATACCCCCGCGAAGCGGAGATTCTATTTCCAGTATCAATAATATTAGTTGACAACAAAATAATAATATCAATAATTAATAGTTGAAAATTGACAACGTTATACTTAAATTTAATCTATTATCGATGCCATTGCAATTGCTTTACTGTCGAAAAAGCCTATTGCTTTACTATATTGATTTGCGAGAATGCGAGTGAATAGAATATCTGATTTGGTCTTGGTACAATGGTATATCAAATGATCGTTGCTTGAATAATAAGTTATCAAGATATTTTAATATAAAAAATTAGATTCATAAGTAATCTAGGTTGATTGATAAGGATTGAATAAATTTTATACTAGTATATTTGGCCGTTATAGAACAATTATCATCAAACACATATTAAGAATTGTATGTGGATAATTAACCAAAAAAGACAAAATTGTATGTGGATTAAAGAAACTCAGATTTGTTCATGCTCATGTTCTATTTTCTTCAATACAAATACTATACACAGTATGTACACATAAATGTAATGTAAATGTAAATGATGATGCGTAAGACAAGCGGGAATCAACACTTCTTGGAGTTCTTGTATAAACAAGAAATCCTTTGTAGTGGATATTTAGATTAAAGTAGTTACACATTAGAATATACTTTTAAAATTCCACCAGTAACTTTCAATAAAGAGTGATTCATACATCAATATTTATTACACATATTACACGTAAGTGATAGTTAGTTTTGTGTTCATCGTTAAACTGTCGCACGATAATGTAAATTAAAATTTTTAGCAAAAATAATGTAAATTAAAATCCTGTGATTTACCCGGACACATATTGCCATCGCTCTCCATAAATCCTAACCGTCCATCTAATCAAAGCGTAGATCTAACGGCGGACATCAAATCAGAGGCTACTTCACATAACTTCCCTCTTCCCTATATAAACTAGAAAACGCTCCTGAGCGTGTACCGTACACACATCCCCATACGAACACTCACAAGCGTGAAAGAGAAAGAAGAGAGAAAAAGAGAGAAGTGAGAGAGAGAGAGAGAGCTGAAATCGGAGAAAATGGTTTCGTGGCTGATGACTATCAAGGCGGTCCTAATCTCCAGCTGCGTCGCCTCCGTGGCACTGTTTCTTAAGATCTCTGTTCCGGCGGCTGTCGATTTCTCCGTGTCGCGAGTTCCGATCATGTGGAGCTCTCTGCTATCGTGGCTGAAACCGCCGTATCTCTACTTCATCACCAACGGAATCATCATCACCATCGTCGCTTCTTCCAAGTATTACCGGAGCACGAGCCACCATGACCAGGAAGAAGACGATGGGATCGTATACGGCGGCGATTACAAGATCCAGACGGAGCCGATTGTTCATGATCAAGCTTCTCCGCGGATGCTGGTGGTGAAGGATTTGGATCCGGATTCGCAATTCGGTTTCGTAGCGGCGACACCGCACGTTGAGGATTTGGTGGAGCTTGAACCGGAGGCCGTTACGGCGGTTGTGTATGATGAGGCGGAGGAAGAGATAATAGCAGATCCGGTGGAGATGGTGGAGGATGAGAATGAAATTGAAGAGGAGTTTAAGAGCGTGATTATGGCGGAGAGTTCCGATCTGGTTGAATCCGGTGGAGACGAAGAGGTTATATTGCCGCCGACGCCGATATCAAATTGGAATAATCTGCCGCCGAGGATGACTGAATCGGAGAATCTCCCTCCGACGGAGAAACCTCTAGTTTCTTCAAGGTTCGGCCACCGGAAATCGGTGAAAGCCAATACAGAAGGTACTGATTTGTCCCTTTCTTCAAACTTTGATTTGATTTTAAAAAGTTCAAAAAAAAAAAGAATAGAGGAAGAAGATGACGTTATGTTAATAAAACGGTTAGGTAGATTTTAAATTATTTTGAAAATTCAAATTTGGCGTCGTTAACACGCGTCGGTGAGTTTGAAAGTCAATATTCCGGAGGGGCAAATGTGTAATTATATATGATTTTTGTTTGTTTTCCGGCAGGTGGAAGAGCGTTGAGAGTGACGAAGCCGAAGCGGAACGAGACACTGGAGAATACTTGGAAGATGATTACGGAAGGGAAGTCTACGCCGTTGACCAGACAGTTATACCGGAGATCCGATACGTTTAGCCGTGGAGATTCCGGCGGCTCCGGGGAGGCGAAACCGGTTTACAAGAAATCGGAGACGTTTAGGGACAGGACTAACTATTACCAGCAGTCTCAAGAGGAGACGGCGACGGCGAAGGGGAAGATGAGGAAAGAGCCGTCGCTGAGTCAGGACGAGTTGAATCGGCGAGTTGAGGCGTTTATTAATAAGTTTAATGAGGAGATGAAGTTGCAGAGAATGGAGTCACTGAGACAGTACAAAGTGATAACCAGTCGTGGAGTTTAGCCTTTTTCTGATATATTTTTTTTCCTGTTTCTTTATATAATTATTTTTTGGTTTTTTATACACAAGAAAATAGAAAAACAAGATTAGATGGGTACTTGGGTAGCATAATCTAAAGTCACAGTGGAGTTTTTAACCAAAAAAACGAAAAACAAGTTACAGTGGAAAAAAATATGTAATTAGTTTGTAAAGCGTGAAGTTTTTTTTTTTTTTTTTTTTTTTTTGTCAAAGCTTTGTATATAGGTTTTGTTTTGGTGTGTGTAGTCAATCACTAGTCAGCTATACATTTGGTTTTTGAATATTATTTCCTCTGTTTCAGAAAGATTATTGTTTTAGAGTTTTATTTTTGTTTCATAAACAATATTGTTTTATATTTTCAATGTAAAATTTTAAATATAAATATAGTTTTAATCCTATTGATTCAATGTGTTAATTAGAGAGAAAAATTTGTTTAGTATATCAATAAAAGGCAAACTATAACTTTTCATTATTTTTTTAATTTGTGTGAAATTTATCAAAATAACATTTTTTGTAAAACAGCGAATAATATATTGGTTTTACAAGAAAAAAGTTGCATAAGATGAATATACATTATATACACACACCTATTTGTTATTGTATTATGCCAAACGAGTGTTGCTATGATTGTTCATAACTTCCTATGATCGGTAACATTAGTCATTACTTATTTGAAGGTTTGTAAATATTTCAATTCATATTGAACGTGAAAAGGGGGGGTTTCTTTTTTAATAACTTTTTAACATAAAAGGTAAATCAATGGTCTGTTTTTTTTTTCAAAGTTCAATTTATATTTAATTAGTGGTCTAACAGTTCCAGTTAAATTTTGTTATAAGTTTTCTTGTAAGCTAGTAAGACACTCAAATCAAAGACATAGCACATATCATATCTAATCTAGTATGTGTTTGGACTTGGAGAAGATTAGAATTTTTAGTCGCTTCTTTAAAATATCAAATTATCACAAGTCAACTGATTTAAGGAGCAATACAATGTATTTTATGCAAAATCACAGTATGATTACATGAGATTTCACACCAGAGATCAATAACTATAGCAAATCACTTCGATTGATATTTTATTAGGGCAATTGAAAGGAATGGTAGTCATTTCTTGCAATATTTAAAGGATAGCAGAAGATAAATGTCGTAGATAAACATAATATTTTAATAGTCAATGAATCATTTTATTTTATCCTTAATAATTAGACACTATGTCATTTCAATTATGCCACATGATCACTTCATTGCACACAATAAAAGATCTGAAAACTTGACACAAGTTACTTGTTACTCATTTCACAAAGCATTCGATTCTTCTGCTTCATATTTCAAAAATTTGGTCTACCCTTGAATATATTTATTTTAAGGGAAAATTAAGTTTATAACCATAATAAAACAAAAAACCTACAAACTAACCAAAACCCCCCCATTTTTCTCTCTCTATCTCTTTCTATCTCTCTCTAACCCTATGGTTTAGTTTCTTAATTTTTTTTTGTTATGGTTATTAACCAAATTAACTCTTATTTTAATTTCCCCTTTCGGAAACATGTCATATTTTCTCTCGAAAATGATTTTTTTTTCATCTTCTTTCTCTTAGGTAATGAAACAACATATTGAAGTTCACTACTTTTTAGTCTGGTTAAAAACTAATTTCTCTTCATCTCCTAAATTCCTTACCAGTCATGTAGGTTTTATTCTGAACTGAGCTTAAAATAATCTTAAGAAAAAAGAACATTATTATAGTATTTATCCTAACCATTAGTAAGTAGTGCAAGTTACGTTTACTTCCTAAGATTGTAAAAGCAATGCTATTCAATCCTAATAATACTTTGCAAGGCATAAAGATAAGTCTAACATAGATCCGTCCATGAGTACCCATACATATTGACTTATTTTTTGGGTAGATCTCTTGTACCCATATATATTATTAGCATGGTTATAAAATTGATGTGTTTGCTCAGTGAATCCCTTCTACCATAGATATTCAAATATTTGTACTTGTTTATAATTGGACAATATTCTTCTTAACAAAATACTGAGATATATAATCATTTTTTTTTAAACACTGAAATATATAAGCATTTTAACGACCAAAACAATTAAAAGAAAAATACGAAAAGTGTATAGGAAAAATCATTTTCATGGAATACGGTTGTTGAACCAAATACACTTAATAGACAGGTGGGGTTTACTTGTGAATGAATTTTCTTTTTCAATTAGACTTTTCTTAGAAAAAAACAGAAAAAGGTTCCCAACCAGTATGTAAATCGTTGAAATACTCATAAATATATTAACAACAATTAGTTTTATAAGAAATAAGATGTTAAATAGTGTATCCTCTACAAAATTACCCAACCACTGGATGACTGGATTATCAAAAAAAAAAAAAAAGTATCCAACCACTGAACTACTCAATTATGGAAAGATTAGTTGGAAGTATCATAAATAACTTAAATGATTTTTGGTTATACTTAGAAAGATTATGGATTGAAAATTCAGATACTTATAAATAAAAAAACAATATTTGTTGAAGAATAAAAAAGTAGATGATAGTTGAGGAACTTAATGGCACTTTCTCTTCAGCTACGTGAAGTGGGAAAATAAAAACTTAATGGCACTTTCTCTTCAGCCACTGAACTATTTTGTCTGCAATAAAGTCATTTTTGGGTTTGTATTTGGCTATTTGCAATAAGACCATCATGAGAATGGACCGACCAGATTCGGATTACTATGAGACTTTGTGATAGAGACATTGAGTCTATTTTTCTTTTCTTTTTCTATTTTTCATATTTTTTTTTGTTAAAGTTCCTTTTTCATATTTTCAATTTAAAAAGTATTTCATATTTTTCGCCCTGTTTACTCTCTAAAATTCTGCAATATCTCCAAATTTAAATCATTTTTTTTTCTGTTTGTAAACCGATTGAGTTATTAATTTAATTCTATGGAACCGGGACCGAATTCAAATTCCAACTAAAACTGTACATAGTGCAACCAAAACAATCTCTTCTGAAGAAATCAAAATTTGTAAAAACGATAAACATAAATATAATAGATATAATATTACATAATTTTTGTTTTTTATTTTAATTTAAAAAATAAATCTAAACCGAACTATATTAGAAACTCTAGAAATTGGTAATGTTAGAACTTTGATATTTTATTAATTTATAGAGTTATTAATTTATAGGTTTTGCATAAAATAAAATATTTATTATTAATTAATTAGTTTTTAAAAAAATGTATAATATTTTATATAATTTCATTTTAAAATTAGAGATGAGTTTTAAAAATATTTCAATTTTAATAAAAAACAACGCTATACGTATATTTTAGTAGATTATTGTTGTATTTTTGTATATGATTTTTATAGTATTTATTAATTTATTATATTAATAGGACCTTACATTTACAAAAAATTTGTTAAAAAATTATTATCTTATTATTTTATCGATTTGTATTATATTTTAAATTGACTAATTTAGAATCGGAGAAAATTATTAATTTATCGAATATTAATTTATAGATTTTCTACTGTAATTCAAAATTTCATCAAACCAAATTGAATAAATACAAATTACTAAAATCGATTATATCATAAATAACATCATTTAAATCATTGTTTTCTTACATTTATTTACTGAAAACCAAACCAAAGTAATCCAAAAGTCCATCAAACCACACTGTAACCAAACCGAAATACAATATTCGTAAACTCGATCGTCCACCAATGGACAACAAAATCAAACACAATTTACTGATTCACAAAACTCGAAATCGTATATGGCATGTGGCTTTGTTTTTACATTTCAATTATCACCAACTTCTCTTCCAAATCAATTAAATGCTCTCTGTAATCACATAATTCCTTTTTTACAACCAGATGCTTTCACACTATCTAACAAACATTCTCTATAAATTAAACTATTCTCTTTTCTTCATCAACCCACACACTGAATACAAAACTACTTCCCCCCTCCAAAAAAAAAAATGACTACAAAACTCAATCTCCTCTTGACGATTTTGCTTCTCACGCTTACACTCACCCAGTCACGCCCCACCCGACTCGAACCCATCTCGGATCAGCTCAAGGAAAACTCCAAAGGTAATGATAACAACAATGACATTAATGACTATGGATCACCAGGAGGATATTTTGGGCTCGCACCTGGTCCACTTGGAGCAGGATGCGGTGATTGTTTCGGAAACGGTGGTAGTTATACCGTAGCAAGCGGTTGCGATGGAGACTATGGATTTGGAAACGGTGGTAGTTATGCCGTAGCAAGCGACGGGTACAGCAAAGGAGGTGTGGTGAGACCAACGTTGCTGTGTAAAGAGAAAGGTCATTGTTTCATGAAGAAGCTAAGGTGTCCGGCGAAATGCTTCACGTCTACTAGCATCTCCGGCAGTGGATTCGGTGGTGGTGGAGGAGGCGGTGGCTGCATCATGGACTGTAAGAAATGTAAGGCTTATTGTTTCGAAATGTGATTTTCGAAGGAAATGCTTGCTTAGATAATATATAGAGTAATAAAAATTAAATAATAATAATTGGCGTTGTAAGCAGCTGTCGAAACGATCTAATGGGGCTCTCTGAATCCTCTTGTGCTTTTTTTTTTCAAAAACAATATAATAAATACATCAATGGTTACAACTTATAACATTCTTTTATTTTTACTGTTGAGTACCGAAAGATTCCAGGCTAAGTGCTACAGAAAATTATCTGAAAATGTATGTGAACTGCTATTTTCTTAAATGCAATGCGAGTATTATATAATATAGAAACACAAATGCAAAAAAAAAGTATTAGTGTGGAAGTAAGATGGGTTCGTATTAAAGATCGAAAATGGTATGAATCTGAACTCTCGACTTTTGAACAAACAGATTTACATGAGATTAAAGGTACAAACAAAATCTGAACAACAAACAAAGAAACAGTGAAGATTACATACAAACCAGAATGTAACAGGGAAGCTCTCTCATACGGCGGCTCTCAAGGCTCCTCTCGCCGCATCTCGTCTCAGCTCATCTTGTTTCCCACTGCCTCGGAAGTACATATACACTTGCTGCTCAAACAAATCAAAACCCATCCCAACATCAAATGTTAAAAAAACGATTTGAGATTACAAACACTATGATTATACAGTGATGGGAGTTGAAGAGAGAGACCTGAATAACCCAGATGCTGACCACTGATTCGAGGCAGAAAAACGCAAACCCAATGAAGTAGAATATCTGTAAAACAGAACAAAATAAGCTCAATGATCCATATGATCGATAACGATAAAGATCAAGCTTCAGGCTTTTTTTTTATCTTGGAATTGTTTTGATCATCAAAGGGTGAGAGAGCTTACCCCGACCAATGTATTACCGCTTATGACATCTATTGCAGGTAAAATCCCACTGTTACATGAAGACAAAAACAACTTTGTTGTCAAAGACAATGGCTAACAACTGCTTATGCAACTATGGTATCTACATGCCAGTGTATTTTGGAGTTTGCTATAAAGAATAGGAACAACAAAACTTGTCTTTGCTTTGAAGTTGATCAATTCAAATGGTTTCTCCACACTCAAATTACCAAAAGCAGTGACAAGATGTCAAGAAAAATCGAAAAACTTACGCTAGAGATTTTCCTTTGAAGACAACAGGTGGAGCAACCGCAGCAAAGACAGAGAAAAGAATGTGGAGCTGCAGCGCAAGAATAAGGCTTTCAGAATTAGTTATCATACCAAGTAAAAATGTCAAAAAATCATAAAAGCTACATCTTCGCTCACCATATAGAACAAGAAAAACCATCCAAAGCTCAATGCACTATCAGTTCTGCAGACATTCAACAAAAACTTTAAAAAACTCAGTGACATAATAAACACAATCCAGACTTTTGAGGAGTGGAAAGCTCCAAACCTGAAGGCACGGTAGAGGGGCCGATACCATAATACATAGCCTCCTGGGACACCCGCTATGAAGTAAATCAGGGCAAGAAGCCATATCGTCACTCCTGAACAAAAATAAACCAGACGCTTAAGTCTGTTAAAAATATGCAGTAGAAGAATGAGCAGATTTTGGAATAGACTTAAGAAACAAACCTTCTCCTTTGATCCAAGCTGTAGTAACGGCAATGATATTCCAGAAAAGACAAAGAACCAACCCTGATGGACAAGAACCACATCTAAATGTGTCAACAAATGAATAAAACCAACGAAGAATAAAAATCTCATGCTTGGAAAGAGTATTTGTATCATCGGAAAATTGTAGGACAACAAAATACGTACCCAAATACGTTGCAAAGGTAACATACTGTAGCCTTTGGAGATGAACCGGGATTTCGTTTGCAATGTCATGGTGGATAAGTGGGAAGAACGGCGGCCAGTTTTTCACTTCGATAACAATTCCAGCTGCATAGAGAGAACCACAACAGTTAATGATTTTGAAATAAGAAAAAAAAAAAAGAGAGGAATCAATCAATTGAGACACCATCTAAGAGAAAACAGTAAATAACAATTCAAAACCCTCTAGGAGACAGCTTGGAAACAAGTGTTTGAAAAGAGTAAATCGTCGCCTAAACTTTATAAAGCAAAGTACCTCGTGCAGCAGCATCTTCTCTCCGTTTGACGTCCTACATAGAACCAAAATAAAAAAATACATTCAGAAAAACAACAACATTTTAGAGATTTGATCAACAACATTTTACACATAACCATTACGAAAGAGCCATCTAAAAGACTGTAAATTTTCAAAACAAGAATCAGAGACTCTAGTCCTTTAACTCGTAAAGCTTACAAATAATCGAAAATTGAGGAAAATCCAACCCGAAGATAGAATGAAACCACCATGAAAATCAAATCAAGAAAAGAGCATAACTACTTCAAGCAGCCAATACCTGCTCCCTTCGTCTTAGCTCAGCTTCTTTGGCTTGGAGTTCCTTCTCCTTCTTCTTCAAATCCTAGATTCCCAAACAATTAAAACAAGACAAAAAAGCCATCATAATTAACTCCAAGATCCACCTAATCACAATCTAAATAATAAAAAAATCTACTCCATTATCAAATAACCAACCTTTGTACCGGATCTTTCCGTGTCAAGAGGAATGTCCACGGTTCGGCCATAATCGAAACCAACAGGCTCTGGAGGCAAAGGCGAAAGTCTTGAATTCGATGCTGGTGGAATACTCCCAGGATTCTATATAATGTAAATTGGATTCACAATCATTACGAATCAGATGACAAAAACAAACATTATAACTTCAGAATCCAGTGAGAAACATCCGTTAGTTTAAATTGGTGAAAACAAATAGCAGCGAATAGCATCAGAAACCCAAGAACAACCTTTGATTAATCAGATCAAAGCTAGAAACTTTAACAACACTTGAATTACAATCTCTCATAATTTTTTCAATTCCACTAACCCATTTTCAGGTTCTAAGCAACAAATCAGTGGATAAATAAAATCAATGATTTTCCCCCAAATAAACCCTAAAGTAAAACTCTATGGTTCCTAAGAGTCAATTAATCCATCAAAAATTCGAAGACCCATTTCCGAGAAGCAAGATTCGAGAGCGATTAAATCCCTAATTTTTTACGAGTTAATCCAAAGTGGAAAAAAACTTACAGCGAAAGGATTGACTTCTTCTTCCTCAGCGAAAGGATTCGGATCATAGCGATTACGATTAGCCATGGCTAGAGAAGATTACAGCTTCAGAATATTGAAAGAGCTTAATATCAGAGGAAGAAGAAGACGACTTAAAATCGATCTAAGATCTTAGCACGGACCGAGAGAAATAGCCGAACGTTGAAGAGAAGCTTTATTATATATACACATATATAATATAGTCTAATTTTATATAATTTTGTTTATATTGTTTAAATACCACTTATCTAACCAAATTTTATTCTTAATCCTCTTTAGTACTTTACACTTATTTATTAGTTGTAAAATCAGTCGATTCATTAAAATATAATGTTATCACAATGGTAAGCTAAAAGAGATTAAGCTAAAATTATATATTAGCCTCCTCTTTTATTAATTATATTCAACGACTCTAGTTTTCAAATAATTTGAATTTTCTAAAGAGAGAGAGAAAGATGTAGAAAGGAACAAATTGAAATGGTCCTTAGGTCAATGATCTTGTCTGCTTCTGAGAACGTTTGAAAAGTACCCCCATGCCATACGGCACAGTTTCAAAAGATTTAAATATTCTTAAAATTTTCAAGAAAAAAATGCAAAAAAACATTCTCAAGTTTGATTAGCAATTTCCATCAAAAATAAATATTAAAAAACCATTATATATTTTTCTATGGTTTTCTTAAGATTCATATCAATGCTCAACTTATAATTATCAATTTAATGAATCACTACGTTTTTTAATCTTAAAACAAGAAGTCACAAGTTTTTTTTTCCATCTTTTTAAATATATGGAAAAGGTGGAGAAAACCTTATTTCGAAGTAAAGTTGATGTTACCTTTCCATATCTACAAACCAAAGAAGTCTTCTTTTAACTAACCATGCAAATTTTGGAACGGATTTCCGGTTTCTACCCGTACCCGTTTTGAATTTTTTGTTCCGTTCCCGTTCTTGTTCAAAAAAATTTCCGTTCGCGACCATTTATTTTTTCAAACGAATACGGAAAGAGAATGGGAATGAGATCGGATATCCGAACTTCCCGAATTTTCCAAATTTTTTCGAATTTTTCCAAATAATTACCCGTTTGGAAAAATACTTTACGTAAGAAAATTTCTCAAACCTGTCCCGTTCTTATAGATTCCCATTTATTAATTGAAAAACAATTCCCAAATTTCCCGTTCTTTTAAATTCTCATCCCGATTCCCGAAATGTTCAGGGTTACTTTTAACCCACAAGAAAAAAAACTTGAACTTTATGTCTAAATTTAATTATAAAAAACCAAATTTAATATGAACCCATGCTTTCTTTTAAAAAACTTTATATGCTCAAACAAGTGGAATCAAAGATGAAGAGAGACCGAACCATAATATCTAAAGAAGAGAATAAAAACTAAACTAATCAAAGAGAGGGAATGATTGACTATATTAACTTATATTTAACAATGAGCAAAAAGCTTTGTTTCTATATTTAATCTGATTAAAACTGTATGTGTTTATTATGTTGTAGTCTCTTCAGCTTTCCTCTGCACTAAACTTGAAATCACACTACTCCGCTTTAATCTCCGGTTATTGCCAATCCGGTTCCGAGTCGACGAAGACCGGTCAACCCAGTTCTTGTCTTCCGCAACCGCTCGGTTCCATCGTTCTTTAAAAGTTTGAAGCTCCCATGTTGATTGCCTCCGTATCTGCTCACAAAACACACAAGTTAACAGAGAGACAAAAGCAACTCCCAAAAGCAGATTCATCGCGTAATAATAATAATAACTCACCTCTGTTCTTGAATCAAAAGTCGCAGAACCGCGTCTCTGTATAACAAAGAAAAGTGACCAAAGTTGTGAAATTTCTGTTTTCGACAGTCAAGATTCAAGAAATGACGATTTGGATGGTAAAATAGCTTACCCTATTGACTACGCTGCGAGCTGAGCTCTGTGGAACAATGGAGATTAGGAAAAGATCATTCGTTTTTATCGGGTTTTCGTCTATACAACGAAAAAAAAAAAAAAAGCGGGATCTTACCTTCTTCTCCGGATAACCGCTTCCACCTAGAGTTTGAATGCCTTGATGGAAGATATATTCGCTGTCCACAATGCCAACTTTCTTGCTACGGTCACCCTATAACGACGTTTTCAGAACCAGTTCATATAGAGAATGCAATTGGCGAATGAAACTGGATTTTACCTGAGCACAGTACCCAAGTTTCATATCCATTCCCCACCCATGAACCAGATCATTCTGCAAACCGCAAAAACAATCAACAGGAAGTTGGATGCAATTTCACTAAAAGTAGGTTTGAGTAGTGACAAAGATTTAGCTTAAGTAGAAGTTGAAGAACGGCTCATCTCGTAAAAGCATAATCAAGTGAAGTTGGATGCAATTTCACTAAAAGTAGGTTTGAGTAGTGAGCAGTGACAAAGATTTAGCTTAAGTAGAAGTTGAAGAACAGCTCACTTGTATAAGATTCCAAGTGCAAAACCAGGCAGATCTCGAAAACACTGGAGCCATTCCTTCAACAAATCTGGAAAAAAAACAGAGTAACGGTATGAGCAACAACCAAAAACTCAGTCTTCTCGTATATTAGAGAAGTCTCAAATCTCTATGTTACCCGGTGCATGGAGGCCCTTCGCTAGCATTTGAGCACTTCATATTGCCTCTACTGTCGTAAACTCGTCTGCGGTTTTGTAACCATTTTGTGTCAAGTAAGTTTTGTAACCATTTTGTGCAAGTAGTACAAGTTATCAAGAGAAGCTCCTTAACAAGCGGTTCACAGGAACTCACCTATGAAAGATTTTCGTTCTAGACCGGACTGTAATTCGATGGTGAACTTCGGTTGAGTTTGGGTGCAAGGCCGGTTGAGATATCTCGAGTCCTGCTGATTTGACTATCCTCAGGTATCTGCAGAGAGAGACTGTTTAGGAACCAAGATTTTACCTTTACGGGGTTGTAGATTCACAAAGTGAAAGGGGGTAAATGAAACTTTACTTTTCCGGGTTGAAATTCTCCACGCCAAGATCTTCGTCCCAAAGGAAAACATAATCGTAAATGGAGACGATATCCGGATGGAGAAACCGTTTCGCAAACCACCTGAGTTAAAAACCGAAATTTTGTAACAACAAACCATTGTTACATGCACAAAGATTCTACCATTACTTGATCTTGCTAGATTTTATATAGAACACATCATTATACCATTTTGTCTGGTTATGTGCAACTATGTGAATGGCTTTTGAGCTCCACTCAAGATCCCACCATTGGTCCATGTTTCCGTCGTAATGAAATAGAATAACAGTGAAATTCGCCGGAAGAAACTGATGTACAACAAACAAAACTAAGATTAGCAAGAGAAGCTTTTTCTCGAGAGCGTCGATGATCTCACTAATTCACTGACACAGACAAACTACACTACCTTCTTTACGATAGCATCGACGTTACCCTTTTGCTTGAGTCCTACAGGCATTGCCAACAAGTTACGGTTGGTCAATTCTCCTCCCTGATTTCAGACAGTAACAGACATGAGAAATTCTAGCAACAAATGTATTTGATTCCTCTTTGAAGCTTACAGAAAAATCTAACCTTTGACCTCAAACTACTACTTGACCAAAGTGGCTTTAACTCCAAATATGATCTAGGCTGTATGATACCATAAGGTAAGCCTTTCAACTTTCCACTAACCGGTTCAGATTCCTGAACAAGAAACCATCAGCTTTAGACCCTCGATGCATCAACATGAGAAATAAAGAGAAGGGCATAAAAAAAAAATGTTAACCTTTGCCATCTCAAATGGATAATCTGTTTCTTCTATCTGAGCAATGCGTGTATCATACAAAAAGAGAGTTACTTATCAATAATCTCTTCGTCATATCAAAGGTAAAAGAAACCAAAATGATCTCTTCTCACCATACCTCTGTCTGTTCATACTGGATATTCGTGGTCTTATACCAAAAGATCAAAAGCACTGTACACATGAGCGCCACAACAGGTTTCATCTTCCACGAGGATTTACCCTGCAAATGATTTCCAGACATTCACACATCAAATCAAAAAGTCTGAATCACGCTGAGATTCACCGAGCTTCACAAAACCAAGAAGAAGAAAGAAAGATGCCTTTACCCCTTCTTGAGCGTTATTTCTTCTCTTAACAAGTGATTTCCATGATTTAATAGACGGTAAATCATGTTCCATAATCTTATTCACCGAGCTACAAAAAAAACATCAAAAAGAAAGCAAAATTCATTCATCAATTTCCATATAAAAAACAAAGACATTTCAAAGTTTCAGCTATTAGAAAACTCACCAGAGCCACCGTTCTTGTGTTTCCTTCACAAGGAGAAAATCAAAAGCTTCGGACACCAAATCTCAGTTCTCTCTATAGGTTGATCTAGGCACATGCAAGAAGGTAATCTGTCTGAAAATCTACACAAGAACCCACATTACAAAAGGGAACGAAACACAAAAATCAGAATCAAGAGACTCCAAGATATCTAATAAGCTTTCTACACAGAGAAAAAAAAAAACAAATAAAAATCGAAACTTTTATAGCATGTAAGCCAATAATCTAGAAAGAAATTCCTCGAATAGCATAAATGGGAGATATTTTTCAAGATTATTGAGTAGATAACAGCTTAAGAAACAAACAGAGACATCCCATTTTCAGAGTTTACTCACTCTTCCAGAAACTGACGAACGATCTGGGCCACTGCGAAAGCGAAACGGCCAAGGAATTGAATAGAAACAAAGAGTTTTTCAATGAAATTATTATAATTTTCTTGGAAGTTTTTTTCCAGATCTAAGGGAAGTAAATAAACATAAAACTGATTGATATGGGCAAAGAGAAATTTTATTTAAAAAGTTGCTTTGGTTACACATTAGTTATCAATTAATAAACAGGAAAAAATAGTCATCAAAGATTCTATTTATGAAGAAATCTGCCCACGAAGTGTTCAACAAATCACAGAAAAAAAATTAAAGGCGGTGCATTTAATTTCAAAGATGGGATCTTTAATTACAGGAGACAACAACATTAGGACAAAACAAAGAAACAGAACAGAAGAAAAAAAAAAAACAGAGAGTCGTCGAATTTAAGAACAAAAAAGGAAATCGGAAGAAAAACCTTAAAGAGAAATCTGAAGCTTGCAGATTGCTGAATCACTGTAATGAAGCAAACCCAGCTGGTGTAATGGCACCAAGAAGATAGCTTTAGAGAGCGAGAGAGAGAGAGAGAGACTTCACTTTTAAACTGAGATTTTTGCCGGAACAAATTTCTAGAATCGATCGAAACCAAACCCAACAACAAATTTCTAAGAGGAATCGAATAGAAGACAAAAAAAGAAAAAGCTTTAGCGGTGGTGGAGTGACTCGTGTCATCTGATGAATCTCTCTCTCTCTCTCTCTTCTAATTATTTATAAGAAAAATAAATTAATTAATTAATCATATTTTGAGAGTTGGATTCTGGGACCGAACATGAGAGATTTGGAGGAATATTATTATTATATACTAATGTATTTATAATTAACAAAATGAAAAGTATTTTCCATGTTTTGCGTTTCCTCAATTATTTAACAACACAACAACTTCAATAAGAGAAGACAGAACATCAGTGTCTGTGGTTTGCTCCTAAAGCAACTTCAAACCAAAGCACCAAAAAGCTTTCTCTACTCCTCGAGTTGTTCAACTAGAACATGACTTATTTGCCCTAACTGCATTTCGATTGGCTTTGTTTTCGGTTTTGTCAAAAAAGTTTGTTAACTCAAAGATGCCAAATCCTTAACCGGAGTAAACCATCTTTAGCTTTTTTACATTTGATTGAAATATAATTTTGGATTATCACCAGATGCGATGAAAGTAAGAAACGAACAATTCAACCAAAAGTGGCTGTGGTCCATTGGTTTTTGTTATATTGGTTAAAGAGGGAGATCACCTTTCATACGTACATATTAATTAGGCCCCTACAAAATTTAAATGGCCCATGCAAATCCACGCACATTTAAGGAATTGTTTACATAACTTAAATTGATTTATACTTTCTCCGTTTTAGCTGAATGTTTAATTTTGTTTTTTATAACCCTTTTTATGTAAATTTAATGTTTCAGTTCCTAATTTATTCATATAAAGAAAATTAATAGAATGTTAATTTTAATTAAAGTGTTAATCAGTCAATAGATCTGAGAGAGTTAGGTTTTGATTATGTATTGCAACTAACTTTCAACGTATATAAGAAATTCTAAAACATGCAATTTCAAGAAACGGAAACGGTTGAAGTAATGTTATGATTAGATTGTCTTGAACTAAACATAATCATCTTAAAGAATTGGTAATTCGAATTAGTATGCAAGCAACTCACTAGTTCAGTTTGAGTCCAAGTTACATGTATAATTAAACCCAAAAAAAAAGGGATGATGTTTTCTTCTGAGGATAAGAAGGATAGTAGATATATATTTAGTGTGGAACAACGGAGAAGCTTTTGAAAGAAACTGATCTGAGTGATCATGTTGAGAGTAGTTTTTTTGGTAGAGTTATTAAGAGAAATATATAAAAAGTTTATTACAAACATTTAGAAGGAGGAGTAGTTGCTTAAACTTTTAAAAAAAATAGTTATTGCATAATCAATTCAAGAGAGCATAAGAGATTAGAGTGTGATCACTCGGTGAAGGGCACAACATGGACCCCAAGTTGATTAATCATGTTACTTGATTTTCCATGGAATCCAACAATTTTGTGGCCTTCTTTATAGAGTACAAAGCTTGAGGTAGATTCGAATCCAACGGGTCTAGATGTTCGTTTGTTCGTCTTAAACCTAAGCATAGTTATAACTTCAACTTCACTTCCTATTACCTCGTCGTAACAACCATCCACGGCCGTAATGTATTCACTTGGATATTCGAGCTCAAACTGCCCAAAAAATAAAAATCAATGTAAAGTGTAAACATAATAAACCCAAACCTAAAAAAAAATAAAAAATCCCTACCTCTTTGACGTCAAGTGGTGTTTTGTTTCCATGATCTTCACCAATAACAATCCGAGTGTCGTCCCTGCCGTACACAACCTTAAGGAATGCGACACCATTTTCACTTTGTCCTACGTATAACTTTCTAACACCTTCAAAAACGCCATCGTCCCATGAATCTCCTCGAAGACCACCTTGTGGTCGTAGTTTCTCTGCAGTGGGAGGAGGCATTGGAGAAAAATATGCTCCAATAGCAACAAGATCACGATCATCCTGTCGTCCATGGAACCCAACCACAGCACAACCTTTGTTCTCCAACACAAATTTGGTACCGGACACGATTCCAAATGTCGGAGAGATTCTCCCTTCAGATTATTTGAAAATCAATGAGGTAACCCTCACCTTGCCAGGCCCAAATCTTTTGTAAGTCCCCTCCACATATGTGATCACTTCATTTGGATAGTCGAGCTCAAACTGCAATAATTAGACTTCTCATAAGAGAATAATCAAGCAATATACATACATATATATAATGATTTTGGTAGAGATCACTACAATGGAATGATATCGATAAAATAATATATTTTTTATTACGTATCATCAGATAAAATAACGTGATATATTTTAAGAACTATATATTTACGAAAATCATTTTCCTGAATTTTGCAAATAAAAAAACCAAAGTATGATCCTATTGTTTAATGTTATCACTCATATATATAACTTAATTAGTGATATATAGTAAATGAAAATATTTCAATTTTGCAGGATGATCTATAACCTCTTCTTCTTCTTCTTCTTCTCCATCTTGTTGACAAACTCAAAGGAAGATAGATTCATGCTCATAAGAGCCTTATTGAGATAGAAATTGAAACTGAAAAATAAGATAGCTCATTGAGCTTTATTATATGCAAGTAAGTAAAAGGAAAGAAGAGATTTAAGTTGTCACCAAGAACACAAATAGATTTAGATTGTTTTCATAAGATTAGAAGAAGAGAGTTGCACAATCGGCAACTCCCAAATTTACTTGTCTTAAGACATTACACATATATTTATATATATGAATCTAAAAATCTCTTGCTAAGAACCCTAGTTACATGGATGAGATTTGGGCTTCTCATATGAAGGTATATTGGGCTTGTGTTGGGCTTGCGTTGTATGTTCTAATACATCTCGTTGTATACTCTCCCACCGCCACCCATGTTGACGCTCTACAACTGTGCGGTTATGGTAGTGAAACGTGATACAGTTTATGTTAGTGGTATTATAACCGACATACACTGTTCTTATGCTTTCGAAAACACCATCATCCCAATCTATGCCATACAAACCACCGTGGCATTTCGATTTGGTAAGAGAGACCGTTGTGAAATATGCTCCGAGAGAGCTGAGATTCTTGTCAGCATACCCATGAAAGCTTAATGATTTTCTTACCTTTGCATGCAAGTGAAAACTTTTTACCCTTTTCATATCCCAACACCTCAGAAGTCTTAATGTTAGTTTTGAACTGAAGTGCTTGAATAACACCAGATACATCGTCATAGTAACCCTCTACATATACAAGATATTCATCGTTGAGATGGTTAATCTCAAACTGAAAAAAAAATAAATCAAATATAAGAATTGGTGAACACAGTACAAAAGGAAAAGAAATTTATAGGATTTGACCATCTTTAGAGGATTTTGAGAAATTGACCATTTTCCATTAAAATTTAGGGGAATGTAAATTCAACTTAAATGATAAGTTTGTCAAAGAATCTAAATGAATAGTTAATTTTACTTATTTTTGTTCTTTA
This sequence comes from Alliaria petiolata, assembly GCA_020283515.1. Taxonomy (NCBI): domain Eukaryota; kingdom Viridiplantae; phylum Streptophyta; class Magnoliopsida; order Brassicales; family Brassicaceae; genus Alliaria; species Alliaria petiolata. The sequence goes on from JAHZTW010000001.1 coordinate 84,773,846, forward strand.
TAAGTATCATCATCCATTTGCATTCTTAATGGAAAAAAGGGAATTACCGTCTGCGTGAAACCGCTACCCGAGAGACCATGGATTGATCCATCTTGGTGTTTTCCACTCTTGACATAATCAAATTTGATGTATTGAATGCCTTCAAAACCACCTCGTACATGAATCTTTGTTATACCGTCATGGTCAGCTCCATCATCCCACTGATGGCCTGCCTTGCTGCCTTTGGCTTCTAATCTATTAGGATGAACGGAAGTGAAATATGCTCCAAGGGAGATGATGTTTCTGTTGCTCATATATCCATGAAAGCCAATGATATTTTTTCCTTTGACTTCAAGTGTAAACTTGTTACCCTTGTCATATCCAATCAATTCTGAAATCCTGAAGTTGGTTTTGAATTGAAGTCCTTGAATGTAACCGGATTCGTGGTCGTAGTAACCCTCTACAGATTCGAGATATTCATTTTTGAGATGGTTAATCTCAAACTGAAAAAAAAAAAGTTGAAAACAAAGATTATAAAACTAGTTAAAAGGAGTGTTGGCTTCCAATTCAAAACCAATTTCCATAAATGGATAAACTCATGTCACTTATATATTAGTCTAGGTCTTATCTAACTTTTGACGTGGGATTCATAACATGGAGTTTAGTTTAGTATACTTCAAAGACATACATACCGTCTCTGTGAAACCTCTATGCCGGCGACCAACAAGTACTCCAAATTTCAGTTGTCCATTTTTCACATATTCAAATTCCATGTAATGAATGCCTTTAAGACCGCCTCCAACAAATATCTTGGAAACACCGTCATGGTCAGATCCATCGTCGAATGTAAATCCTTCTGTGCTGCCTATTGCCTCCAATCTTTGTGCCATCGCCAAATGAATCTGAATTTTCATTTCATACATGGAGGAAGATAGTATTGTATTAGTTCTCAAAATCTTTTGAATCTGCATCATCTCCCACATGTGTTTCATTAATTAGTTAAATAGCAAATTAATACCCTTTCACGACGACAAGGATCCAATAAGTTCAAAGTTAAAGGATCAAGGAGATCATTGGTGATACAGGAGAGAGGTTTAATCATATCAGCAATGTTTGGAGGTGTTTCATCGTGTACAAACTCTTCAAAATATGCTCATTGCGTTTACATTCAACAATTTGGGCCAGATATTCAGAGTTTATAAGATTTTTAGAGGTAAAACAATAAAGAAGTCTGTAAAATTGGGAAAAAGAGAGAGGGAGAAAGAAAGAAAGATAACCTTGGTGGCCGAGGAGAGAAGAAGACTTGTTGATCGGAGACTACTGTGATGAACAATTGGGAGGCATGATCACGTCTTTATAAATTATATACAACTAACAACTACAAGTATTAATTGTTGATTGGGTCACAAGTCTATATATATTTCTGCCAACGACCAAGTGTATAGTTTTTTATATATACACGACTACACTTAGTCCCAGGGGAAATATTATTATATAAGGAACAATGGCTGAGATGCCCCAGTCAACGAAAAAATATGCTGAGATACCTCCGTTATAAAAATGATTTCATTTGTATTTATATTTAATTACATAAAAATGGTTGATAACCATTTTATCCCTCAAAACTTAATTAAATCACAATCAAACCAGCCCAACACACCCGACCCATTTTTGTGATCCGATAAAATCGGATCCCTAATCCCCTTTTCTGTAAAAACCGTCGTCTTCCACTCGGTTAATTTGATCTCCGTAAAATCAGAGGAAATCAGATCAAAATTTGAAAGAAGTTCCCAACGAACTCTCGTTCCCGCACTTCGACGAGAAGAAGGTAAACTTGGGAAAACTAGTTTGAGTTCATAGCAAACAGAATCGTGCAAAGCGAAAAAGGTAAGCTGCAGATTTTTCTCGGTTTCTTCAAGTCCGTTCAGATGCGAGATTACTATTTTTTGGTTCGATTCTTCGATTCTAACCTATTTGCGCGATTGGGATGTAGTTGAAACTGTTCGAGTACTCCATTGATCGACTATGACTCCGCGTACTAAGAATGCGAACTACGGATTGGGAGAGAAAGTTCCAGTAGAAATTCAGGAACCGGAAGATCCCTCTTCAGAAGAAGCGCAAGAGCTCTCTTCAGAAGAAGCGCAAGAGCTCTCTTCAGGAACCGAAACGGACGCTTCCGATTCAACGGTAAGTATAACCGACTTTGGTACTAGTTTTTGGATTTTGAAATAATTAGTGAAGGTTGAAGCGGATTAAAGCAAACAGGCGTTTTTGTCAGCTTTGGGTTTTGGATTTGTTATCGATTTCGTTGATTGATAAATGATTTTTTGATTCGAATTTAGGCTGTATTATTGGTTTTTAGTAAAACTCGTAAAACTATATTCATTTTTGTATGTTAGAAATTTTTGAAATACAAAAGTAACACTTGGTAAAACTATATGCTTCAGGGAACCGAACCAATGCTTCCTATGGAGATGCACTACCAGCCAACGCAGTACGTGAAAAAAATCAAGCTGTCGACAAGGTGTTTCGTCACCGATGCAGTGGACACACTTTTATCTGGGTTAAAGCATCCGCTTAAACCAGATGAGAAAAGTTGGTTTGAAAATCACCCCCAATTCAAGCATTTCTTCCACATGCACAAGGACAGCAACCACAAGGTGATGGGCATGTGGTTGCTACTTCTTCGAACGGCGTGTACGGAGAAGAAGAAGGAAGCTTGGTTCATTGTGAATGGCGTTCCCATTCGGTATGGTCTGAGTGAGCACGCTCTCATCTCAGGTTTAAATTGTCGCAGCTATCCTCCGGACTATAAGCGATTGGGCGGTATGGAGTTTGTGCAGAGGCACTTTAAGGCGGGATCAAGAATTAGATATTGCGATGTGAAAGAGAAGCTCTTGAAAATGAAATATTCTGAAGATCGCTTGAAGATGGCTATCCTCTTCTTTTTATCAAGCGTCATTATTGGGCAGTCGAAGGTAGGAGCCGATGCTCCTTCTGTGGAGCCATTCTTTCTAAGAGCTGTCAATGATCTTCAGTTGTGCAAGAAATTTCCCTGGGGGAGATTCTCTTTTGATAACAATATGAAAGATATCGAACACACTATGGATCATTTCCAAGGGGTCGTTCGCGGATCAAGTTGGCCTTATCCAAGTTTCTGCATTCCTTTGGAGGTAAATATGAATAAACGTATTTGTCAGTATTACTTGTATTTCCTTATATTTGAAGCTAACTCAAATTAAATGTGTCGTTTGTAGCTTTTAGCGTTTGAGGCAATTCCATCACTGAGGAAGCAATTCCGAGAGGATGTTCCAACTGCCAAGAAGACTTGCCCGCGCATGTGTAAAAGGAAGTTTAAACGAAGTGCCATGAAAGGATTTTCTCTTGAGGAAATAAATGAAGCGCTTGGTACAACTAAGGTCAGTAATCCTTTTTGATTTGAACTTATAAAACTTGCATTGTTTATTTATGATTTCAGAGAAGAGACTATAATCCTTGTTTATATTCACAGGAGATTGATAGCATCTTGGTCCCTTACGCCGAGGAAGAAGCTTTTATGGCTCGAATTACTGAAGAAGATGACGACGAAGATGTCGACGATGCTGTTGTTCGTAGTTGGATGAAGTGTCTTGTCGATGAGGAGAAGCCTTTTGATTTTAAAACTATGCTATGGTGCTTTTGCGTTTCAAACTTGCTATGGTGCTTTTGATTTTAAAACTATGCTATGGTGCTTTTGCGTTTCAAACTTGCTATGGTGCTTTTGATTTTAAAACTATGCTATGGTGCTTTTGTTTCCTGTTTAAAACTACGATGTTATTGTGTTTTGTTTGTTTGGTGTTTTTATTTAAGAAAAGTTTAACATAAAATTCAAATAACTTGCACTCATGTCTATTACACAACCAAACACTCATATGTCTATTACAAAGCATAAAAACACTCATGTCTATTACACAACCAGACATTCTCCTTCAGCTTTTCAACTTCTGAACTTCCTCCTTCAGCTTTTCAACTTCTGAACTTCCTCCTTCAGCTTTTCAACTTCTGCCTTCAGCTTGTCAAGCTCATCACCTTTGCATATATGCCCCATTAGGATGCTGGTCATTTGATTTTTTAGGATTCCAATGGCCTCAGATTGCTCCTTCCTTACTCTCTCAACTTCTTCTTCAACAGCATGTTCCCAGCATTTGTGAATGTGATAGCCATCATTCTGCACATAAAGACACGAAAATCTCATGTTCAATAATGCCATTAAACTCGGGAAATAAAATAAATTGATCTCACCCTCACCGCATACACATTGCAGGTAAAATATCTTCTTTCTGAGTAGGATTCAGATGGTTGAATCTTTTCAACCTTCTCAATGATTCGTCCACCACATGGACAAATTTTTGGAATGCCATAGTCCCCATCAGCTATGTGATAAAGTCTGTCTATGTTTGCTTTAGTCCTCTTCTCGGCAGCGTAGTTGGGATCATTAGGGGTCCATCGATCCTGTACCAAGAAAGCAAAACTCAGTATTACTACGTTCAGTATTACTATAGGTAAAACCCTAGATGAACCCGGATCGAGAGGAATCCCAAATGTCATTGCCAATCCGAATCACCCAAACCCTAGATGAATCCCGAATTACCCGAAACAAACCCCAAACGAGAATTTCTCTACAAACCCTAGACGAACCAGAATCGAGAATTAACCGTTGACAAAACTTACATGAAGAACCAGAAATCGAGGTACAAAGAGCTTCAAAACCAGAAATCGCTTCAATGGTCCGGGAGGAAAGGAGGAAGAAGATAAGGACCCGAGAGAGAGACCGAGAGAGAGAGATCCGAGAGAGAGATCCGAGTGGGATCTGAAAATAAATAAAAATGGAAAATTCAATGGGACCCGCCGGGAAATGTTAAAAAAAATTAAATTCCCGCTCCTATTACACGTGCGCCGCCATGTGGAAACGTGCGCCGTTTTTTGCGCCGCCGAAATTACATACAGTTTTACTAGTTTTCTAGTTATACCAATTTGCAAATAGTTGTACTTTTCGGTGTTTTCATGTTTAATTAGTTTTACTCCACCACAATTATTATATTTGTAGTTTGACAGATTAATTTAGATAGTACATTCACAATTCGGAGATTTCTATGCATTAACATGTTTTGAAACTCGTATCATGTGCGTTTCGCTTCCTAAGGTGATTAGTATTAACAAAGTGTTAATAGAAGTGTATGGTGTTGTTTGTGTGAATATGCTATTAATAGTTCATAATTCCATAAATTAAATTTATCAAGTTGATACACAAAATTTTAACATTTAATAGTTGTTTATCTAATGTAAATATGTTTGTTATATATGAATGAAATTTCTTGATAAAATATGATAAAATATAATTCATAATAGCGAATATTTCTAGTTACACCAGTTATACCTAATATTTCAAAGTTACAAACATAAACTAAGCATCACTACCACTGTGAAAATATGCATACAACCCTGATAGTCCTCTCCCTCTTCCTCTCCCCCTCCTCCCCTTTCCTCGTTGTTCTCCAGTTGATGGGAACCTTTTTTCTTGATTTCTTCCAGCCTTCTTGACCAAATCCGGTGGAAAGACACACAAATTTCGTATATGCTCAGGAACAATCCAATCAGACTTATGGGGTACTGGATAAATCGTCCTGCAATACGCCAATGACCATACGTCCATCCAATAATATTTGGAGCAAAACTCTTGGAGATGGAGGTCCGTCTCCGTCTCTCCACTCATGAAGATGGCAGCATCAATTGCATGCACACATGGGTATCTATCTATATCAAAGTACCTGCAACTGCAACTTTTACTTCTCATATCAACCAAATAACACTTGCCATCAAGTCCAATGACGCTGTATTCAAGGAAGAAGCCGTTCAACTCATAAACCGTTAATTTCTTTGCTTCTGGTTATATTTTATGCAGTGCTTTCTCCACATAAGGCACTAGCTTCTGTGCGTTTGATCTTGCAGCACTAGCAGTGTTCCTGTGCTTGTTAAACCATTCAGCCAATTTTCCAACAATCACATCAATCATTGGTAATAGCGAGTACTTTCTTGCTTTTCTTAAAACACCATTTATAGATTCTACAATGTTGGAGGTGTCTATGTTGTATCTTTCTCCTGGAAAATAACACCTCGCCCATTTCTCCACAGCAACACTATTGTCCAGATACTCTGTTGCAGCAGGATACTTGGTTCTAAAAGCATCATAAAGAGTCTTGAACTCACTCTCTGTATAGGCATGAGCGCATTCTTTGAATTTATGTACGCATGTATCTTTGTTGACGTAATAAACGCTTCCTTTCACGTTTTGAGACAAATGTTGTATACAATACCCATGCTCAGACAACGGGAACACCGCAGCAACCAACTTGATGAGGTTAGGGTTTCTATCAGAAAGAAACACCATTCCTGGATCATCTGGTATTACTGATTTTAACCTATTCAAAAACCACATCCAGCTAGCCTCTTTCTCACCGTCAACTACACCAAAAGCAATTGGATAATGGTGATGATTAGGATCTTGAGCTGTAGTTACAATTAAAACGCCACCATAACTAGTCTTAAGGTGGGTTCCATCCACTACAATGACTTTTCTCATGGCTTGAAATCCCTCAATGGAAGCTCCCAAAGCAAAAAATAGATACTTAAACTTTTTCCCCTCATCCAATTCCACATAAGTCCGTGTACCAGGATTCATCAACTCTAGCATGTACATATAAGAATACACCATCTGGTAACTCTCCTCTGGACTTCCCCGCACATCATTCGCAGCTTGTTGTCTTCCCCTCAACGCAGTAGAGTATGATACTTTAACACCAAGTCTCCCTTGAACCATACCGATCAAATTTTTTGGAGTCGGAGTGTCGAATTGACCTGGATAGTCTTGATGCAAAATAGATGCAACTAATCGTGGTGTGCCTTTCCTTCTATTTCTGTTTGTAACTGAAGTAGCTCTAGAGCATGTATGCATCTTGTTGTAAGTTCTAACCGAGAAACTATCTGAATTCATAAGCTTTGCAGCTCGTAATGACCACTTGCAACCATCTTTAGCTTCACGACATTTTACCACATATCGCTTTCTGTCAGACTTGATTGTTTCAACCTCAAAACAATTCTGATGTGAAGCTCTATGAACTAAATCTTGCACTGTCTGCTTACTCTTAATTTTTTGCCCTATAGTCATATCAATACCATCTTCCCAGCCAGTATTTACATTCGATCCTTCTTCTATAGCAGCTGCAACCTCACTTTCATCAGACACATTACCAAGTTCTTCCCTTGAATCATTTCTTCGTTCATGGCCTTCCGATCCTTCCCCTCTGTAGAGAGTAACCATACCATCATTACCATCTCTATCTTCATTAACATCTCTATCTTCATTAACATCTCTATCTTCATTAACATCTTTACCAAACAGCTCTTCTTCACTTAAACCATTATCACTTTCATGATCATCTTGTTGGCCAATTCCCTGGTTTTCATCAACGTCTTTCACGATCTCCACATGCAACACACTTCTACATGTTTGGTTATTAACTTGCATTAGGTAGCCAAGAACTTCATCATCATTCCGGATATATGATGGTTTCTTAGGATCCAATACCAATGGAAAGTAACTAACTTTCAGTTCCGTCGTTGCTTCATCTTTCTTAATCTTCTTGCAAATTCCATCAACTAACCCATCATAAGTGACCTCCTCAACAGATGTCTTTATCACTATAATGTGAATTTCATCTTCTCCTGAGACCCATTTTATGTCCTCACCGTCCTTTTCATAACATCCCCCATAATCAAAACAAATAACAGTGCATCGACCATTATTCATCTTCCCCTGAACAAGAATAACAAATACCATTAGTATATGTCTCAATCATATGAGTTCTCTCAGTAACACAACCTAGTTATACCAGTTTTCGAAGCATTCTCAGTAATACCAGTTTTCGAAGCATTCTCAGTAATACTAGTTGCTCTCAGTAATACTAGATGTCTTAGTAATACTAGTTGTTCTCGTAGTACAGTGGTTCTATCATGAATACCAGTATTACCCAGAAAAATTCTTTTTTTCTAAGAATCTACTATGATTTGCTACGATTCAAAATGATTCGATGCGCATTTAACCTCTAACTGCTCTTATTTACCAATGTAAGCCCCTTTCGAATCAAATTAGCAAAAAATTTCAATANGTAAGACTCTAATCCGTTTTACTAAGATTCAAACAGCAGATACTACAACCACAACCGCGGCAAAAGACTCACCTTTTTAAGATTTCTTAAAAGCTGGCATAGAAGGAGAATGTCTGGTTTTAGGGGACACGAAGGAGGAAGAAGAAGAAGGCGTCCGAAGAAGGAGGAGATCCGACAAATCAAATTCATTGGGGGATTGAGTTTGTGGGGTCTGCTGGTAGTTGAAGTTGTTGAGGTTAATTTAATGGTCCGCAGTAAATTTTGGGGAAGTAATTATTTTAGGGTTTAGTTCGGTTTAGGCGGTTTAGTAAATGGGAAGGGGAAGGGCAAAAGAGAGAGATAAATAAAAGGGAGTAGTGAGATTATAGGAGGGGTAGTCAGATTGTTTTCAAACAATTAAGGGTATCTCAGCCTTTCGTCCATTATATAAGCATGTTAAATACTTAAAAAAAGTATTATAATTGGTTACCGAACTTGTAAAGTAATACTGTAATAGTTTGTGCTATTGTTGCCACTGCATCACCGTCTATTTTCAAACAAGGTAGAAGAATGCTTTTGCGAATTTATAAATTTATAAGAAACTTATTATCTTCATTTATAAATTTCTCTTAGGTAAAATTTGAGATTATTACGATAAAAATAAAGTTCATGCTTTTTTTTTCCAACAGATTTAACGATAAGATTAAGGGATGTACATTTTTATAAACAGTTAGTTAATTAAGGGATGCCTGCAGATCAAATTGACCCAAAATATGAACTTGACTGATCAAATAAGGCTTTCTCTGCCTAAAACTACACAAACACTTCAAATCATCTCACCCGATTCCGCTTTCTCTCAGCCAATGCCGGAGAATCGAGACCTCGATTGCCTTGTCTACCGTCCCTTCTTCTCTCTACCGCCGTTCCTTTCTTACCCGCCGCCGCCGAGGATTTCACAGCTGAATCCGTTAAAAACCTTTTCTTACCTCCGCTTGAAGCCTTCACCACCACATCCTGCACCGCCTTCTTAACAGGGGGCGAGCCTGTTCTCGGTTTTTTAGCTGCCAAGCTCGTTCGGACAGCAGGAGATTTCGACGACGTCGAAGGGGGGAGAACCGGAACCTTGGTGCTTGTAGTAGTAATGCTGCTGCTGCGATGTGAATGATGATGATCTTCTGTCAAATACTGTCTCAGAGACTTGGTGACTATGTCTCTAAGGCACACAGCTGATTTGTGCTCACGAGTGTTCTTGGAATAAAAAATGGCTGCATTGTTCGCCACCAGAAGAAAGTCCATAAAAACCTCTTTCGCTGAAGTTACCGAGCAACCGTTGATTCTCGATTTGATTGTGTCTAAATCCATATGCCTCCGGACCAGTTTCTTGTATCTTCCTCTTTTCTGTTTAGTACAATCAAACGCCTAAGTATTAGGCGAGAAAAGACGGTTTCAAGATTAGCAAGAAGACTAAAGGATCACCTGGCTATCAAGCCTTCTACGGAAGACGAGTGCACATTCGTTCTGTGCAATAGAGTTGTATATCTTCGTAAGCTCCTCGGGTAAAGCCAATCCGTGACCTCGGCTTTGGCTGCTGCTAGTAGAAGCAGTTTCTTTACTCCTAGAAACGCTAGCGATATCAACACAAGAATCCAACAAATTGCTTTCCTCCACAGCGCTAACTTCCGTCGCTTCTTTACCGCCGCTGCATTCTTTCCGTTTTCTCTTCCCTCGTTTCTTCCTCATATTCGGAAGCACTTGTCCTCCTCCTCCTACTCCGTACATAGATTCGAAAATGTCGCCGTGTAATAGGTTTGTCTTCTTCTCTTGCTCTGTTGTCGCTGGAGCTTCAGGTGACCAGTTTGTTGTGGCCAGCTCTTGCTGTGTGAAGCTACCAGCTGATGACAAATCTTTGGACGTGTCTTTGCTCGTGCATTCTCCTCCGCCTTTGGATTTCGGGGAGGGTTCGAGTGATACCGTTCGGCTAGAGTCATAATTGTTTTGATGGCATTCTTCGTTGCTTTCTGATTTCAGACTCTGAAGCTTTGATTCCAACGACCTGTAAAACAGAATATTATAGCACCGGATTGAACAGTTCCTTTAGTTCCCGGAGATAAGACATGACAAACGTTTAAGACACTAGCAAGAACTTGGTGATGTGCTAACCCAATCGAGTCTTCGGATTTAAGTAAAGCTGCTTTAAGCTCAGCCACTCGTTTCTTCTTAAGCTCTTCAAACCAAGCTCTACGAGAACATTAACATATGAAAAAAAGACAGGTAAATCGCTAGCACAAGACTCTTGTATCAGGCAAGAAAAAGTGTTGAATAAACTATAAAGACAAATCAAAATCTTTTACTTGCATCCCAAATAACGTTCTCGCAAGTCCTTGTACTTGGCTTTACATATCTGCGCAATAAGAGTATGATTTAGCAGACAAGATGAGAGACAATGTCTGAGTTATTGAGCTGACTCAGTCTGCAATTTAACAATTCAGACAACTGAAAAAAAACGTATTGAGAGGAAACTTCGAAATCGGTGTGGTTATGTTTCGATTCGAGATTGAGAAGCAGAAGAGTATCTTCAGTTGTTTAACAAGAACAAGAAATCCATTTTTTGTTTACTTTGACACTAAACCTTTCTTGACACACAAGTGATGAATCTAAAGCTTCTAAATCCACCGACAACAAACACTGTTTTTTACAACCTAAAGCAAACTCTTGTCTTCAATTTTTAAATTCCGGAGTTTTTTTTTGCTTAATCAACTAAACAAAATCGACCCTAAGAAATTGTTTCTTCCGATTCTGAAACTAATCTGAATCGAAATTTCGAAAATGGATTCTGAAATTAAAGGAAATGAGGAAGAGATTGAGAGATGAAAACCTCAGGTGTGAAAATCTCGGGGAGAGAATGAGAACGGAGCTCGTCGGCGACGACGGTCCAGTCGCCGGTTCCGTGACGGAGAACAGCTCCGCCGAGAAGAAGCTCCTCCCATGTCCCCCAATCACTCGCCATCTTCGTCGTCGTCATCATCATCATAACCATCAAATCAAAGCCGCGTGTGCGTTACGCGCTCCTCGATTTTGAAAAAAAAAGAACCAAATTAAACTACGCACCCACGGCGCACGTTAGCGCGTCTAACACCTAACCTTTCCTTTTCCTCCGACCACTCAATTCCCCAAAAAAAAAAAAAACAGAGACAGAGACAACACAAGGAATAAAAATGAGAAAAAAATAAAATTATCTGGTATGATAAGACAAGAAATTTGAAAAGAAAACAAAAAAAAAAAGCCGTCTCGAGTGGGTTGATGTCGGAGGTAATTTACACGAAAAGCGGTTTTCCGACCAGAAATTGGGGAAAAAAAAATAAATTAAAATCAAAATTAGAAAGAATGAAAAAATAAAATCTGAGGCGGGAGAGAAAGGGTTGACGAAGGTTCTGTCTCTGTTCGACGACGCTTGTAAATTAGAAATTGATGGTTCTGGTTTTTTTGTTTTGTTTTTGATTTCAAAAGGCAAAGAGAGGATAGTCTGTTTTTGAACGAAGACTTGGACTAGATTTGTGTGCCTTTGTTTTTTTTTTCCCCTAAATAAAGTAATTTATTTAACAGAATTTTTTTGGTCTTTTAACTGAATAATCATATTAAGACACAAAATTAAAGATATAGCCATATCAGTTTTTTAACGAAGCACGTAACCAAAAACTCTAGACTCTACAATTTTTGAGACGAAAATACCCTTACTGACTGAAACCGTTTGCTGAGAAAAAAAATGAGAAAATTCTATACTATTTTCTCATTGTGAAATAGTGGTGGTGGCGGTTGACTAAATAAATTCCTAGATTCGTAGCGGGAAACAGGAATGTAACCGGTGTTGTTTGGGGTGAAACATAATATTTGGCAATAGGTTAGTTAGTTAGTTTGATTTTTGCCATTGGGGGGTTTGACTATGTTGTTAATGGGATGTAGTATAAACTGAGTTTAAGGTGATTCGATTTAGCTAATAACATGTAGTAGTGATGAAGGATATGAAGGTGTCGGGGTATTGTGCGTGTGTGGATAAACACGGTGTGAAATAGGAACAACAGTTTGTTGTATAAATTTTACTTTGTCTCTATTATATAATGTTCGCCGTACTTTCCCATTCTATTTGGACATATAGTATAGTACGTGGAGGAAGGAGAAGACGGCAAAATTTTAAGGTTAATTCGCCATCGAACGTCGCATATCTTTCTCGAACCATTGATCTCCGGAAGGCAAGGGGTAAGAGGCGCATGGGTCTTGGAGGACGGAGGTGGTTGGGTTGGAGTGAGGGATTGTGAGGGAGGAAGCGGCGGCGATGGATCTGAAACTGTAAGAGGCGGTGGTGGATCTGGTGGCGAGGGTGGAGAATGATAATGAAATTGAAGAGGGGTGAAGATCATAATAATGGCGGAGAGTTCCGATCTGGTTGAAACTGGTTGTGTTTTATCTGAAAAAATTGGCAAGAGAGAATAAATTTTGAAAAAAAAAAAAAGAACGAAGAAGTTGTCGGAGAGAAGGGAAAAGAAGGAATCAAGGACAGTTTCGCCATTATACATAATATACAAAGAATATCATGACCATGGTTTTACTATGGTTATAAACTCAAATAACGATGTCAATATGGATATTGAACCAAATTTCTCAATTTTTTTCCATCTTTTCTTTATTTATTCGATTTTTTCGTCATTACCACAACTTGTAGAATATTAATCTCTTATTATCCCAATATTATAGTACTAATTTTCATTTTAGACAATAGTGGTTTCTATACCGGAATCTAAACTAATTTATCTAATATAATTTTTTTAGACTATGGTGAATAATAATCAATAGATTCAATACATCCCCATCTTTAAAAAAAAAATTAATATTTTTATCCATTCGGTAATCTATGTGGCCTAACTGTGGGAATGATGACTATATCCAATAACCAAACTAATAAATTATTATTATTATATTTAAGAATTTAAGAATACAATTTATTAAAAAGCCTTCTGATCATAATACTATATACTTTTTCAAACTACAGATTGAATAATTTATTTTTAGAAAAATTAACTGGAATCCAAATTTGCTACTTTTATCTATCCCATTTATTATTTTAAAAAAGACAAGAAGAAGTTTCTTCGCAGATTCGTTAATCTATTTCCTAATTTGGGGAAGACGACTACAACATTCAATAACAGACAAATCATGAATTCTAATTACTATTATAAGACAATGTCACAATCAAATTATTAGGTAGATAAACAAATATTTTGGTAAATCCATTTTCTTGACCTCCATATGACTATGCCAAGAATTAGATATAAGTCAGGGGACAAACGTAGATTGCCAAATGAAAAATTCTATACCGATGTATCTTCTCATTACATTCACATGGAGAGAGATTTTACAACTCTACTTTCTTGTTCTTGTAACTTAGAAATCCTCTACCGAAAGCTATAAGACAACAGCTTTAGAAATGATGGATGTTTCTACTTATAGAAGTGTGAGAAGCTTTGCAGCTTGGCGAACAGTCGAGATTCCCACAAAACACGCAATATCTCTCGACGCGTCTGAAAGAGATGCACGGATAGTACAAGAGCATGAGCAGCTCCCGCAATGATGAACAATCCACCCAACTCTTGGATGGTTAGGCGCTTAGTAGTTGCATCCTCTTCCTTTTCAGACGAGTCAGTGTTTGAATCTACAGTAAAAGAAACCATCTTCTGAAACCATCTTTTCTCCATGTCTTTCAACATTCCTGATGGCCTTAGCTTTTCGATTTCTCGAGAACATCTCTGGAACATCTGAAATCAAAACTAATTAGTAAGAAGGGAAACCAATGAGGGGAGTGAGGAACCGAGGAGAGGGCACGTACAAACCCAAAGCCGTTGCTAGTACTCTCTCTAGCTATCATTTCGAAGACACCCGGATAGTTTCCAAGAAGGACACTGAGATACGGTATTTCAGCGACAACGTGACTGATAGTTCCATTCCTTAAAGCTTGAGCGATGTTCTCAAAGCTATGCAAAATGCTGGTTCTATAAACTCCCATCGCCGCAGGACTAATAAACAACTGACTTGATTGTATGCGAGAAATGGTTTTTGTTGATGTCAAATTTGCGCTGTAACTCGAAGTCAATATCAGCACCACAAAAGTCCACACTATGATTAAAAATCTTGAAGACATTTTTCGAAGCTTCTCTCCTGTCAAAGCAGACCTCATACTTCTTATAATACAGCAGAGTATAAGGTCATTTCCATCGGGCGTTTTTTAAGAGGTGTCTTAGAATAAAATAAATATAAAATAATGAAAAGAGATGAAAGAGAAGGAGAGACGTATCTTTCCCAAGGACTTTTAGAAACGTTTCTTAGCTTTTTCTTCTTTCTCATTGGCTTTTTTTATTTTTATTTAAAAATTTAATTAAATTTTAAAATTATATGAATTAAATATAGTTAAGATATCTTTTCGAGAGACTTAACTGATGGAGATGCTCTAAAAAGAGGATGTAACGTAAGTAAAGGCTAGCAGTAATACACTTACCGTGAGCAAACACAAGAGTAGAAAACCCAAACCAAAGCATCATACCAAGCTGGTGCCCACAAGTGCCTTGGAAATCAGGATTAGCCGCCCGTTCAACCAACCAAACAACAACGCCGGTCAAGATGAAGAAAGCTCCACTTACTAGCCACAAGGATTTGTCAAGAGGGTCAAAGAAAGTCCACATGCTCTCTCTCTTCTTCTTTAGTTCCAAGGCTCCAACACATATGTCAGTGTAAGGCAAGGTAAAATCAACATACGTATATCTGTTGGAAGTGATGGAGATGTCACCAACAGCTGCGTCATACTTGTCTCTCTGTATTACAAAACAAAAAGCAAAAAGCTGTATTAGAAACACCATTTTGACTGTAAAGAAGATCCACACACTCACCAAGGTAAAAAATGCATATATGAACCTGAGTAGACAACTCATAAGCAAGATCGTCATAGTTATCACCATCATAAGGTATGAACTCCAGCTCGTAGTTAAAAGGAGCAACACAGGTCTTGAAAACCTCTATGCAGAATCCGGTGGCAGTATTAAGACCTGTTTCAGGATCATGACGCACCGCCACCAGATGTGGGAACCTGTTTCTTGAGGTGACCAAGACCCTGAGTCGATTCTTTCCACCGTCCTCCTCGGCTAAAAAACGGTGTCCCGGGATTCTAACAGACCCGCCAGGCCAGATGATGGTCTCGAGCTCATTAGTAGAAGAAGCCACGATGTGTTTTCTAAATTAATGATGGTTTTAATAAATTAATGTTACTTTTATTCAACGATAATATTTTGGTTTCCCAAAACACACACAATAAAGAAAAATGAAACGAACCGGCAGTGAGAGCAATGAGAGGGTCTCCTTGGGAGTCTCTAGTTAAAACAGAGACTCTGGTTCGGTAGCCATTGTTTATGCGATAGAAATCTGAGAGCGCTAAGGAAAAAGAATTTTGGAGAATCTTTCCTTCGATAGTACCCAACTCCACGACCATTCCAACCCTAACATCTTCATATACGTTGTCTTTTGGTTCAGCTCCTCCTACGGATTTGATCGTGAAAAAGAGAAAAATAAGAAAGAAAAGAGAAACCAGAGTCTCCATTAACGTCTTGTCTAGCTCTGTTCCTATAAATCATTTCTCTAGTCAATTTGGCCATTTTATATATATAAAATTAAAGATTCAGTCAAAGGAAGAAAAAAAGCGTCTGTTCTTTGAAATTAACCTGAGCTAATGTCGCATCACATAGAGACGAACCTTCAAACACGATTCTAAAGAAATATGAACAGAAAACAAAAGACTTTTATAATCTTTTTTGGGAAAATTCTATGAAAATATCCCAACTAAATTTCAATAAATTTTTTAATACCTAAACTGATTTCATACCTAAAATAATATACCAATTAATTTATTAATCTCCACATCACATGAGGTAGATAAATCCATTTTCTTGACCTTCACATGACCATACCATACCAAACAAAAAAATAAGTATGAGATAGAAATGAGAATTGGCTCTCATTTGAGAACCTTTAAGATATTTATAAGAATCCCATATCACATTTATCAGTCATTCATTGATGGAATTATTCTTACAGTTAATTACTAAGCTTATACGGCGCATATACGGTGTTTATACGGCATTCATATGGCACATACAGTAGAACCTCTATAAATTAATACTCGATAAATTAATAATCAGTATAAATTAATAAATTTTACAGGTCGCGAGTCGGGCCAGTGTAAAAATTAACAAAATTCGATAAGATAATATGATAATAATTTTTTTGAAACTCATATGTAAATATATGGTCCCATTAATATTATAAATTAATAATTTGTATATATTTCTTTCATTTTACAATAAGTAATGTTTGAGGGAGAAAATATGTTTTCAAATTACATTATGTTTTTAACTTTCAATTCAAATTTTTTTTTTTTAGTGTTTTTAACAATTTGTATTCGAAAAATTGTTTTATCATTGATTGAATTTTGTTTTATAGTGCTTTTAAAACAATGATTATGAATTTATTGTTAAAAATTATTTTGATGCTATTTAAGAATATTTTTTTGTAAATTAATAACTTTATAAATTAATAAAATATCATAATTTTATGGCGCATATTCAATGTTTATATGGCGTTTACACGGATGTAACATGCATGTTAACCTTATCGCAAAGTTGTAATATATAGTTTGTTACTTAACTTTGCCATAATTGTTTTTGGTTAACATAGTCATAAGTATTATTACAACTAATTGGATGGTCAATTAGGAATTTTAGGAGTTAGGAGGATAGGACATTGGAATTTAGAGTGAAAGGCTCCCTCTAGAGAGTAAAAAAACATTTATGGCTTGGGCCAGGTAAATATGTCAACTATATAATAAGCCCAACTTAATTTCTTATTTTTGTCAACTAGGGCATTCTATAAATATATATAAGATATATTTATCATCCTTCTCAAACATCGAAGAACAACAACTTGCAGAGTTAGGATTTCATCTCTCCGTTTACTGTTTCCTTCTAATTTAGTTTCCTCTGATTCGATTTGGGTTTGTTTAAGATTATGGCTCAATTTTTTTTTTTTTTTTTTTTTCTCATTGCAGATGGACAAGCTTATTGAAGAAATTAACAAGATGCCACCTACCGGAAGCATCAAGGCTCTTCAAGACGGTAATTTGTTTATATCTTAAATCTAAAAATATTTTCTTCTTGTGGTCTTCTTGTGGTATTCTAGTATAAATTTGTTTATTTATTTGCAGCCATCTCCACCCTTCGTCTTCTTGCTCATGAGAAGAAGCAGAATCTCTCAGATGCCCAGGTGGCTCAGCTAGAAGCAATGGTTTCACTCCTTGCAATCAAGAATTAATTGGAATTTATCCAAATTTGCTACTTTAATTTTTTTTTTTTTTCTTCGCAGATTCGTTAAACTATTTCCTAATTTTAATTTTGGGAAGACGACTCTTCTAATTACCATATAAGACAATGTCACACTATCTACGTTTAGGTAGATGAACAAATCTTTGTTAAATCCCATTTTCTTGACCTCCATATATGACCGACCATGCCACAAAAGTGGATTGCGAAATGAAAATTTCACGTACCGATGTATCTTCTCATTAGATTGCACATTACATTCACATGGCGAGAGAGAGAGAGAGACATTGTAATGTCCATTTCAACTAAACACTTGACAATTCACTGAATCAAGATTCAGATCGATTTACAGCATATACCGTTTTTTTTTTTTGAGAGTGTTTCCCGTGTTCTTCCCAGCCGATTCTATCGCATAATCCGCCACAAGAAACTGCGAATCCTTCGAAGCAACAGGTGCAAAATCGCCGGAAGGCACATGCAGAGACGGTTCTTGATAATATACAGATTGCAAAAACTCAGGGAGAGGTTACGGTTTTGGTAAGTGATTCTGAGCGGTCTTGGATCTGAACATGGAGCTATGGTGTCTGAAGAACTAGGTTTAGTTCTTGAGCCTTTCTTGCTATGAAACCGCCTCTTCTGCATTTCGATGAAAAAAATAAAGAGTAACCTTATTACACAACCGAAGCAAATACCCATCTACATTGATGATTCAGAACGATGTTTATTTTACCTGGTGAGTAGTGGGAGAATCTTCTGAACCTTTTGCAATTCCGCAGAACAACTTTGGCAGATCTGTAACCTGCATTTTCTCAACTTGTTTTTACTTTCCGATAAAAGAGATCAAGTGTGAGAGAAGGTATGGGCATGAAGATAAAGAAAGGAGCGGAAATTACCTTTCTTCTGCATGAAGATCAACGCCAACACTTGGTCGTGCTGAAACAGTTGATTGTACAACTGTACCGAACACTGCTACAAGCTTCAATAGCATTTCCAAGGAGACATTTACAGGCCTATACAAAAAAAAATTGAAATCACATGTGATTTTTAGCTGATAAGACATTGTTGATTTCCTCCGTTGAATGAAATTATATCTCAATCCTCAAAGCAGATACCCTAGTATAAATGACGAACAAAATAAGATAATTTTACCTTTCAGTCCTGCTGCCCAATAAGCCTGTGAGGACAGGTGCTAGTTGGGAAAACAGATCCAATGTTAGAATCTCTGTTTTGTCTGTTAGAATACTGATCACATCTGCTTGAACCTGCTCCAGTTTAAGCGAGTCAGCTTGTTTTAAACATCCAAGTATAAAATAGACAGGCGATAGTAATCTACTGGGATACTTACAGAGTGATCTGACAGCTTTCTCAAGGCCATGATCGCGCCTTTAATATCGCTACGCTCCCAAAAATGTCTTACAATCTGCAGGTTTGTTTTATACCAACCACTCGATCAAAGCCAAAAGAATATAACAAGAAGAGGAAAAGAGAACAAGAGGAAAAATGACAAAAAAAAAAAAAAAATAGCAGAGCTAAATTTACCTGTAATTTTGTCAACCTTGATTGAAGAGTGTTTAAGACCTCATTATGAGTTTGCATTAAAGTCTCACTGATGTCACCTTCATCCTCCCTCCCAGATATCTGAGGCTCTTCCTTCTGCTTGAGGCCAAACGAATCAAAATACTTGTTATGTTTACAGATCTCTTCCAACTTTGTTATACTTTTTTTTTGGAGAAACTAATACATCTATTTGTTGCCCCAAACTTATCATTTGAAGCTTACCTGGGTCGGAATATCAAGTTCTGGCTGAGTTTGTGTTATATGTGCCTCATCCAGTGTCATATCAGTCACCTGCTCAATTAGCGCAGGTGTTGCCATCGTTTGAGTTGGGCTAAATCGCTGCCTGGATCTTACTTGAGATGCATTATTTTCTTGATTGAGTTTCACAGGAATTACACGAGCAGGAGAGTTTCTAGCTGATCGTGCTAATGCAACTGGAGGCTCATAAGATGGCATATCATCTGCTTGGTTGAGTTTCATAGGCAGTACACGTGCTGGGGAAGTCCTAGCTGATCGTGTTGATAGTACAGGACGCTCATCATGCGTGTTAGTTGCTTGATTGAGTATCACAGGCATTACTCGCGCTGAAGAAGTCCTAAGTGGTCTTCTTGTTATTACAGGAGGCTCGTCAGATTTCATGTTAGTTGACCGACTCCGACTGAGTATCATAGGCGTAACTGGGGCTGGAGAAGCCGCTTGTCGTATTGATGTTACATGAGACTCGTCAGATGTCAAATTAGTAGCCGAAGTCCTATCAGGTCGTGTTGATGTTGCAGGAGGCTCATCAGATTTCAATTTTGTTGTCTGATTGAGTATCACAGGCATAACTGGGGCTTGAGAAGACCTAGCTTGCCGTGTTGATGTTACACTAGGCTCATCAGATGTTGAATTAGTAGCCGAAATCCTATCAGGTCGTGTTGACGTTACAGGAGGCGCATCAGTTGTCATGTTTGTGTCTCGACCGAGTACCACAGGCATTACTCTGGCTGGAATACTCCTAGGTCGTCGTGTAGATACCACAGGAGCTTCAACTTTTGTCAAGTTAGATGCCTGATCAAGCTCAGGTGGCATCACCTGGGTAGGCGTCGTGCTAACTGCTGGTATCGATGTTGTCTGGGGCTCTTCCTCCACAGCATCAGTGCTCTGAACTATTGTTGCACTGGCTGCTTTATCTTCAGAATGAGTAATTTTTTCTCCTCTCTCAAACCTCTCAACCAATGACCGTGTCCTCCCCGAAACAACTTTTACTGCAAACATAGCAGTTTTTGAAAAATCAATAACCAGATGACTTATATGCTACCAAATAAAAACTAAGACAGCAAACTATGAATGGCTAACCTCCTCTAACAACTTTCACAGAGTCTAATTCTTTGCTACCTCCAGGGGATTCAACAACCTTCACAGAGTCCGATTCTTTGCTACCTCCAGGGGATTCAACTCCTACACGGCAGAATATTTATATCAATCACTTACAAACTGATTGTAACCTCAAAACCAAGTAACTTGACCCAACCGACAAAGAAAACTGTGAAGCAATTCGGTCCTACAAAATTGGATGTAGTAATCTACAAGCTAATGCTATGACTTCTCAGCGGGCTTATTCATCCTTTTTCAAGATAACATTATCTAGTAACTTCAAACCATAAAGTAGCTCTTCTAGATTGAGTTCATTGTGTTGTGCTATCTTTTAGTTAGAAACTCACTCATATTAAACAGTTTTCAAAGACAAGTGAACCCCAAACACATAAAAGTTGCGTAAGTCTTAGCATTTATTTCATAAGCGGAAATGCCCATAAACTAGTCAAATCTGATTTCGAATTAAGTAATTAATACTCACTTTTTAGTTCATCACCAGATTTCTTTGCTGATAAAACTCTTTTCGGCTTGCTTGAAATAATCTTGTTATCGAAATCCTCCTCACTTGGGTTACTACCTCTGTCATCTACAAGCCCTTTTGGCAAGTCTATGTCTCTTGAGTTCTCTAAACCACTTTTTTTACTGTCTAAAGTTTCAGACTCAACAGAAACAGCCCCTCTTGTCTCACTGTGGTTAGTATTTGGTGATCTCTGTACACGAGGCGGTTTCAGCAGCACAGCTAAGAAAAAATTGTACGAGAATTCCAATAAGATAGGATTAGATAATCTGAAAGCTCAAATCTGATGAAACTGAAGTGTGAACTGGGAGAACTTACATTTCGCTTCATCAGTTGGTGATTCTGGAAATAAAGCTTTTTCAAACTTGTTGGTTATACTCTTGATGATAGAATCATTGGCATCAAATGGTTTTCTACCACCCTGTTCTAAATCAAATGCAGTCTTAGCATCCAGCTCTTTCTCACCGTCCGGTCCGGTTTGCTTTGGAGTACCAGACTGAACAGCCACTGACTGCTTTGTTGGCGTCTTTCTTACATTAGCTGGTCTCAGCAGCATGCCAGGCTTCGTTTTTGAGAAAGTGATAGATTCCCTTCCGGAATCAGAAGAGTCTTTCCCAATATCACTATGCACTATCAAAGACTTATCCCCTGCTTGTCCAGTAGATGTTGCATTGACTTTAGGAGTACTGAGTGATCTTGGCTTATGTGCAACAGTTGAATTTCCACCTGTTGCTTTGAAGAGAAGAGAGAATATTAGACCATGTATAAACAATAAGAATACAGAAGTTAGAAACGTATATAATTATGTTGATGCAGGACACAAACAGCCATTAAAGACTGAAAGTCACAATCCTGCTCACAATGGTTATCGCTATGAATATTTATTTCATACAGAAAAGAAGACCACCGTTTCAAATTAATTCAGTTTCAATAGCTAGGAAACTAGGAATAAACACAACATGAACTGAAAAATATATGATTAGAGCTGGACTAAGCGTAAAATAGCTTCCTATCACTAGAGCCAGCCAAACTGGAGTTAGTGATCTCCGTTAATAGTCCATCGCAATTAAACATTTTAGTGTTAATTCGACAGGTAACAGGACCACAACTAGTAAGCTATCCTACAGGAATGTGACTGATTCTGAGAGATGAAAATCTAACCATAAACCTGCCATACCCTACTTGAAAGGACAATCTTCAATAAATTAAAGGTAGAAAGATGAATCCGTGAACATCAAAACAAAATTAACATTCACTCACAGTCGATGTATATGTTTTTGATTTCTTTTGTCTCATATTCTGGAGATGAGCTGCGCCTGGGGGCACTCCTTATTCGCTCGGAAGACTGATCATCCAGAACACCGAGTATTTTCTCCATACATTCCTTTTTATCCGCAGATCCAATGCCATATGGTTCAATTTGCTGCTTAAATTTAAGGATCACAGAAAAAAAGGAGTATGAGCCTTCGAAACTTCAACTATCAGCTTCACATAACTTTCGAAAGGTATGGAGAATCAGAATAGCTGACATACTGATATATCTGAGACCCAAATTCCTACGGAATTTTGGTAGTGTGAACAACCCATGAGCTTCCCTTCGCTGATGCACAAGTCACCAAGCGTTGACCATCCCATATCAACACTATCATGGCAAACCACTGGCTCCCAGGAGTAAACCTGAATTATGACCATCAGCTTATGATATCAATGTACTAATTACGGAGATCGCTAAATATGGTATAACATATCAAAAAGACAAATCAAAACCTTTAAGCCATCATCCAAACCACAGAAAAGGGTTCGCCCATCCGGATGAAATTTGATTGAACGAACTCCTGTAGCCTGTGAGACAAGGAAAAAGCACATGCTAAGAAAAAGATTGTAAATAAAAAGTTCCAAGACAAGACTACAAAGCCAGCTCAATGCCAAAACATTGTATTTCATAAGATGCTACTTTGTGGACGCTAGTTACTTTTATTTACTTCTTCTGATATCTTTAAGAAGAGCTAAACTATCACTTGGCATTTCTCTAACACGCTCTTTAGAGCAAGACCGAGAATAAAGAAATTTCTGATAATTTGTGAGGTTTCCCTTCAAGGTGATCATACTTAAAATTAAAGGTATAACGGCTTTGTGATAGGTTCTCTTGGAAAACAGTATCTAGTGACAGTTAAACTCTCATAACAAGTTAGTACCTCTGGTCGGGTAGATCCAATCAATTCAAATGTTTCCAAATCCCAGAACTTTACAGTCCTGTCAGCTGAACCTGAATAATGAATAGGAAGTGTATGAAACCACAAGACCTCAATATAAAACTTGTGAATAGAAAAAAAAGGAATCACAGACAAACCTGTGGCTAGGAGAAACTCAAGTGGGTGGAAGTCTAGAGAACGAATAGGTCCTTCATGAAACTTAAAATCATGTATAATCTTTCCAGCAGTCAAATCCCATACCTATTAGATACGATCAATAGTATCTTGTTAGAAGAACATAGGTTCGGAAAGAAGACAATGCACAAGATCCATTTATAGACAATGCAGTTCTTACCTTTACAACATTGTCAAGTCCTCCTGTCACTACCCAACGACCATCTGGAGTAAATTTGATAGTGTTGATGCCACGAGTATGACCCTTGTACGTCTGTATGCATCCCTTCTTTCTGATATCCCAAATCTTGAGATTCGCGTCATTTGATCCAGATGCCAAAAATTCACCAAACGGATGAAATTCAACAGCAGAACAATTGGATCTATGTCCAGTAAAAGCTCGAACCACTACACTTCAAGAACAATAGTGAAAATGTTAGACCTCATAATTCTAAACTAAACGGTAGATATAATCTGGTACATTGCTCAAATGGCAGGACTTATAATCCACACGGACAATAACTCAAATCGGTAATAATTAACATGTTTCCATTTGATGAAACTATATAAGGAGCAACAAATCATGTAAAGGACAGAAGAAAATCAATCAACTAACTCTTTGCTTCTTCTAGGTCCCACAGCTTTATCACACCCGAAGAAGCTCCAGCAAGCACCAAAACTTCTGCCGAATCAAAAGCTACTGAATCAACTGCACTAGTATGTCCACATAAACTCTGCAAACAAGACAAGACAAGAATATAGCATCATTCTTAAACAAAACACATACTGGTCAAACTATTGCTATCAAATCAAATTTTGATAGATTAAGTTAGAGGAACAATTTTAGAGAAGAGAGAAAATGCGAAACAGACCATTAAAGAAGTAGGCTTGCCGATCGCCCAAAGGTTGACCTTGTAATCATCACCGCCGGTTATAAGGAGCCGTGACGACTTCTTTCCGATACTTAGGCAATTTACATTTTCGGAATGTGCCAAAAACTCCTCTAAGTTTCCAAATCAAGTCAAGGTTTTAAACAAACCCCAGACAAGAACAGATCATCATCAAATGAACGGACTTTCCGAAGCAACCCGAACAAGGATCCTAATTATCTCACAGACAAATCATATCGAGACAATATATTCGGATAAACACATTTAATATAGCAATTTTGCAGTATATTGTCCACCATATGCTCGAAGTTTGGTTGAGCAAACAAGGATAGAAACATTTGACCCGGAATAACAAAATATCTGCTAAAATCTCGAAATGCTTATAAAAATTGAAGCTCTTCAATAGCATTTTTATCCACAGACATAAACTAAAGTTTGCTCTTGGGAGTTTATAAGATAAAAACCCAAACGATTCAGTGATAAAAAAAACGCCAAAAAAATCTCAGGATGGAGCTAAGAATCCAGAGTATGTTCGATTTTATTCAGCTTAAGAATCAACAAAATCGCCAGAAAAATTGTAAGGATACGCAGCTTATATCCACGCTTCGCCATTTTTCTACTCGATTCCCCAGCAAATCCGTGTGGAACAAAATGAAATCTGAATCCGGAATCGAATCTCCAGCTTCCGTAATCGATCCAAAAAATCGGTGAATCGGAGCTGCAAAAAAATCCCCAATTGTCACTACACGACAGAGCTCGAGATTTTTGTGAGATTCAAAGGGAGAAACATGGAGAAGAGTTTGCTTCCCGTTGGGATTTCAAATCTAAAACGTGAGAAAGAATCAGATTCTGGGGGAAATTAATTTGAAGGAAACGAGATAATCAGATTCAAATAGTGACACGGAGCAGAAAGAAAGAAAGAAACAGAGAAGAAGAAGAAGAAAAATGGTAAAGCTAAGGAAGTTTTTTTTCTCTTTTCTTCAGAGAGTTTCACGTTTTTTTATATATTTTACTTATTTTTATTTTTCGGTCGGTCGTTTTATTTTTTAATTCAAAATTTTAAGCATTTTTCTTGGACAGTGGACCTGGTTTCTTCGTCGTTCGTTCTTCTCAGTTCTGACGGAAATACCCTTTTCTCCAGGCGTTGAAATGAAACTGAAGTTACGAAAACACCCTTTGCTTTAAATTGACTCTATTGGTTACGGTTTGTTTCTCCAACTCCATCATAGGCTCCGATTGGTGACACGTAATTTTAAAATCGAGTTACAATTGATGTTATAATTCGATGTAAGTTGCAGTAAAATTATGTGGTATAAATATTATATTTATGTGGTAAGTTTGCTGTACAAATTTGAGTTAACATTTTGTTAAAATAGTTGACTGGTAACTTTTCTGATGTATAAGTTGCAGTATATATTATTTAAAATAAAAAAAAATAATTTTAATAATAAGAATATATTATGTGAGTAGAAAAAAATAAACTTTAAACTGCATTATTATTTATTACAGATTTTAATAATAAAATAGATTAAAATTTTAGTATTGACTTAAAATACATCAAAATAAGAAAAAAAAACTTTTGATAGTAGTAAATAAAACAGATTTTTTTTAATGATATGTGTTGTCGGTGATTAACTAAAATCATGTATATATAAAAATAAATTAACAATCATAAACCATATAAATTTTATTTATAGTTTTTTAGAAAGTTGTTGACTAAAAAACAAAAAAAAAAGTTGATTTATCAAAGATTCAAAATAAAATGAAATAATTTTAGTTAACCAAATAAATTTTAATAACAAAAAAATGAAACACATTATTATTTAAATTAATTTGACAAAAAAAATAACTCTCGAAAAAATCAGCGTAGCAATTAAATAGCGATAAATTAATTTTCAAATCATAACTTCTTATAGCATTAATCTAGTATGATCAAGTATTTTTTACTAAAAACAGAAAAATTAAAAAAAATAATGTTTATAATTTTTTTAAATAATAAATAGATGATAGCTTTTTAAAAATTATGTGTATTTGTGTAATATAAAATTAATATAAAAAAACGAAAATCAAAAAAAAAAATGCTAACTCAAACCTTTGTTTTTAATTATTATTGGATAGGTGAGGAAACACGTCATCATCTCTCGGGTTTGTTTGTTTCCTAAAGACATTGTCAACCTTATAAATAAGGTAAATTATACGTATTTTCGTTTGGTAAGACGTATATTATCTCCAAAATACGCCTATAGAATCAATGTTGTAAAAAAGTGTATCAAAATTTTGCGAGTGAAGTAATTTAAACGAGAATTGTTTTCATCGTTTTCCACATTATCTCGTAACTCGAAAATGGACTAGAATATGTAGAAAATAAGAATCCACGACCGAGAGAGCTAACACGTCTTAAAACACACCCACACCACACGAATCTCGGTATGACTTAAAAAATTTAAAATGCACAACTTGAAGTTCAAATGTGAGCTTTTGTTTTTAGAAACTAGAATAATTGATGCATGATTGGTTACATCAGAAAATGAAAACGTTTAAGCAAGTTCTCGAACCATGTCAATGGCATTCACTTTTAAAGATTAGAATATCAAGATTGGAGTATTTCTATTATAATTTCAATCATGGTTGAACATTATAGATGCTTTAAATGATAAAATATTCGTTTTTTTCACAAAGTCTCAAAATCCCCAAAAGAAACTAAACCCTATAAAAGCCTCGATTTCTCTCTTCTCCACGGTGGTCTTCACCAACGATCACATGTAGTCGCCGTCGTCTGCAATCATCAGTCTGAGAAATGCTTGGCAAAAGTGAGAAAGACGAGCTCGTGCAAGAAAGAAGATTGAGTTTACCAAAATGCTCAACAAGATTGATCCCAAAAGCCTCACAGAGAGTTGTTTCTTTCTGGACACGCAGCTAAGTCAAATTGTATTTGGAGACAATTTATGAGCCGAGCACCTGAGGTTCAAGACCGGTGAATGATTGATCGAACCGAGCTTCTGAATTTGATTTTGGAATCTTGCTTTAATGATTCTTGGTGTGGCGTTGTAAGAAACTTTTAAAGTTAAGAAGACTCTTTCCATGTCTTCTTAAGTGAAATTGGCTCTTCTTATTGCCCCAAACCAGAAGCCACTAGACATAGTTTAGAATTAGATCACAGTCTTAGCATCTTCAGATTAGATCTAGGGGATTTAAATTAGAGAATCTGAAAACAGGATCCTTCATGATGATTTCTTTTTATGTGTAGTTTGAGAAGGACGCAATCCATCTTAAGTTATACAATAGGATAAATGGAAAACAGAATCCAAGTGAACAACAAAACACACTGCAGAGAGATATAAGAATGCAAAGGAAAATAAATAATACAATCCAAATGAACGAAAGAGAAAGAGAAAGCAGCAGAAGAAGAAGAAGAAGAAGCGTAGATTCTAGTTTCTGACAGTGACGAAACCCAATCCAGAGTAAAAGACGTTTAGACCTTAAAGCCGCTACAGAAAAAGAACAAAAACAAAAAACAACGTTCATATCCCACTTCAAGAAGAAAGAGAAAGCAGCAGAAGAAGAAGAAGAAGAAGCGTAGATTCTAGTTTCTGACAGTGACGAAACCCAATCCAGAGTAAAAGACGTTTCGACCTTAAAGCCGCTACAGAAAAAGAACAAAAACAAAAAACAACGTTCATATCCCGTAAAATCTTTTTCACCCAAAACACATAACCTGTCTTCTAGGGATATTTCTTGCTCTGAACAAATGTGCAAGTGAAAAATAGAAGCAAACGTCATTTTGATCATCTGAGCCTGAAGGGTTCAATACATATATGTTTTAAAATTTTAAAGTTAGTGAAACCTTACAAAAATCCACTAAACACATGCGCATGATTTTCCAACTAATTTTCTATTATGTGATCCAATTTGTTTGTTGGGTATCAAGATGCAAATGGGTCATATCCCCTATATATTAATTGAGAAATATTTTTAGAGAGTAAACTTATTTTTTGAAATATTTACAGTGATGCTATTTTGCTGATGTGTCATCACCACACTTATTCTCTTATTATTTTAATACAAAATTCTTTTTTTGATTAGACCAATTATATTATATGTCTTTATTTATTTATTACTTTTAATATAAACAAAAAATTATGTTTTAATTTTGGATTATTTAAAATCGAATTTTAGCTTATGTGATGATTTATGATATATCATATTACACAATACATTTCTTAAAAATGAATAAAACAATAGTTTTAAAAAATATTATTTAATAAAATATAATTTATACACAATTTATGATATACACAATATTTTTTTTTTTGATTAAGCAGAAAATATGTTTACAATAAAAAAGACTTCTACATGTGTGATTTAAAAAAAAAAAATTATAACTAAAAATATAATTTAGGTTACAATAAAAAATACTTCGATATGTGTGATTTTAATAGATATTTATATTTATAAATATTTTTTTTGTTTATATGGTTTGTTAATAGAACCATATAAATTAACCAAATAATATAAATATTTAAAGTTGAAAACAAGTTAAAAATATTATGTCAAAAAGTAAAAATATTAAATTATATTATTCACATATATATAAAACTGATTAAATTATTTTTATTTTAAACAATTTCAAAACCATCTTTAATAAAATTATTTATATATTTTTCATCCTACGCATGGCACAGGTTATCACCTAATCAGTCTATAAGGGTGAAACCTCATGCTAACCTAGAGCAAACATAGAAGAAACTCTGTGGTAAAAAAAAAAAATTCAAGCAAAATGTACAATAAAAAAAGGGTTAATTTTCCAAATAGCCATAGTGAGAAAATAAATTAAACATATAGCCATAGTGTTTGAATAATACAACAAATAACCAAAAACCCTAACCTCTATAATATTATGGACAAAAATACCCTTGATGATCACTCTTCGTCGGAAAGAGAATGAGAAATTTTGTACTATTTTATCTTTATCACAATTCTATACTATCGTTAATATTTTTTCTTCAATTCTATACTATTTTATCTTTCGATATTATCTTGGAAAATAGTATAAACTTAACAATAGAGAAGTGGAAAACTAGTATAAATTTATGTACTATTTTATCGTTTTGATTTTATTTGTATTTGATGAATTTTCTTTCCCAAATCATTTTGAAATTGCAATAGTTATGCAAATAAATTTCTCATGCTTACAGCTAGCTAGTTTGCAATGCATACTAATTAGTTTAAACATTTGCATTAAACAGCGTGAATAACACATAGTAGAAAATACAAAAAAATATAGTACAGTCCAAAAAAATATAGTACATTCCGAGATGGAGTGGTTTTTCGGTGGTTAATCTCCAACGTGAATAACACATGGTAACAAAAAATACAAAAAAATATAGTACAGACCAAAAAAATATAGTACAGTCTGAGACGGAGTGATTTTCTAGATCCACCGCCAAATCCCCGTCCTCTAGAGATCTGAGACAAAGAAGGAGAGATAGAGAGCTTGATGCTACATGAGAAGAGCTACACACCGACGAATTGTAGATCTACACCACCAAGCACGGAAAAAACAACGGCGAAAGAAAAAAAGAACGACAAAGAAGAAAGTAGGAAGGGAAGCGACACCGACAGCAGAGGACATGGACGGAGAAGAGGAGGTGAAGTGGCGGAAGGAAAGAGAAGTGGAAGGGATCGAGGAGGGAGACATAAGGAGAAAGAGGAAGACTATATCTGAAATTTTGTTAGTAGAATAGTATAGATTTGAGAGAGAGAGTCGAACAAAGAAAGAAAGAGAGAGAGAGTCAAGGGCAGTTCCGTATATATTGTAACTAATACAACGAATATAGTAGTCACGCTTACGTTATGGTTAGTTGATGGGTTTTCAGTTTTCATATGGTCATTGGACCTAATTTCCCTAAAAAAAATGATTATCTAATAGAATAAAGGCAAGAAACGATTTTTGGTATCTTCATCCTCCCAGTCAAGCTCAATTTTATGTTCTCGAGGATCCATATCTACTGTAAATCCGCCAAGTCGTGGGACACTTGTAGCATCTAAGGGAAGCTTTCTCAGCTTTGGACATTTTTTTGCTCTTATGTGCCGCAATGATGGAAAGGGAAGAGGACCCCAATAGATACTCTCCAGCTTAGGCAAACAGCTCAACGATAAGAATTCTAGTTTCTGAAATGGTACAATACCTGTAAGATTGGTTGCTTTCTCTTTGTTTATAATTGTTTCCACTTGTTCTGATTCATAAATGTCTAGGGAGACAAGATTTGGAGCAAACAATAGCCATGTCAGATCCTGAATGCCACGACATTTAATTATTTGCACTCTGGAGAGGTTGGTAAAACAAGGACTTGTCGGATCGCTTTCTCTGCACTTCATGTTTGTATTAATCTCGCAGACATGAATACATCTCAAACAGAGCCTACAAAGATTCTCTATACTCACCAGCAATGATATATTGAATGGAGTTTGCTGAAAATTGTAAATCTCCAGCATATCGATGCAGTTTGCCAACCTTTGATCGTCTAATAATTGCTCCAAACCCAACCTCGTAGATATCGTTATCACGTTATGGTAAGAACTTGTAGATGCTCCACGAGCTGCAGCTCCTTCACTAAGCTAACATCTCCATGAACTTCGGACTCATATAGTTTCAAAATTCTTAAACTTGACAACTTTGATATCTCACCGATACTACAAAGTCTCTTTGTAAAAGTCAAATTCAGGTGAGAAAGCTTTTTCAACTTTTGGAAACCAACATGCAGTTGCTCTATACTTGTATGCGACAAGTCAAGATACTTCAAAGATGCCAGCTCTGATATCTGCTCTGGAAGTTCTTTGAAATCTCTATTATATGATAGATCCATAACAAGTAGCTTTTGCATAGACTGGATGAATTCACTTGAAAGATTCTTCAATTTATTATACTGAAGGAGCAGAGTTGTAACTTCATAACACCTGGAACCGCAAGTTATCTCTTTGATATCATTATGCATTAATGACATCCTTCTCACAGCTCCCCAATCTTCAACTTGTGGCATTTCATGTAATTGGGATCTTGCTTGCACAACAAAAGTCTCTTTCTGTTTTCCGAAACAGGATGCAATCCACAAAGCCATTTCACGAACCACGTCATGCATCACAACTGTTTTTTTACCAACCTCCATCAGTAAATTGGCACAGATAAGGGTGTCGAGTACCTCATAACCCTTATTCATCGCTCTTTTTAGAACTTGGTATTCTCCAATGAATCCCTCGCATATCCAGTACTCTATCAACTCTTCTTTACCAATTTTGCCATCTTCTTGAAACAGAGCACAATAGAGGAAACATGACTTGATAGTTTCATCCACCAAGCTATCGTAGCTGTACTTCAGAATTGGAAGAATTTTATTCTCCATGTCAGAAAACTCTGCAGCAGATCTAGCCAAAACATCAACTGCATGCTCCTATTCTTGTACCGTAGTTTTAGATGCCATTGTCTCACCAATGACACTGAGCGCTAGTGGCAGACCACGGCATTTTTCAGCGACCTTTCTTGCAAGATTGACAATGTTGGGATCTTTTCTTAATGTATTGTCTCCAACCTTGTTTTTAAACAATTCCCATGCTTCATTCCATTCCAAACACTTGACTTGCATCAGCTCATGATCCCCCATCTGCCCACATACTTGACGAGAACGGGTGGTGAATGCTACTTTGTATCCATTTTCTTTGGTCGGAAACGGAATTCCGATGGCTTCTAAATCCACTTTCTCCCAGATATCATCTAGCATCAGAACGAATCTCTTCCCCTTTAAAACTCTGTGTATATCAGTGGCCTTATCACTTTCATTTTTGTTCTTCCATTCTTCGCCACAAAGTTTTAGCTTTTGTGCAATATCTTCTTAAAGCTTTGAAATATTTGCACCTTGAGACACAACGACCCATATCACAATGTCAAACCTACCAGCGAACTTATTGTGGATTTTCTTGAAAAGTGTAGTTTTGCCTACACCACCCATACCGTGCCGACCCATGATTCCGACTCTATCATCCATTATTCGATTCCATGCCTCTTCGAACATTATTTCGTGACCGATTGTAGGCTGAGTAGGCCTCTCCTCCACTCTACATGTAGGAGCCAGCTCAGCAACCTCTTCAAAATCACCTTCCGATTTTAGAATCTTAACTTCTTCCAAAAACAAGAATATACTTTTCCCATATTTGTAGCTCGAACACACATTCTTTGAACATAAACCACAAAGACACAGCTTTTGAAGCTGAACGAGACTAGTGCTAAGGAGATCATTGCCCCGTGTATCAATGCTCTCGACACGTGTAAGCCATACCTGGACAGCTTTAAGCCTTTGTCGATGTTGTGTATCCTCTCTTGCAACCTTGTTCTTCACATGTTGTTGAATTGCTTTGAGATCTTCCATTTCCCTCTGTAGAGCCCTGAGATTCTCCTTGAGGTTTCCAGTATGACCTTTACCACATAAGCACCTAAAGATATGATTCATTGTCTGATCACAAGAAAAATTTAAAGCCACGCAATTCCCCATGGTGATAGTCAAAAAGAGAGTATTTTCAACAAGAAACGATGAAGCTAAAGCTGAAGCTGAAGAAGTGTTTTAGCTGAAATGCATTTTGCTAATGACGAAGGAAGAGATGACTTGTTAGATTTCAGTCCTCTTTGCTTTGTAATTTCCCCCACGGTTCCAAAAGTCGTTTACTTGATGCAAATTTGGATTATTATAATCACTTACAGATACAACCATGTTTCTAAAAAATCAAAGCTCAATGTTTAATCGCCCACTTTGTATTATTATAATCACTTTAGATGCAACTATGTTTTAGAATAAAAATACAAAGGTCAATGATTAAGCACACACGTTAATTTGGATTAAGCACCCACTCTGGATTACTACTATAAGAGAACTAGTCAATAGTGTGTGACTATCGTTTTTAATATTTCCAAATTTCCACCCAAAATCATTTACTTCAGATTATGAAAATCACAATTTTATGAAAAACAAATTACTCTTCATCATAAATTCATAATATATGGGAAACCATGAAAAAAGCGGTGTGGTGCGATTGAACTTGAACCGCTGGGAATATAATTTTAAGAAGCTGAACTAACTTTGGTCGGTTTCTATTTTCTATGATGTGATCCAATTTGTGTTTGTTGGTTATAACGAGGAGATACACTGAGATCGAGAATCGGAGATCGACCGAGATTGAACGGTAGAGACGCCTAATCAAGATTATGAAAATAATGAAGATATGATTGCAGAAGAATCAAGAAAGTTATAGAATATCTTTGAATATATTCGTCATAATTATCTCGTATATGTATATTAGGAAACCAGTTAATTAGGTTTTGCGTTCTACTCTATATAGACCGTAGCGTCAATATAGTTTTTCACAAAATGACATAAGCTCAATGGCAAGAATGTATCTTATTTTTGAAACAAATTAAGGGAGAAATTAAGACATCCGAAAAAACAAATCCCTGAAAACTCCATAGTCATCAAACTAAATCATCAAATGACAGAGGAGTTCTTGTGGCCAACAACTCTGCCGTGTGCTTCTCCGCTAAAGCAATCCATCTCTGAACACTTTTGCTTCAATTTCAGTACATGCTCATCTATGTTTCTTGGAGCAGGGCCAAACCAGATAGCTCTTTCTCCTTCTTACCCTTTAGTTGGTCCAGCTTCTTCTCCATCCAACCCAATGTCAGCTTCCACAAGATCTTCATTGGAGAGCTCCTCAAGTGACTGGCACAACATCTTGGTTTAACATCTCGTCTTATATAAGACATGGATTTCAAAGGGAACTGTTGGCCATGGATTTTGTAAAGTATGAATGAGCTTTGGGAACTTGATGATCTTATTCACATATCGGCACAAGCCTTATATACACACTTAGAGATATACACGAACTAGAGATAGAGATAAACATATACACATCATTATCCATATTGTATACTATCATTATCCAAAGGATATACGAATATATCTAACGGTTCTAGAACCTTCTAGAACCATCTCTAATAGATTTCACTACTAAAAGTCTAATGCTCTAGAAAAGTGGACTGGGTATTGAACAGAGATTATCAAAATAAGTTGTTTTTGCTTTGAAATCCTGAAAAAGATACTTGTGTTCCACGTAACTCTTTGAAGTAGTAGAATATACCTGTATCGTTTCCTCTGTCTTGCATCTCTTTCTGAAAACTCGATTTAGACATTGTCTGTTTATGATTTCACATGGATTCATGGAGTTTTTTTTTGTGTATTTAGGGGTTTTGAGTTTTCTAATCTGGGAAATTTGGTGGCTTATGATGATGAAGATGGGATTGGCTGAAATTGATTTCGTGTTCCAACTTCCAAGCACGTTAGTCAACAATAACTTCGGTTTAATCCCATTTATTATTACGTTTACCACTCCGTTTAGTTCTTAAACGTACGGTGTCGGTTTATAAAAACAAATCCACTATTGAAAATTCGAAACCAAAATCTCAAAATTCCCAAAAAGAAACTAAACCCTATGAACTCTAGTATGGATTTTTGATTTTGGATAGTGAGGAATCAAAATCTATAGTAAAGTGAGAGGCAAATTGACACGCATATCGTAATACATCACATACTCTGAAGAGATCCCCTTTTACGTAAAAGCATAAAACTGTTGATTGTGTAAATATATGTAGGTAGTTTGAGAAGGACGCAATCCACCTTAAGTTATACAATATGATAAACGAAAAACATAATCCAAGTGAACAACAAAACACACTGCATAGAGATATGAATGCAATAATACAATCCAAA
>JAHZTW010000001.1:84809800-84906330 GCA_020283515.1 Alliaria petiolata
CATCTCCAACCTTTCATGGTTTGACCATTTATATCCTCAACTTTATAAGATGTTTTAGATTCCAGATTTTTAGTCAATAATAACTTCGGTTTAATCCCAATTATCACTTTTACCACTCCGTTTAATTCTTTAGCTTACGGTATCGGGTTTATAAAAAACAAATTCGAAACCAAAATCTCAAAATCCCCAAAAGAAACTAAACCCTAAAAGCCTCGATTTCTCTCTTCTCCATGGGTGGTCTTCACCAACGATCACATGTATTCGCCGTCATCTGCAATCATCATTCTGAGAAATGCTTGGCAAAAGTGAGAAAGACGAGCTCGTGCAAGAAAGAAGATCATGAGTTTACCAAAATGCTCAACAAGATTGATCCCAATAGCCTCACAGAGAGTTTGTTTCTTTCTGGACACGCAGCTAACGGTAAAAGCATAAAACTGTTGATTGTGTAAATATGTGTAGTTTGAGAAGGACGCAATCCACCTTAAGTTATACAATATGATAAATGGAAAACAGAATCCAAAGTGAACAACAAAACACACTGCAGAGAGATAAGAATGCAAAGGAAAAATAAATAATACAATCCAAATGAACAACACATCACACTTCAAGAATAAAGAGAAAGCAGAAGAAGAAGAAGAAGAAGAAGCGTAGATTCTGGTTTCTGACAGTGACAAATCCCAATCCAGAGTAAAAGACGTTTAGACCTTATTCTTAAAGCCGCTACAGAAAAAGAACAAAAACAAAAAACAACGTTCATATTCCGTAAAGTCTTTTTCACCCAAAACACATAACCTATCTTCTAGAAAATATTTCTTGCTGAACAAATTTGGAAGTGAAAAATAGAAACAAACGTCATTTTGATCATCTGAAGGGTTCGATACATATATATGTTTTAAAATTTTAAAGTTTGTGAAACCTTACAAAAATCCACTAAACACATGCGCATGATTTTCCAACTAATTTTCTATTATGTGATCCAATTTGTTTGTTTTGTTTGTTGGATATCAAGATGCAAATGGGTCATATCAGTCTATAAGGGTGAAACCTCATGCTAACTTAGAGCAAACATAGAAGAAACTCTGTGGTAAAATAAATAAAAAATAAAAAAATTCAAGCAAAAGACAATAAAAGAAATGATTACCTAATAGAATAAAGGCAAGAAACGATTTTTGGTATCTTCATCCTCCGAGTCAAGCTCAATTTTCTGTTCTCGAGGATCCATATCTACTGTAAATCCGCCAAGTCGTGGGAAACTTGTAGCATCTAAGGGAAGCTTTCTCAGCTTTGAACATTTTTTTGCTCTTATGTGCCGCAATGATGGAAAGGGAAGAGGAACCCCAATAGACACTCTCCAGCTTAGGCAAACAGCTCAACGATAAGAATTCTAGTTTCTGAAATGGTACAATACCTGTAAGATTGGTTGCTGTCTCTTTGTTTTTAATTGTTACCACTTGTTCTGATTCATATATAAATGTCTAGGGAGACAAGATTTGGAGCAAACAATAGCCACGTCAGATCCTGAATGCCACGACATTTAATTATTTGCACGCTGGAGAGGTTGGTAAAACAAGGACTTGTCGGATCGCTTTCTCTGCACTTCATGTTTGTATTAATCTCCCAGACATGAATACATCTCAAACAGAGCCTACGAAGATTCTCTATACTCACCAGCAATGATATATTGAATGGAGTTTTTTGTAAATCGTAAATCTCCAGCATATCGATGCAGTTTGCCAACCTTTGATCGTCTAATAATTGCTTCAAACCCAACTCCGTAGATATCGTTATGGTAAGAACTTGTAGATGCTTCAAGAGGTGCAGCTCCTTCACTAAGCTAACATCTCCATGAACTCCGGATCCGGACTCATATAGTTTCAAAATACTTAAACTTGACAACTTTGATATCCCACCGATACTACAAAGTCTCTTTGTAAAAGTCAGATTCAGGTGAGAAAGCTTTTTCAACTTTTGGAAACCAACATGAAGTTGCTCTATACTTGTATGCGACAAGTCGAGATACTGCAAGGATGCCAACTCTGATATCTGCTCTGGAAGTTCTTTGAAATCTCTATTATATGATAGATCCAAAACAAGTAGCTTTTGCATAGACTTGATGAATTCACCTGAACGATTCTTCAATTTATTATACTGTAGGAGAAAAGTTGTAACTTCAGAACACTTGAAACCGCAAGTTATCTCTTTGATATCATTATGCAATAATGACATCCTTCTCACAGCTCCCCAATCCTCAACTTGTGGCATTTCATGTAATCGGGCTCTTGCTTGCACAACAAAAGTCTCTTTCTGTTTTTCGAAACAGGATGCAATCCACAAAGCCATTTCACGAACCACGTCATGCATCACAACTGTTTTTTTTACCAACCTCCATGAGTAAATTTGCACAGATAAGGGTGCCGAGTACCTCATAACCCTTATTCATCGCTCTTTTTAGAACTTGGTATTCTCCAATGAATCCCTCGCATATCCAGTACTCTATCAACTCTTCTTCACCTATTTGCCATCTTCTTGAAACAGAGCACAATAGAGGAAACATGACTTGATAGTTTCATCCACCAAGCTATCGTAGCTGTACTTCAGAATTGGAAGAATTTTATTCTCCATGTCAGAAAACTCTGCAGCAGATCTAGCCAAAACATCGATTGCATGCTCCCATTCTTGTACCGTAGTTTTAGATGCCATTGTCTCACCAATGACACTGAGCGCTAGTGGCAGACCACAGCATTTTTCAGCGACCTTTCTTGCAAGCTTGACAATGTTGGGATCTTTTCTTAATGTATTGTCTCCAACCTTGTTTTTAAACAATTCCCATGCTTCATTACATTCCAAACACTTGACTTGCATCGGCTCATGATCCCCCATCTGCCCACATACTTGACGAGAACGGGTGGTGAATGCTACTTTGCATCCATTTTCTTTGGTCGGAAACGGAACTCCGATGGCTTCTAAATCCACTTTCTCCCAGATATCATCTAGCATCAGAACGAATCTCTTCCCCTTTAAAACTCTGTGTATATCAGTGGCCTTATCACTTTCATTTTTGTTCTTCCATTCTTCGCCACAAAGTTTTAGCTTTTGTGCAATATCTTCTTAAAGCTTTGAAATATTTGCACCTTGAGACACAACGACCCATATCACAATGTCAAACCTACCAGCGAACTTATTGTGGATTTTCTTGAAAAGTGTAGTTTTGCCTACACCACCCATACCGTGCCGACCCATGATTCCGACTCTATCATCCATTATTCGATTCCATGCCTCTTCGAACATTATTTCGTGACCGATTGTAGGCTGAGTAGGCCTCTCCTCCACTCTACATGTAGGAGCCAGCTCAGCAACCTCTTCAAAATCACCTTCCGATTTTAGAATCTTAACTTCTTCCAAAAACAAGAATATACTTTTCCCATATTTGTAGCTCGAACACACATTCTTTGAACATAAACCACAAAGACACAGCTTTTGAAGCTGAACGAGACTAGTGCTAAGGAGATCATTGCCCCGTGTATCAATGCTCTCGACACGTGTAAGCCATACCTGGACAGCTTTAAGCCTTTGTCGATGTTGTGTATCCTCTCTTGCAACCTTGTTCTTCACATGTTGTTGAATTGCTTTGAGATCTTCCATTTCCCTCTGTAGAGCCCTGAGATTCTCCTTGAGGTTTCCAGTATGACCTTTACCACATAAGCACCTAAAGATATGATTCATTGTCTGATCACAAGAAAAATTTAAAGCCACGCAATTCCCCATGGTGATAGTCAAAAAGAGAGTATTTTCAACAAGAAACGATGAAGCTAAAGCTGAAGCTGAAGAAGTGTTTTAGCTGAAATGCATTTTGCTAATGACGAAGGAAGAGATGACTTGTTAGATTTCAGTCCTCTTTGCTTTGTAATTTCCCCCACGGTTCCAAAAGTCGTTTACTTGATGCAAATTTGGATTATTATAATCACTTACAGATACAACCATGTTTCTAAAAAATCAAAGCTCAATGTTTAATCGCCCACTTTGTATTATTATAATCACTTTAGATGCAACTATGTTTTAGAATAAAAATACAAAGGTCAATGATTAAGCACACACGTTAATTTGGATTAAGCACCCACTCTGGATTACTACTATAAGAGAACTAGTCAATAGTGTGTGACTATCGTTTTTAATATTTCCAAATTTCCACCCAAAATCATTTACTTCAGATTATGAAAATCACAATTTTATGAAAAACAAATTACTCTTCATCATAAATTCATAATATATGGGAAACCATGAAAAAAGCGGTGTGGTGCGATTGAACTTGAACCGCTGGGAATATAATTTTAAGAAGCTGAACTAACTTTGGTCGGTTTCTATTTTCTATGATGTGATCCAATTTGTGTTTGTTGGTTATAACGAGGAGATACACTGAGATCGAGAATCGGAGATCGACCGAGATTGAACGGTAGAGACGCCTAATCAAGATTATGAAAATAATGAAGATATGATTGCAGAAGAATCAAGAAAGTTATAGAATATCTTTGAATATATTCGTCATAATTATCTCGTATATGTATATTAGGAAACCAGTTAATTAGGTTTTGCGTTCTACTCTATATAGACCGTAGCGTCAATATAGTTTTCCACAAAATGACATAAGCTCAATGGCAAGAATGTATCTTATTTTTGAAACAAATTAAGGGAGAAACTAAGACATCCGAAAAAACAAATCCCTGAAAACTCCATAGTCATCAAACTAAATCATCAAATGACAGAGGAGTTCTTGTGGCCAACAACTCTGCCGTGTGCTTCTCCGCTAAAGCAATCCATCTCTGAACACTTTTGCTTCAATTTCAGTACATGCTCATCTATGTTTCTTGGAGCAGGGCCAAACCAGACAGCTCTTTCTCCTTCTTACCCTTTAGTTGGTCCAGCTTCTTCTCCAGCCAACCCAATGTCAGCTTCCACAAGATCTTCATTGGAGAGCTCCTCAAGTGACTGGCACAACATCTTGGTTTAACATCTCGTCTTATATAAGACATGGATTTCAAAGGGAACTGTTGGCCATGGATTTCACTACTAAAAGTCTAATGCTCTAGAAAAGTGGACTGGGTATTGAACAGAGATTATCAAAATAAGTTGTTTTTGCTTTGAAATCCTGAAAAAGATACTTGTGTTCCACGTAACTCTTTGAAGTAGTAGAATATACCTGTATCGTTTCCTCTGTCTTGCATCTCTTTCTGAAAACTCGATTTAGACATTGTCTGTTTATGATTTCACATGGATTCATGGAGTTTTTTTTTGTGTATTTAGGGGTTTTGAGTTTTCTAATCTGGGAAATTTGGTGGCTTATGATGATGAAGATGGGATTGGCTGAAATTGATTTCGTGTTCCAACTTCCAAGCACGTTAGTCAACAATAACTTCGGTTTAATCCCATTTATTATTACGTTTACCACTCCGTTTAGTTCTTAAACGTACGGTGTCGGTTTATAAAAACAAATCCACTATTGAAAATTCGAAACCAAAATCTCAAAATTCCCAAAAAGAAACTAAACCCTATGAACTCTAGTATGGATTTTTGATTTTGGATAGTGAGGAATCAAAATCTATAGTAAAGTGAGAGGCAAATTGACACGCATATCGTAATACATCACATACTCTGAAGAGATCCCCTTTTACGTAAAAGCATAAAACTGTTGATTGTGTAAATATATGTAGGTAGTTTGAGAAGGACGCAATCCACCTTAAGTTATACAATATGATAAACGAAAAACATAATCCAAGTGAACAACAAAACACACAAAACACACTGCATAGAGATATGAATGCAATAATACAATCCAAACGAACAACACAGCACACTACAAGAAGCGTGGATTCTGGTTTCTGACACTGACGAATCCCAATCCAGAGTAAGAGATGTTTAGACCTAAATAACAAGAAAAGAAAAAAACCCAAGGCATTGAAATTGAGATGCTGAAAAAGAAAATAAAAAAAGAAGCGTGGATTCTGATTTCTCAGCATCTGCTTATCCACTTGCCCAACTCAAAATAGCAAAATTCCAAAATTTGGAGACAATATTAGGGTTTTACTTTCTTGAGATCATAACCGAACTGTTCCAAATTAAAAAAATAAATACGATTGTGACACCTCCGTAATTAAAATATATTCCGCTGCCGGGGGTCGAACCCGGAATTCATAGATCAATAAGATCAAATTTAACCTTTGTGCTACAACGGATCTGATTACTATTAACTAGGTAAAATTTTATTTATTTAGCTTATCTACTAATGTATTAAAGGAGAAACATTGGAAGCCTTTTTTGCTTAAGTGTCATCACCATAATTTTTGTTAAGTTTTTTTTTTTTTTAAATCTACTAGATGAATACTCTGAAGAGATCCCCTTTTACGTAAAAGCATAAAACTGTTGATGATGTAAAATATATGTAGGTAGTTTGAGAAGGAATCCACCTTAAGTTATACGATATGATAAATGAAAAACATAATCCAAGTGAACAACACAACACACTGCAGAGAGATAATAATGCAAATGAAAAACAATAATGCAATCCAAATTAACAGCACAACACACTTCAAAAAGAAAGAGAAAGCACAAGAAGAATGGTATCTGACACTTTGACAGTGACGAATCCCAATCCAGAGTAAGAGATGTTTAGACCTAAAAGACACTAAAGAAAAAGAACAAAAAAGAAACAACGTTAGTGACACTTGTGGAAGACATTGAAATTGAGAAGCTGAACTAATATCAATCTGTTTCCCTTTAATATTTTTCTCCTCCAATATATTTCTCGCTGAACAAAACAAAACAACTAGCTTTTGCATATACCTGATGAATTCACCTGAGAGATTCTTCCATTATATTTTTTAGTGTCTGTCCGATATGAGCATGGACATATTTTCTTCTCGACTTGAAGCTACTGGATGCTTTTGGGTAAAAGGAGTTTCAACAAAAGAAAAAACAAACAAAGTTAGTGAAACTTTTCAAACTGCTGGGAATATCCAGCAAATTCTGCCTCACCAAACCCAACTCTGTAGATATCTTTATGGTAAGAACTTGTAGATGCTCCAAGAGCTGCAGCTCCTTCACTAAGATAACATCTCCATGAACATTGGAATAACGTAGTTCCAAAACTCTTAAACTTGACAATTTTAATATCCCTCTGATACTACAAAGACTCAGTGTACCAGTCAATTTCAGGTGAGTTAGCTTTTTCAACTCTTGGAAACCAACATGCAGTTTCTCTATACTTGTATACGACAAGTCAAGATACTGCAAGGATGCCAGATCTGATATCTGCTCTGGAAGTTCATTGAAGTTGATATTATGTGATAGATCCAAAACAAGTAGCTTTTGCATCGATCGGATGAATTCACCCGAGAGATTCGTATTATGCTGTAGGAACAAAGTTATAAGTTCAGAACACATGGAAACTTAAGTTATCTCTTCAATATCATTATCCATTATTGACATCTTTCTCACAGCTCCTCAATCCTCGACCTCTGGCATTTCATATAATCTGGCTCTTGTTGCTAGAACAAAAGTCTCTTTATGCTT
The DNA here is from genome assembly GCA_020283515.1 of Alliaria petiolata. Lineage (NCBI taxonomy): Eukaryota > Viridiplantae > Streptophyta > Magnoliopsida > Brassicales > Brassicaceae > Alliaria > Alliaria petiolata. The sequence goes on from JAHZTW010000001.1 coordinate 84,817,364, forward strand.
TCCGAAACAGGATGTAATCCATAGAGCCATATCACGGATCACGTCATGCATCACAACTCTATTTGTACCAACCTCCATCAGTAAATTTGCACGAATAAGGGTGCCGAGTACCTCATAACCCTTATGAATGGCTCTTTTAACAACTTGGTATTTGATAGGTGTAGTTTTACCCTAAAAATATATCTGCAAGTGCACATAATCGCAGTTATAGTACAAAGGGTTATCGTATCCCTAGAGAATTAATGTTGCACAGCAAATTCTCATAATCGAATCAAGCTAAGCAGTGAATAGATTGCAAAACAAAAATACTAAAAGAATCAGTTGGAAAGCTTGTTGAAAACGAGTTTTAAATCAATGAGACAAACGTTGGGCCTTGGGAAAGTCGCAGGTAAATCCGAATTATAGATTAAAAACCGTTAGGATATTTATTAAGATCCGTTCTAGAACTCGAAACATAATAGTAAAATCAACCAACTTTCGCTGCGAAGATTATCTATGTCTAAATCCTAAAATTCCAAATTCCTTTGCAAATTCATACAATTTAGACAAGCATTAAAGTTCAGGTTCGATTGTTCACAAAATTCCTAAGCCAAATTCCTTTGCGAATAGGTATTTTGCTCATCTAAGATAATTCAGGCAATCAATAATATTTTCGCATCTATTAATTAACCTAAGATCTGAATTCTAGATGATCAAACTGGAATTAGCATTAGGCACGATCTAGATGAAGAACTATGTGATTATCCTAACAGAAACTCAAATCTAACAATTCATCTTCAACTTTTGAATAACCCTAAACCTAACAAGCAAACTACTCAGACATGGTGATTGAAACAAACATCATGAAAATGCGAGATTGCATAAGATAAATAAGTAAAAGATATAAAGGGAGTTCGAATTCTTCTCTCAAATGAACATAGTATCAGAATTGTCACCCCAAAAGCTCTGGAACAAATCTCCCTCTAAGTCTCTATAGAATAAAAGGTGAATGCCTAACAATGGCTTTAAAAACCTAAATATAGTCTAAAACACAAGTTGGGGATAATTTGCAACTTCTGGAAACTTTAGAGGATCAAATATGCAATTTTTGGAAACTTGAGGCAGATTCGCAGGGAGTGTCGACCGACACCATGGAGGGTGTCGATCGACACTAGTGGCAAAACGTGAGCACCCTTCTTGGTTCATCCGTCCTTCGTTTTCTCTTCATTCAGATTGGCTCTAAAAGTTCCACAATGCTCCAAAGTCGCCTAACTCATGCAATAACCTGTAAAGACTCTAAAAACACCTAAAATACTCTATAAAACAACATATTTCATGGTTAAAAATCGGTAAAAACCATGATATATCAACTCCTTCAGACTTAGCCTTTGCTTGTCCTCAAGCAAAACAGAAACTAAGTATAGAGTCGAAGTTTGAAAACACGGAAACTCACCTTCTCTTTAGAGCATTATATTGACCATTCAACTCATAATCCACATATTGCAAGACCAATCGAACCACCATGTACTTCTCCTTAGACATTCGCAGCCTCCCAGATTCAACCCAAAATTCGCAACATTGTCCATAAACCTTCATCGCTGGGTCTCATCGATGATCTCAATGTCAAGAACCTTCTAGACTCATTCCCGTACAATACCATGACAAACCCATAATACAACTTTTGATGCCTTTTCTCTCCTCCCCCAGACTTATTCTATTCTCATTCTCTCTCTTTTTTTTTAACATCAAAGGTGCAAGCGAATAATGGTATCACGGAAAATTTTCCTAGCCTCGCTTCCAACCTTTGTGATCATTTCTTCAAAGTAAAAAAATGGGGTTATTGAAAATTTTCCTACCCCATTACTAAAAAGAAAATCATCTCATAGTTTCTACTTTTATTTTACTACTTTTTTATAATAAGGGAGAGGAGTACCATCACTTTCATACAGGATGCATTTATCAGGTATGAACGAAAAGTCAAGCCCTATGAACACCAGTCACATCAATGAGAGTTCAGAAATTAGCTCAGGCTTTAGTAGATTCTTCTGGAAATATGGACGTCTCTAGTCAACTGGTCAGCCTTTAGATTTTTCATTAGTCGGATCTCAACTGATTCTGCAGCAATGGTCACTTAGATGAAATAATCAACACAATAAACTAAGAGAAAGATCATAGTTCCCAACAGATTTGACTCAATAAACCGAAACTGACTCAAGAAAAACATGAAATGACTCCAAACAAAGACAAATACATCAGTATTTTCCTCCCCCAGACTTAATCAACACTGTCCCCATTGTGATAAAATCTAAAGATCAGAAAGAAACCAAAAAAAAAAATCTGAAAAGGGTCAACAAAACTTACCTGTGAGGTGGTGTCGACCGACACTATTCAGGGTATCGACCGACACCCGTGTGTTGGTCAATTATGCTTCGTTGCTGCCGAGCAAAGTGCTCAATTTTGTTCCGTCTCGTCTACAGTGTCGATCGACACTGTTCATAGTGCCGACCGACACCCTTCACGTCTTTTTTTTTTTGTGAAAAGCACAAGAAAAAAAAACCAAAATTTAGTGAAAACAAAACGAAATTCAAAGAAAAATTCTACCTAAAATGGGTTGCCTCCCACTCAGCGCTTGTTTTGAGTCATTAGCTTGACTGTGTCAGGGTTCATGCATCGGGTGGATCAAAGAGTGGCAGCGAATGCCTCCCAGAAGAATGTCTCCTCATCGGGTGTATAGGCAGTAGATGCATGAGATCAACCAAGGAAGTGAGGAGCAGCAGCAGGGTGGGATGTGAGTTTGGGTGTGACACTTCTTTTTCCTGCAAAATCATCAAAAGAAATATCAAGGCTTCTACGAGAATCTCGTTGCTTCGCATAAGTGTGAAGCAGCTTTTGAATCTTTTAAGTGCTTATTGATAAGATCAGGAGGTTTTGAATTGATTCCAGAAGATGCATACCTTTGCTTTAATTGAGGTTTCTAGGTTATAGGATGTGGAGTCGTCCGTTTGACAATAGGTGATGGACTTGCAGCATTGGAAACAGCTTTTGGTTTAATCTGCAGAGGGTGTCGATCGACACTAGGGATGATGTCGATCGACACTAGGGATGATGTCGATCGACACCAAACCTACAGCTCAAATTTCTGCATTTTTTTGCAATTCATCTCTGCAATCCACGCCTCCATCACAAAAACGTCTTTCTCCATCAACTTGTCATTGATTAGGACCTCATCTTTGCTTATAGTCCTGAAGAGATGATCAACAACTATGTTTCCATTCCAATCCTCTAGCTCAATAGCTTTTCTAGAGTTTCCAGCCAATGCCTCTTGAACAACCAACTTGTTCACTTGCTCTAGTATCCAGCTCCTTGACATACCCAACAGTAATGTCATCCGAATGTTCCATGGTTGGATCTTTATCCATGGAAATCTCTACTGAAAAAGCTTGACCATCAATGGTGGATGGCCCCCTTAACTTGTCCATGTCAAAATTCATGACAACATCACCCAAATCAAGCTCTATTTTCTCTTTTCTCACATCAATGATGGCACCAGCTGTAGCCAAGAATGATCTTCCCAGAACAAGAGGATCTTTAGGTTCTTCATCATATTTCAAAACCACAGTCTGTGAGAATCATGCAACCTTCGATCTTCAGGGGAACATCTTCTAAAATACCTTCTGGGATTCGTTTTGATCGATGAGCTAGGATAAGAGAGATTCTGGTTGGCTTGAAATCTGTCATTCCAAGTCTAATAGCAACAGAGTAAGGTATCAAGTTAATACTTGAGCCTAGATAACAAAGGGAATGAGGGAATCCTTTTATTAAGATTGAGCAATCTAGCACAAAGTTTCCTGGATCGGGTAACTTTTCTGGAATCCTCCTCTGAATCACAGCACTGGCTTGTTCAGAGACCATCACCTTCTTCTTCTTTAGAACTGTGTTTAAGAGAATTACACTAATGTCTCTGGTAAGAAATGCTCCTTCCTCAGGAGTAACACCATTCACAACCATTCTCTTAACATATCTTCTTAGTGGAGGTGAAAGCTTGACTGCATCAACTAGGGGTATCTCAACTATCAGCTTTTCCATCATTGCCTTGCATTTGACTTCTTCTATCTCCTGTTTAGACTTTCTAAGATGCCTTTGATAGGGTAATTTAGGCTTATACACCTTTTCTTCTTCAATTTTTGAAGATTCAGGCGCGTTTGGCGAAGTTTGGGAAGGGTGTCGTTCGACACCCAGCTGGTGTCGATCGACACTGGCTGTTGTTGTCGACGTTTTGGTGTCGACGTCGGTCGATTTTGACACGCTTCGAGTAGGGTATCGTTCGACACCCGCCTTGGTGTCGGTCGACACTAGCGAATTTTTGGTCGATTTTGCTGCTTTTCCAAAGGGTGTCGATCGACACTCCCCCTTGGTGTCGAGCGACACATTCTCTGGAAGATCAAAGTCATCGTCTTCTTCAATCAAAACGAAATCTTCTTCATTCATGTCCTTTCCAAACACTGATTTCATCTCTGTTCCACTGCTCGAATAGACGTGTTGTTTTGGGTTTGTGTCGGTCTTTCCTAGAAGAAAACCTTCTTGTCTCTTCACTGATTCTGCGGTCTGAGCAATCTGGGTATCCAACTTCTTCACATGGGTATTGAGAGCTTCGATTTTCCCATTAAGATCTGTGTACATGGCATTCATCTTACCATTGAAATCAATCGTCATCTTCTGCTGACCCTCAAGAAGCCTCTCAAACATAGATTCAATCTTGCTTGATTCTGGTGACTTTGGTGGTGGTGCTTGATAAGTTGAACTTCCATATGTCCTGGTGTAGGCACCTTCAACATTCTTGTAACCTCCTCTCTGAGAATTGCTGGTGAAGTTGTTGTTTTGACCATACTGAAACCTCTGACCCTGATATCCTCCACCAACGTAGTTGACATCTTCAACTTTCTCTTCTTCAATGGCTTCAACCTCAGCAGTAAAGTGAACAGTTTTCTTATTCTTACCCAACAAGAGACTATGCACTGAATCCAACTTAGCTTGGACCTCTGCAATCTGACTACCCTCTATCATCCCAGTTTGCTTCTGCCTTTCATAATCTGATATCTTCGTGCTGTTGTTGGAAGCCAAGTTCTTGATAAGAATCAAAGCATCACGTGGGCTTCTTGTCATGACATTCCCATTACTTGCAGAATCCAGTGACATCTGATACCTCCAATCAACACCTCTGAACAAGTAATCACTACTGACCCCGTTGGCCTTGATACCACCAACCAGATCCTTAACCTTCTCGATATGATCCATGGGATGCTCACTGCAGAGTCCATGAAACTTGTGCTGTCTCACGAGAGTGTAGTACTGAGGCTGAATCTGAAAATCATGCCTCTCAAAAGCAGGCGGTCTTATCGCGGATCTATTGGCATAGAATTGATCAAGCCTGTTGTAATCAGCAAGTGTTCTGACTATTTCATTCCCCTGGGGCTGATGCTGATCGAGAATGTTGATATCATACTGACGCTCAAGCTGTTCTACGATCGCATTCCCATCAGCATCGAGATTTTGACCCTGCGCATCGCGCTTGTTCCCCTCTTCATCAAACAACAAACCAGGTTCATCCCGAATAAGAACTATTGGATTAACCATCTTGGCTGGCTTTTTTGCTTTCCTGTTGGTACGCTCAAAATGTGCTTGCTCTTGATTACTGAGTTTGACTAGCTCCTGATCCTTGTTGCTTCTGGTTTTGCGATTAGGAATACACCTAAAACAAGATAGAGCGCGTAAGCAACAAGAAAAAAAAAACTTAGACGAAATTCTACTACTGAAAATCAGTAGGTAACAATTAAGTCACCGGCAACGGTGCGAAAAACTTGATAGGTGTAGTTTTACCCTAAAAATATATCTGTAAGTGCACAGAATCGCAGTTATAGTACAAAGGGTTATCGTATCCCTAAAGACTTAATGTTGCACAGCAAATTCTCATAATCGAATCAAGCTAAGCAGTGACTAGATTGCAAAACGAAAATACTAAAAGAATCAGTTGGAAAGTTTGTTGAAAACGGATTTTAAATCAATGAGATAAACGTTAGGCCTTGGAAAATTCGTAGGTAAATCTGAATTGTAGATTAAAAACCGTTAGGATATTTATTAAGATCCGTTCTAGAACTCGAAACACAATAGTAAAATCAACCAACTTCCGCTGCGAAGATTATCTATGTCTAAATCCTATAATTCCAAATTTCTTTGCAAATTCAAACAATTTAGACAAGCATTAATGTTCAGGTTTGATTTTTCACGAAATCCCTAAGCCAAATTCCTTTGCGAATAGGTATTTTGCTCATCTAAGATAATTCAGGCAATCAATAATACTTTCGCATCTATTAATCAACCTAAGATCTGAATTCAAGATGATCAAACTGGAATTAGCATTAGGCACGATCTAGATGAAGAACTATGTGACTATCCTAACAGAAACACAAATCTAACAATTCATCTTCAACCTTTGAATAACCTTAAACCTAACAAGCAAACGACTCAGACATGGTGATTGAAACAAACATCATGAAAAGGAGAGATTGCATAAGATAAATAAGTAAAAGATATAAAGGGGGTTCGAATTCTTCTCTCAAGTGATCAGAGTATCAGAATTGTCTTCAGAGGGTCAAATATGCAATTTCTGGAAACTTGAGGCAGATTCGCAGGGAGTGTCGACCAAAATCAGTGTCGGTCGTCACTAGAGGCAAAACGTGAGCAACCTTCATCCGTCCTTCGTTTCCTCTTCATTCAGATTGGCTCTAAAAGCTCCACAATGCTCCAAAGTCGCCTAACTCATGCAATAACCTGTAAAGACTCATAAAGACTCGATAAAACAACATATATCATGGTTGAAAACCGGTAAAAACCATGATATATCAGTATTCTCCGATGAATCCCTCACATATACAATATTCTATCAAGTTTTCTTTATATATCTCATAATCTTCTGGAAACAGAGCACAATAAAGGAAACATGACTTGATATGTTCATCCAACAAGCTATCATACTTCAGAAATGGTATAATTTTATTCTCCATGTCAGAAAACTCTACAGCAGATCTAGCCAAAACATTGATTGCATGCTCCCATTCTTGTACCGTAGTTTTAGATGCCATTGTCTCACCAATGACACTGAGTGCTAGTGGCAGGCCACAACATTTCTCAGCGACCTTTCTTGCAAGCTCGACAATGTTGGGATCTCTTCTTAATGGAATTTCTCCGACCTTGTTTTTAAACAAATCCCATGCTTCATTCCATTCCAAACACTTGACTTGCATCGGCTCATGGTCCCCCATCTGCCCACATACTTGACGAGAACGGGTGGTGAATGCTACTTTGGATCCATTTTCTTTGGTCGGAAACGGAATTTAACATGCGGTAATATCTCCATACAAAATTCTTGAATTGTAGCAAAATGCATAAATTCAGTAAGCCTTTGTTTATATTCCTCCGTTAATTCTCTGGTAGTTTTATATATGTGGTTGTACATCCACTCACCACTCAGTAAGCCCTTGTTTATATTTCATTACCATATAAAGAACAAGGACAATACATCTTACCGCACGTTAAATTTATCTCTGTGGATACTATTTGGAAGCATTTGTATATGCGAGGATTTACGCCTGGATATTATATATGGTTTTACCATGGAGAAGATTTAGAAACTTTAGCAAGTAGTAGTAATCATATTGGTGATGATTATAATATGATTGAATAGCAATAGAATATGCCTGGGGATCTAATTTGTGTTTGTACAGATGGTGACAGAGGCTTTTCGTGAAACAATGGAAAGTTTTTTGATATGCTAGATGCAGCAAAGAATCCGATTTATGATGGTTGTAGAGAGGTTCATTCACGTTTATCCGCTGCAACTAGGATGATGAATATAAAAACAGAATATAACTTGTCTGAGGATTGTGTTGACGCAATAGGTGACTGCATAACTCTGTTTGGCTTTGGTTTATTTTTTATTGGAAATTTGAGAAGAATGCTAACCGAGGTGTAACGAACTCCAGAAACAGAAAGAGTCGACGTGGTGGTTTAGGGATGGCTAAGCACACATGTGGGTCAAAGCCATATGTTCGCAGAAGAGAAGAAATGGTAACTTATATATATGCATATATAATTGTGTTAATTTACTTTCCACTTTTCTATAATGTGTTGTTTAATTTTCTCAAACAATTAGCAGGATGAGAAGACGGGAGAGCTCCCGGATATGGTGACGTTTATGGAAGCCACCCATAAGAGAAAGTCAGATGGAGTGTTTGTGTGCAAAAAAGCTGAGAAGATTGCTAAGAAGTGTCGGGTCATGGAGCAGCAAATTCTCACTCAAAAGACTCAAGACGATGATGACGGTCTCGAGTGTAACCAACTTACACAGGCTGAAATTGATGCCATCTATCGAGAGGTAAAACACATGCTGAATGATAATCATAGTAGTTTATGGGTTTTGATGCAGCAACTTATTAAGATTGTATCTACGTTTATATATGTATATATATCTAATAAAATTTACCAACTTTCAGGAAGTACAAGTTAAGAAAGGCCACAGGTTTGGCTACAGATCAATTCTGGTTGTTGCTGATAAGAATACCGAGGAGACTTCTACATTTTTTGAAGAAATGTATATCCAAACACAAGAAAAACTCAATAAAGCAGAGACAAAGATGGAGGAGATGTCCTTGAAGTTTAAAGATGTTGAATTCTGGACTACAATGATGCAGAACAGGTTTCCAGATCAAGTTCCACCTTCACCTTCAATGAGAGCAGCTAAAACCGTGAACATGGCAACACCGTGAGCCCAGACCAAAGCCTCTAAGCTTTGTTAAATCTGTCCTTTTTTTTATGGATGGTGATCATCGTTCTTTTGTTTAAGGCTTTTGGATGTTATGTTATTTTGTTTAAGTGTGTTGGACATTTTGGTTAAGCTTTTGGATATTTATTGAATTTAGTAATATTTTGAATATTTAAAATAGCTCTAATTATTATAATTTCTATTATTATTTATTTTATTTTTTTTAAAATGTTTAATCGTGTCAAATTCGTGGGATCTACCAATATATCTCAAATGGAAATTTTGTGAGACTTTCATCGAAAATATTGACGAATGAGACTTTTGTGAGAATTTTGTCGGAGAGTTTTGTAAGATATTCGATGGATAGTACCAACGATACTTATACAAATATTACGTTGGAAAATATTGTCAGATATTCGACGGAACGTACCAATGAAATTCCTATAAAAAATTTCTCAGAAAGTATTGTTGGGAATTCAACGGAATATACCAACAAAGAGCCTACAAATATTTTGTCGGAAACAATTGTCGGAAATTTGATGGGAAATACCAACAAGGTTCCTACAAATTGTTCATTGGAACAATGTAGTTAGAATTTCGACGGCATTTACTGATGATTTTCCGACAAATACTACGTCAATAACTTCTGACGAATTTTCAACAATTATAATTCGTAGATATATGTTACAACGATTTCTATACAAACACCCGATTCCAACGGTTATATTCCAACAAAATATGATTTATGAGATATTAGTTGAAAAACATGATTTCCAACTAATTATCTACAAATATGGCTGTTGGATTAGAGGTTTTTTTCTTGTAGTGCTGTTCCCTTTTAAAACTTTGTGCATCTATGTAGCTTTATCGCTTTGATTTTTGTTCTTCCATTCGCCGCCACAAAGGCGTAGCTTTTGTGCAATATCTTCTTGAAGCTTTGAAATATTTGCACCTCAAGACACCACGACCAATATCACAATGTCAAACCTACCAAATATTTCAGGAAACTTATTGTAAGTTTTCTTGAAAAGTGTAGTTTTTCTTACACCACCCATACCGTGTCCCCATAATCCATTATTCGATTCCATGCCTTTTCGAGCATTATTTCATGACCGATGGTAGGCTGAGTAGGCCTCTCCTCCACTCCAGATGTCAGAACCAGCTCAGTAACCTTTTGAAAATAACCCTCCGATATGAGAATCTTAACCTCTTCCAACAACAAGAATACACTTTTCCCGTATTTGTAGCTCGTACACACATTCTTTGAACATAAACCGCAGAGACAAAGCTTTTGAAGCTGAAAGGGAATCATTGACCCGTGTATCAATGCTCTCGACACGTGTAAGCCATACCTGGACAGCTTTAAGCCTTTGTCGATGTTATGCCTCCTCTCTCGCTACTTTGTTCTTCGCCACATCTAGAATTGCTCTGAGATCTTCTGTTTCTCTCTGCAGAGCCCTGAGATTATCCTTGAGGGTTCGAATATAACCTTTGAGCGTTTCATCACAAGAAGGTTGGAGAGACACAAAATTCCCCATGGTGATAGAAAAAGAGAATATTTTCACAAAGCGACAACGAAGCGAAAGCTGAAGAAGAAGAAGTGTTTTAGGTGAAATGCATTTTACTAATGACGAAAGAATATATGATTTGTCATATGTCAGTCCTCTATACCAAAAACTTTATTTTAAAATGCATCCAAAGCTCGATGATTAATTTGGCTTTTCGAACTATTGTAATCATTTTTATTTTAATAATTTTTCGAACTTCCACCGAAAGTCATTCATTTTTCGAATTATTTAATCATTTTTATTTCAGTAATTAATTTCAAGTTTCTCCTATGAGATGGATTCAAAGAATAGATGCACTACTGAAAACGCAAAGCGAAATTCAATGCTTCAAATGTGAAGGAATTATTAAAAAAGATTAATTGTATGACAATGATCTTTACCATTTTGCATCAAAGTTACATGAAATCTTCTCGATGGAGGTATTAAGGTTATAACATGATATGAATATGTTAATGCAAGAATTGGAGATAATGGAAAACTATTGTCTATTGTGCAATTGGAACAGCTGGCCATGGAAAAATATTGTCTATTATGTCACTACCTAAAAGTCTAAGGTTCTAGAAACGTGGATTGGGCAATAAACAGAGATGATCAAAATCCACAGGAAAGTGAGAGGTATCACATACTCTGAAGATTCCCCTTTTACCTAAAACCTAAAACTGTTTGTGTTAAATATGTAGTTTGAAAATGATGCAATCCATTTTTAAGTAATACAATAGGAAAATGAAATACATAATCCAAGCGAACAACAAAACACACTGCAGAAAGATAAGAATGCAAAGGAAAAGCAATGATACAATCCAAATGAACAACAACACAACACACGACAAGAAGAAAGGGAAAGTAACAGAAGAAGAAGCGTGGATTCTGCTTTTAGCCAGTGATCAAAGGTCAAGGATGGTTACACCTGAACCAAGAATAGAAGAAAAAAATGAAACAAAGCTAGTGTCATTTGTGGAACGCATTGAAATTGAGAAGCACAACATATTTCATAATGTAATCTAATTTGTGTTTTGTTATGTTTAGTATTTTAGGTATCATGAAGCAAATAAACTCAATGAGAAACAAAAAAATATAACTCAAGCGGAAGAGAATAAGAGAAATGATTACCCAGTTTGAGTAAATGCGCAAAACGGTTTTGAGTATCTTCGTCTTCCCATTCAAGGTTAGTTTCCTGTTCTTGTGGATACAATGTTATTCTAAACTTGCCAAGTCGTGGGACACTTGTAAAATTCAAGGGAAGCTTTCTCAGCTTTGGACAAGCTACTATATTTAGGCGCCTCAAAAATGGAAAGGGAAGAGGGTTCCAGTAGATACTCTCCAGCTTAGGCACAGTTGACAACGTTAATTCTTCTAACTTTTGAAATGGTGTAATACCTGTAAGATTGGTTGCCTTCTCTTTGTTTATAATTTCATCCATCTCTCCTGCACATGCTATGTTAAGGTAGACAAGATTTGGAGCAAACAGTAGCCAAGTAAGATCCTTAATGCTATCGCAGTTAATAATACGCACTCTAGAGAGGTTCGTAAGCCATGGACTTGTCAGACTGATCTCCAAGAAATGACTGCATACCACCCAAAGCTCACGAAGATTCTTCATACTCACCAACAATGATATATTGAATGGCTTTTGTTGAAAACCGGCAATAGAGCATTGATGCAGTTAACCAACCTTTGATCACCTAATATTTGATCCAAACCCGACTCTGTAGATATCGTTATGGTTAGAACTTCTAGATGCTTCAAGAGCTTCAACTCCTTCACTAAGCTAGCATCTCCATGAACATTAGAACCTAGTAGTTTCAAAATTCTTAAGCTCGACAACTTTGATATCCCACCCACGCTACAAAGTCTCCATGTAGAATTCAAATTCAGCTGAATTAAATTTTTCAACTCATGGAAACCAACAGGCAGTTGCTCAATACTTGTTAACTACAAGTCAAGATACTGCAAGAAGTCTAGCTTTGATATCTGCTCTGGCAGTTCATTAATGTCATAATTACCAAATAGATCCAGAAGAACTAGCTTTGACATTGACTGGATGAATTCCACTGAGAGATTCTTCAATTTATTATTTTGCAGGAACAAAGTTGTAAGTTCAGAACACTTGGAACCGCATGTTATCTCTTCAATCTTATTATCCATCAACGAGATTCTTCCCACAACTTCCAAATCCTTGAATTTTGGTATTTCATGTAATCCGAGTCTGGCTTGCACAAAAAAAGTATCTTTTTGTCTCCAAAAATGAGATGCGATCCATAGAGCCATCTCGCGAACCACATCATGCATCACAACCTCTCTTGTACCAACCTCCGTCAGTAAATTTGCGTTGATAAGGGTACGAAGTACATCATAACCCTTATTCATCGCTTTTTTAATAACTTGGTATTCCCCCAGGAGTCCTTCGCATATCCAATAGTCTATCAACCTTTCTTTATCTATCTCATAATCTTCTGGAAACAGAGCACAATACAGGAAGCACGACTTGATATGTTCATCCATCAAAGTATTGTAGCTGTATTTCAGAATTCGAAGAATGTTATTTTCCATGTCAGGAAACTCTGCAGCGGATCTAGTCAACTCTTCAATTGCATGCTCCCATTCTTGTACCATAGTTTTAGATGCCATTGTCTCACCAATGACACTGAGCGCTAATGGCAGACCACAACATTTTGCAGCAACCTTTCTTGCAAGCTCGACAATGACCGGATCACTTAAAGTATTGTCTCCTAACTTTTTTTCAAACAATTCCCATGCCTCCTCTCGTCCCAAACAGTTGACTTGCATCGGCTCATGATCCCCCATCCGCCCACATACTTCACGAGAACGGGTGGTGAATGCTACTTTGCATCCATTTTCGCTGGTGGGAGACGGAACTCCGATGGCTTCTAAATCCACTTTATCCCATATATCATCTAGCATTAGAACAAATCTCTTCCCCTTTAAAACTTTTAAGTATATCAGTGGCCTTATCACTTTCATTTTGGTTCGTCCACTCATCGCCACGAAGTTGTAGCTTTTGTGCAATATCTTCTTGAAGCTTTGAAATTTTTGTGCCTTGAGACACCACGACCCATATTATAAAGTCAAACCCACCTATTTCAGGGAATTTATTGTGGATTTTTTTTTGAAAAGGGTAGTTTTTCCTACGCCACCCATACCGTGCCGACCCATGATTCCGACTCGATCTTCCTTTATGCGATTCCATGCCTCTTCGAGCATTTTGTCATGACCAATTGTAGACCGAGTAGGCCTCACTTTCAGTAGAATTCTCGAAGCCGGCTCAGAAACCTCCCCAAATTCACCCTCCAATTTGAGATTCTTAACCTCTTTCAACAACAAAGATACCTTTTTCCATAGTTGTAGCTCGAACATACATTTTTTGATAGTAAATCGCAAAGACACAAGTTTTGAAGCTGAGCGGTACTAGTACTATCCAGATCATTAAGCTGTGTTTTGACGTCCTCCACACGTGTAAGCCATACCCGGACAGTTGCACGCCTTTGTCGATGTAGCCTTTCCTCTATCTAACCTTGTTCATCACCCCATCTTCAACTGCTTTGAGATCTACCATTTGCGTCTTCAGATCCCTAAGATTCTCCTCGAGGTTTCGAATATAACCTTCACCCCATAACCATCTAAAGACACATTTCACCGTTTCATCACAAGATAACCCAAAAGAAATACAACCCCCCATGGTGATAGAAAGAGAGAAAACTTTCAGTAAGCAACAACGAAGTTAAAGCTAAAGCTGAAAGAGAGGATTAGTTAGACTTCAGTCCACTTTGCGTTGTATAATCCCCTACTGTTCCGAACGACGTTCACTTCAGATGCAACCATGTTTTTTAAAAATACTAAGGTCAATGATTAATCACCCACTTTGGATTATTATAATCACTTTTATATGCAACTATGTTTATATCAAAGCTCAATGTTTAATCGCCAACTTGTATTGTTATAATTACTTTAGATGCAACTATGTTTAAAAAATTCAAAGGTCAATGCTTAATCGCCCAGTTTGTAATATAATCACTTTAGATGCAACTATGTTTAAAAAATTACAAAGGTCAATGCTTAATCACCCAGTTTGGATTATTATAATTACTGTAAATAAAACAGAGCTCAATGTTTTTAGTCGCCCGCTTTGGATTATTATAACTTTAGATGCAACTATGCTTAAAAAAGAAAATACAAAGCTTAATGATTAATTGCCCCAGTTTGGATTATTATAAATCACTTTATTAGATACAGCTATGCTTAAAAAACAAAGTTCAATTTAAAAAAACTTTAGATTATTAAAATCACGATTTTTCTAATAATTTCAAATTTCCACAGAAAATTATTAACTTTTAGATTATAAAAATCGCAATTTTCATTAAAAAAAAACAAATTATACCCTTCATCATAATACAACCATGAAAGAAACGGTGTGATGATATTGTTCTCCTTTCAGATCTTCATGATCTAGTAAAATAAAATAAAATCATCTTGATCCTGTTGACCATCACCCAAACGAACAACACAAACACACTGCAAGGTGAAATAGAAGCTCGTATTTTGATTTTTGATAATGGAGGAGTCACAATACTCAATCCCTTATTACCTAAAACCATAAATTGTTGATTGTGTAAATATATAGTCTGGAAAGGATGCAATTGCAATCCGTTGATTCAAGTAATACAATAGGAATTCGAGAAACACAATCAAGTGAACCACACATCACACTGCAAAAGAGAAAGCAATAATACAATCCAAACGAACCACACATCACCACTACAAGAAGAAAGAGAAAGCAACATGAGAAGAAGCGTGGATTCTGATAATAGTCGGTGACGAATCCTGATCCACAATGAAAGATGTTTATATACCTAAATCCACTAAAGAAGAAAACAAATGAAACAAACTTAGTGAAACTTGTGAGAGGAGTGATTTTCCAACTAATTTTATATTATGTTATCCAATTTGAGTTTGTTATCGTTATCATGATGCAAATGTATCATACGAGCCTAATAAATTCTAGCAGACCTCATTCTGGCAGATCGAGTGCAGGCAAGAAACGATTTTTGGTATCTTCGTCCTCCCATTCAAGGTCAGTTTCCTGTTGAGGACACATTGTTATCATGAACTCTTCAGCTCGTGGGACACTTGTAAAATTAAAAAGAAGATTTCTCAGATTTGGACAGCTTATTGCATTTTATTGGAGATAACTTGGGAAGCAAGATATATATCTTACGGAAATAACATAACAAAAAAAATTGGTATCGTTTGGGCCGATTAGTTTATTGTCATCACTAGCATTTAAAAATTGGATTCAACCAAATTTTATAACATAAGACAAACGAAAAGACCCAAATATTGTTATTCCCACACATCATCTATATATATAAAGTTGTTATAAACCATTGAGGTTTGGATGTCCATAACCGGCTCAGTTCATCAGGCCCAATCCGTGGTCTAGTCTCGGCGTGAAGACCAAGTCCTATTAGAGATAGGATTTCCTTTTCCTAATACCAATAGGATTAGTAGAAGTTTTCCTATTCCTTGTATGAGTAGTAAAAGGACAATTTCCTTTTCTCTCCTTGATGTAACCACTATATAAAGAGACCATTGGTCCTCCATAATAATACACAGAATACAAGTTATTCATAACACGTTATCAGCACGAGCTTGCTCTGATAAACCCTAGCTACCGAAAAAAAAATAAAAACCCTAAAAGCCGCCGCCGGCCGCTAGCCACCGAGAAACAATCCGCAGCCGCTCGATCCTTAGCTTGCCGCGCGTTTTCCCAACCCGGAGAAACCTTAGTAGCCGCGCGATCATTCCCGTAGCTCGCAGCAGCTCGATCCGATACCAACAATCGACGCCGAGCAGCCGCACGTTCCAAAGCCGAGTAGCCGCGTTCGATCCGATCCAATCCGTCCGCAGCAGTTCGACGACGAGTAGCCGATCCGATCCTTACCAGCCGCGAATTCCAAGCTTAAGTTTACCGAGGTCTATTAGCTCCCGGTCCATTCCATTCAACCCAAAAGAAGGATCAAAGGTATAAACAGATTTCTAAAACCCTAGAACATAAAAATCGAAATCTGACCTAATGATTATAAAACCCTAAAAAACCGATTCTCTCATCTAAACTTGTTTGATCTTTTGAGAACATGAATTGAATTGAATCTAAGCTAAAGATAAGACCTAAAATTCGGTTTGATTGTTTAAACTTGTTTGATCTCTTAAAACCTATAAAACCGAATTGAATCTAAGAAAAGATAAAACCCTAAAACTCGGATTGCTTGATTAACTTGCTTGCATGTTTGAAACCGTTTCTTAGCCTTCTTGTTTAATGTTTTAAAAACCGCATGATAAGATTATTTGTTAGAACCGATTTTGAACATTAAACATACATGAACCCTAAAACCGATTCATGGATTGATTGCTTGCTTGTTAAAACCGCATAGGTAAACCCTAAACCATGAATAAAAATTGAAACCCTAAAGGAGATAGGATAGATTGAAATCAGATCCATAAAAACCCTAATCCTATTCCAATTAGGAAAACCCTAAAAACGTTTTTGTGTATTGCGTGATCTAGCCAAATCCTAATTGAACTAGGAATTGCATAAAAGAAAAAAAAATATTAGACCATTAAAATTTATTGGTAAAAACCGAAAAACCATAGTTTCCTTTTTAGGATTGAATTTAGAAAATTTCCTTTTTGTTTGATCACATAGAAATCGCAAATAGGAATTGCCTTATTTAAAATTTGGATTTTCTTGTTTCCTTTATCACATAGAATTTCATGTTAGAATTAAAATTGGAAACCTATGTGAATTATAATTGCATAAAATCGGATGCATAAATCGGCCATCATTCTAAGGCCTTGATTTTTATTAAAAGCCCTAAGAGAAGGTTGATGCATATTTTCAGATGTCTGAAGTTAACAACTCAGATTACCCGGTCCTAAGTCTCTCCGGAGATGATATCCTAGAATGGGCAATGAGCACTAGATACGCTCTGCAAACTAGGGGACTCGGAAGATGCATCACATATGGCAATCATGAATTAGAAAGCCAAAGGCAAAGAGCCATAACAATTATGCGCTTCCATCTCACTGAAGAACTGAGAGACCAGTACCAAGATGTTAAGGACCCTTTTGTTCTTTGGACAAAGTTGGGTGAAAGGTATTCAATGGTACTGTGGCGAAACTCCATGGAAGGATGGGAGACTCTCGGTTTCCGGGATTTTGAATCCGCGGATGAATACAACTCTGTCCTAATGAAAATCGTCCATGGCCTACAGCTATGTGGCGAAGTGGTAACAGATGAGGATCTTTTACAAAAGACCATCTCTACATTCCATTCAAAGGAATTGATTTTATCACTTAAGGCCAAAAGTTTCACAAACTATAATGACCTATTTCATTACCTCAGAAGAGGACAGAGGACAAAAGAAATTATCAGTAGATTTGATGAACTGATAAAAAGACGCAGTGAGATGGAGACTCCTCAAACATACGATGAGGAGGAAGCCTCGGACTGTGAGGGCAGTTCAAAAGTTGACTAAAATGAACATGAGACTTCCGATTGCTTAAAATGATTTTAGACTTTGAGTTCTATTTGCTTTGTTGCTTTTATGTTTACTTTGCTTTGGTTTTATGTCTTTGGATTTGTTTGGCATTAAACTACTTTGAGTTTATTTTATTGCTATTATCTTGTTTGTTTCTTGCTTGATAATATGAATGTTCTATTGCTTGTTTTATTGCAAGTATAAAATCTCGACCAAAAGGCATTGCCTAAAAGGGCATGAATTTCTCACCCATACAAAGCCCATTGAGTTATAAGAATGGTTTCCAAATAGAAACAATGGGCAAAAGGAAATGAAAATTCCTTAAGATCGCCTAAGGCATCAAAAGAAAATGGTCGAGACTATACTCTACTGATCTAGACTATGCCAAAGATCAGTATGATAGAGGCAAAAGCCATGGTAACCACAATTGGTATACCCCACGAAATTTACACTATATGGCATGACTGGACTAGCCATCCAAGTCCAAAACTTGATGCAAAGATTGATCATGAAAACGGCACAAAGAGTTATCCCATAGAGTCTCACGTTGTGTTACATGTGCACAAGGGAAACTCATCAGATTTATTGTCTCAAGCATCACGAAATTATAGTATATTCATGAGGGGGAGTGAGGACAAACCCGTGGTCCATGACTATACTACAAATTCGATGATCATAATAAGACTCGGCCGAATTTTATAAAGAAAAGTCATTACCTATAAGGTTTAGACCCTAAAGTTTATCAGCTTGGAGACATCACAAGTTTTACATGTATATAAGATCAATATGCATCAGGCCATATAAGTGAGCATAGATATTCCCATCTCAGATTGAATACGGGTCATGAGCCAGACATATACCATCTTAAGAGATTTTGAATAAAACCACCACATACATATGTGCCGTCTAAGATGGAATCTCATAAGGAGATTGGAGATTGGGAATATATATATGTTGGATAAGAAATGTTTCTCCTACGAATTTTAAAGAAACCTTTGAGCCAAATATGGGTGATCTATTTAGTGGCCAAGGAACACGGATTACATGAGTTTTTAAGTGAATCCGAATATCCAACATTATAAGGAGAAACGTAATAAGCTGATAAGAGAAATGAAATGGTATCAACCATCGGTGTCTTGGCAAGATCCTCGGACTAGATAAAGATTTAAGGACGTCCAAATACAAAGATCATATAAAGCTAGCATAATCAGATGCCAGACACATTGACCCGAAAAGAAAAGAATGACTAAGTCATATCAGCTTAAGCACCACGAAATTGATGTCTTAGAGACACAATCAAGTTGCTACGGAGTCTATACAAGATAGACCAATAAGTTCCATAAGATAAGAAACCTCGGAAAAGGGTGCATAATATAAATCCGGGTTTATTAAGGAAACCAGACCAGACATAGAGATATAAAGGCTGGCCAGCTGAACATCTAAGGTACCAAACCATGTAGCTTGGGACGCCAAGCTGCAAGGTAATAAAGGTCCTGGATTATGAAATCTCAGATCGATCAAATCATGTCTGGATCAAAATAGGAACTACATAAGAGTGTTAACACCAAAATGTATAAGAAAGCGCGTACAAGATAGTAGCACTTGAACAATAAAGAAACAAGCGAGGATCAGAACCCACGAATAAGAATGCATTCATAAGATAAAAGGAAACGTGGGATTATGAAAGTGGCAGGCGTATTGACCACATAAGAAAACGCCATCAGATGATTAAACCAGTGGATAAATAAGTCCTGTGAAGAAAAGAAAATCGTGAGACCACATGATCTAAAGTGTTCATGTTTTACAAGCATTTCGAGATAGCTTGGTTACATAAGGATACTCACAGAGACTAAGGAATAAATTATAAGGAGATATACTCCAAATGTGGTGGGTGCTGCTACAAACTCGAAAGTTTATGATGTCTGGACACATAAGAAAGAAATCAAATTGATATAGTAAGCAGCCTATGGTCCACTGGATAACGAAATTTATACGAAAGTCCCAGAGGGGATAGAGCTGAAAGATAAAAGAAGTTCTCGAGACCAGCATTGTATTAAGCTGAATAAATCGCTCTATGGATTGAAACAATAGACTAAGCGAGTACTTAGTGAAAGAGGGCTATAAAGACGATCCCATGCATATTCATAAAGAAATTCGATAAGGGATTCGTAATTATCGCAAAAGGGTACTCAAGCGATTTAATATGGACCAGGCTTACCCACTGACTAGCCCAATGATGGTGAGAAGCCTTGGCCTGGACAACGATCCATTCGGTCCAGTAAAGAAGGACGAAAAGGTCCTTGGTCCCGAAGTGCCATATCTCAGTGCTATAGGAGCGTTAATGTACTTGGCTAGTCACACTAGGCCGGACATATGCTTTGCCGTGAACCTCCTTTAAAGATTCAGTTCTTGTCCGACCCAGAGGCACTGGAATGGGATCAAACACATATTTCGTTACCTGAAAGGGACGAAAGACATGGGTCTATTTTATACTAACCTTAACAAAGAAGGATTAGTTGGTTTTGCTGATGCAGGTTACCTTTCGGATCCACACAACGGTCAATGACTCAACACATTAGACGAGATTGTGGGATGACAGAAGGGAAAGAAGAACCGACCAGCATGTACGAAGACAATGCCGCATGCATAGCTCAGTTGAAGGATGGATACATTAAAGGAGATCGGACGAAGCACATATTGCCAAAGTTCTTTTTCACTCACGACCTACAGAAGGCCGGTGAACTCCAGGTGCTCCAAGTCCGCTCAAGTGACAACTCAGCCGACCTCTTCACAAAGTCGTTTCCAACCTCCACGCTCAAGAAGCTTATGCATCAGATTGGCATGCGCCAATTGAAGGACCTTCAGTGATGTTCATTTCAGGGGGAGTAATACGTGCTGTACTCTTTTTCCTTCACTAAGGTTTTGTCCCACTGGGTTTTCCTTGGTAAGGTTTTAATGAGGCAGCATTCCCCAAGCGTATTACTGAGATCCCATCATCATCACATACGGTTATGTCATCCAAGGGGGAGTGTTATAAACCATTGAGGTTTGGATGTCCATAACCGGCTCAGTTCATCAGGCCCAATCCGTGGTCTAGTCTCGGCGTGAAGACCAAGTCCTATTAGAGATAGGATTTCCTTTTCCTAATACCAATAGGATTAGTATAAGTTTTTCTATTCCTTGTATGAGTAGTAAAAGGACAATTTTCTTTTTCTCTCCTTGATGTAATCACTATATAAAGAGACCATTGGTCCTCCATAATAATACACAGAATACAAGTTATTCATAACAAAAGTTAACTTTTCTCTCTTCTCATAAAGACACCTCATCCTCCACATCATTGCCACATCATATTTTTTTAATCTAATTTTTTAATTCCAAATTTGATACACAATTTTTGAGAAAAATTTAATACACATTTTTAATGAAAATTTAATGCACATACTAATTATACATTTTGTTTTAACATTATAAAAAAAATTCCAAAAGACACAATTCATATTTTAAATTAAACCAAACATTTATATGAATATAATTGAAATAAATAATAAAAACCTTTTTAAAAATGGTTATACTAATATATTTCAACTTTTATAAATATTTAATTAGATTAAGTTGTATCGCTAATATTATAAAAAAAAACTACGATATCAAAAAATTCCTAACAATTAAAAATATAATTTATCCTAGAACTAAATTTATAAAGAAAAATATAAGTTTCTAAATCTTAACATCGAATAAAAAGATAAATAAGTAAAATTAAGGTATATTTGAAACAACAATTGAAAATTTAATACACATTTTTAATGAAAAATTAATACACATATTAATTATACATTTTATTTTAACATTATAAAAAGAATTTCAAAAGACACCATTCATATTCTAAATTAAACCAAACATTACTATGAATATAATTCAAATAAATCATAAAACGTTTTTTAAAAAATGGTTATCTTACTATATTTCAACTTTTATAAATATTTAATTAGGTTAACTGGTATCACTAATATTATAACAAAACTACGATATCAAAAAAATTCTAACAATTAAAAATATAAGTTATCCTAGAACTAAATTTATAAAAAAATATATAAGTTTCTAAATTTAACATCTAATAAAAAGATAAATAAGTAAAATTAATGTATAAATAAGTAAAATTAAGTTGTTGAAAATACCATACTTAAAAAAAAAATGTATAGAATGAAACGTAAAATTAGTATAATTTATGTATGATTAGTTAATTTTTAACAAAATAATTCAAAAAAATAAAATTGAGTAATCATGCTTATTATTTCTCACTTCTCCTTGCACCTCATCCTCTTACATTTGACAACACATAATTGGGACAAATTTCAATACCAACCTCACTTAGTCCAATTTAAAAACACTTTGACTTCTTCTTCCGCCGTAGTCTCCGCTCCCTTCTACAGCCATAAAAGCCCTTCTCGATAGCATCACGGTGCCGCCGTGTAATATTTATAGAAGTTGTCATCTGAAATCCTTTTTCTCAAATTTATAGACTATTAATTACTTTTAATTTTCAGGCCTTGCAAATACGCAAGAGAAAAGGGAAATTTGTCTACAACTGTAGTTGAACACAAAATTAACTGCAGTAGATAGCACAACCTGATCTGAATCCCTTCTTCAAATGATTAAATACGGTTCAAGTATAGTTATACAGGATACGGCAATTGAGAGTTGGTTGGAGATAAGAGAGTTGATTTGGGTCCAGAGTATCGTCTGGATTGTTGACGGTTGAGAAGTTGTATCTATTATATATCATCACGGCGTGAAGCGGAGGACCTTCTTGGTGGTCTTCATTTGCTTCTCGCTCGATCTCTGAGAATTGAATTCAACTCATTGGGTCGATATTCATGTTCTTTTCAGGCAATTACGAGCTCAAACAAAAACAGGTTCAAATAATGATCAATTGCTGGGTTCTTGCGCTATTGGGCTACATAAAGGGCTATGTCCATAAAACAAGAAACGTGACCGGTTATTAATTTTAAAAATTACTCATGCATTACAATGATTGCCCTTTAGAAGAAAGGGAAAACAAAATTAATGCAAACACTCTTCAATTGTCCGCTTCGAAATTAACACTCATTCTACCTGAAGAAATATGCAAATTCATTTCCATATGGTTTAAGTAACACAACACAATGAGTAACAAAATAAATCAAAATATGGCCATAATATCAAACACATACGAATATTCAATAATTACCAAGTATTAAATAACATTAAAAAAACATAAATAATATATATATAAAATCCTCATGCAAAAGAAAGCATAGATCAAGATTTGATGTTAGCGAATATTATAAAAACTAAAAGATATATCTAAAGAATAGAGAATGTATAATGAACCAACACAATAGTAGAATAATTATACTATGAAAAAAATACAATTAGAGATTAATGACAAGAAACTCCGCGCGAAGCGCGGACCAACCACTAGTTATTAAATAAAAATACAAAATATTGAAAAGATAAATAAAATTTTATAAATTGAAATGTATTTAGACGAAATAAAAGATATACAGTAGAACCTCTATAAACTAATACTCGATAAATTAATAATCAGTATAAATTATTAAAATTTATCGGTCGCGAGTCGGGCTAGTGTAAAAATTAACAAAATTCGATAAGATAATAAGATAATAATTTTTTTGAAACTCCTATGTAAATATATGGTCTAATTAATATTATAAATTAATAATTTGAAATGTATTTAGACGAAATAAAATATATACAGTAGAACCTCTATAAATTAATACTCGATAAATTAATAATCATTATAAATTAATAAAATTTATCGGTCGCGAGTCGGGCCAGTGTAAAAATTAACAAAATTCGATAAGATAATAAGATAATAATTTTTTTGAAACTCTTATGTAAATATATGGTCTCATTAATATTATAAATTCATAATTTGTATATATTTTTTTTCATTTTACAATAAGTAATGTTTGAGGGGGAAAACATGTTTTCAAATTACATTATGTTTTTAACTTTCAATAAAAAAATATTTTTTAGTGTTTTTAACAATTTGTGTTCGAAAAATTGTTTTATCATTGGTTGAATTGTGTTTTATAGTGCTTTTAAAACAATGATTATGAATTTATTGTTAAAAAATTATTTTGATGCTATTTAAGGATATTTTTTTGTAAATTAATAACTTTATAAATTAATAAAATATTATAGTCCTAACATTATTAATTTATAGAGGTTTTACTGTATGTTAAAAGTATGCTATGTGTTATTAGCAAATTTATACTATTATTAGCAAATTTATACTAAAATTTATACAACGTCTCGATTAACCTGGCACAACATCTTGGTTTAACATCTTGTCTTATATAAGAGATGGATTTCAAAGGGAACTGTTGGCCATGGATTTCACTACTAAAAGTCTAAGGTTCTAGAAACGTGGACTGGGTATTGAACAGAGATGATCAAAATAAGTTATTTTTGCTTTGAAATCCTGAAAAGAGACTTGTGTTCCACGCAAGTCTTTGAAGTAGTAGAATATACCTGTAGCGTTTCCTCTGTCTTGCATCTCTTTCTGAAAACTCGATTTAGACATTGTCTGTTTATGATTTCACATGGATTCATGGAGTTTTTTTTTTGTGTATTTAGGGGTTTTGAGTTTTCTAATCTGGGAAATTTGGTGGCTTATGATGATGAAGATGGGATTGGCTGAAATTGATTTTGTGTTCCAACTTCCAAGCACGTTAGTCAACACAATAACTTCGGTTTAATCCCATTTATTACGTTTCCCACTCCGTTTAGTTCTAAAGCTTATAAAAAAAACAAATCTCAAATTTCCCAAAAAGAAACTAAACCCTATGAAGTCGCCGTCATCTGCATTCATCATTCTGAAAAATGCTTGGCAAAACTGAGAAAGACGAGCTTCAACATTTTGGAGACAATCTATGAACCAATATTCAAGACCGGTGAATGATTGAGCAAATCGAGCTTCTGAATTTGTTTATGTATTCTTGTTTTAATGTGGAAACTCTGAAAAATTAAGAAGACTCTTTCCATGTCTTCTTAAGTGAAGTTGGCTCTTCCTATTGCCACTAACCAGAAAGCCACTAGACATAGTTTAGAAATAGATCCAGGGGTTTAAACTAGAGAATCTTAGAACAGGATCCTTCATGATTTAGCAAAATCAAAACTTTTCATCTTGATCCTCTTGTTAACAAGATGAAAGTGTTAAGTATATATAGACTATAGGGATCTCTTTGTAATTAGTTAATAATACGTAGTAATCCTACTTTGTACTCTTGTATAAATACTGTGTACATCTCTAATAAAGTATTCATTCAGCCTACTCTCTATATGGTATCAGAGCCAAATACCTAAAATTTTTTTGGCCGCCCTCTCTACTTTTCAAATCCCTATCTCTCTTCTCCCCTTTTTTTTCTCATCACTCTAAGGCTAATCTACCTCAATCACTCAATCACCAGCCTCCTCCAACGAGACCGTTGTTGTCTCCGACAATCATACTATCCTCAACGTCAATATGACCAATGTTACGAAGCTTACTGCTTCCAATTTTTTCATGTGGAGCCGTCAGGTTCACGCACTGCTTGATGGTTACGATCTAGCTGGCTATGTCGATGGATCAGTAATCATTCCACCAGCAACATTAACAACTGCTGCCGGTGCTGTCCCAAACTCTGTCTACAATCTGTGGAAGAGACAGGATCGTCTCATTTACAGTGCTCTGCTCGGAGCGATCTCCACAACCCTACAGCCACTACTGTCGACAACAACAACGGCGCCAAACCAAGTCGCGGCCACATCAAACAATTGAAACAACAACTCAAAGAGTGGACTAAAGGAAGCAAATCCATCAATGAGTTCTATCAAGGTCTTACCACGCGTTTTGATCAGCTCGCTCTCCTGGGTAAAGCTGTTGATCATGAAGAACAAATAGAGATGATTCTCGCTGGTCTTCCGGAAGATTACAAGATTATTATTGATCAAGTTGAAGGGCGTGACACCCCTCCCTCTCTCACTGAGCTTCATGAAAAGCTCATCAAGGACGAAGTAAAACTTCAATCCACTCTTGTCACATCCACACCAGTCCCTGCATCTGCTCATTTCGTGCAATACAATCACAAATCCAACAACAACAGAGGTCGCAATGGCAATCATAATTCTAACCGTGGTGTCTACCGTGGAAATCAGACATGGCAACAACAACAGTTTCATCCGAACTCCAATCAGAATGCGCCTCGTGGTTACCAAGGTCGATGTCAGATTTGCGGTATCCATGGCCATAGCGCTCGCACATGCTCTCAGCTGCAACTCTCAGGTCCAAGATTGGTGTCCTACATGTACCTTCATCTTGAGGGGGCGTGTTAAGTATATATAGACTATAGGGATCTTGGACCTGAGATCTTGAAACTGTGTACGAGCTAGGGGTTTAGTAAGACCATCGGCCAGTTGATCTTTTGTGGAGACATGAGCAACACGTAGGACACCACTCTGAATCTGTCCACGCACAATATGGTAATCAATAGCAATGTGTTTCATCCTGGAGTGGAATACCGGATTTGCACATAAGTAGGTAGCACCAATATTATCGCAGTATACTGTTGGTGTTGAAGGTAGAGAAACACCCAGTTCTGTCAATAGTGAGCAAACCCAGCGGAGTTCAGCAGCTGTGTTTGCAACCACACGATATTCTACTTCTGTAGAGGAGCGGGCTACTCGCTTTTGCTTCTTTGAGGACCAGGAGATAGGTTGATTGCCAAGATAAAGTATGTAACCGTTGGTAGAGACATAGTCATCCGAGTCTCCTGCCCAATCAGCATCGGAGTATGCATGTAGTGCTGGCTGATGTTGTTTGCGAAGCAGGATTCCATGGCTGAGGGTGCCAGACAGATACCGCAGTACTCGTTTTACAGCTTGTCAGTGATCCTCTGTCGGTTTATGCATGAATTGCGAGAGATGATTGACAGCATATGATATATCTGGTCTTGTTAGAGCCAGATATTGCAGACTTCCAACAATACGCCTGTATTCATGAGGATCAGGAAGTATGTGACCTGCGTGTAGCGTGAGCTTGGGTGAAGAAGGAAGAGGTGTAGCAACAGGTTTGGCATTCATCATGTTGGTGCGAGTAAGGAGATCAGTAATATATTTCCTTTGCATCAAATGCAGTCCGTGGTGTGTGCGGATTGCTTCAATACCGAGGAAATAGCTGAGGTGACCCATGTCTTTGATGGAGAATTTTGTGGCCAGTGCATCAATAACACACTGAACCAGAGCAGAGTTGGTGCCTGTTACCAAGATGTCATCAACATAGACTAAGAGGTAAACATGTTCTTTCTCATGCTTGAAGATAAATAGCGATGTATCAGACAGCGAATTAGTGAAACCTGCCCCAAGTAAGAACGATTTTAGCTCCGAGTACCAGGCACGAGGGGCCTGTTTGAGGCCATAAATTGCCTTTCTTAATCGACAGACGTGTGTGGGTCTGTCCTTGTCTGTAAATCCTGGTGGCTGACACATAAAGACCTCTTCGTTGAGATGACCCTGAAGAAATGCATTGTTTACATCTAGTTGCCGGATAGACCAATCACAGTTCACTGCCAATCCCAGAACAATACGAATCGTGGTAGACTTGATTACCGGACTGAATGTATCAGTGAAGTCAACGCCTGGTTGCTGATGGAAACCTTTGGCAAGAATCCTTGCTTTGTAGCGATCAATGGTACCATCCGGATGATACTTAATCGTGAATACCCAACGACACCCCACAATATTCATGCGTTGTGTAGCAGCTGTTAGATTCCATGTGTAATTGCGAGTTGTTGAATTAAACTCAGCACTCATCGCTGCGCGCCATCGAGGATCTTTCATTGCTTGTTGCCAGGTAGATGGGATCCAATGTGGATCGGATTGGAGGTTGGCAAGATGGGCATATTTTTTGTTAGGTTTGACGATGTTGTTTTTGCCTCTGGTGGTCATTGAATGGGGATTTGGAGGTTGGCGATTTGGTGGAGGTTGATTTGGTGGTGGTGGAATTTCTGGATTGTTGTTTGATGAGATGGATGTGGGGTGACCAGTTGTGGTGGAAGGGTGAGTATGTTGAAGTGGCGAGTGTCGTGGTGGGGAGGAAGAGTTTGGTGGGTTTGTTTCTTGGTTTGGGTTTGGATAAATCTGTTGTTGGGCCTGATTATCTGATGGGCCTGAATGATGTGAATTTGGTGATCCAATATCATGTGATATCATATTCTCTGTTGATGTTGTTTCAGCATTAGTTCCAGACGATGTCGGTGTCAAAGGGGGTGACGGATCCGGCCACGCAGGCGGTGGAGAATCGGAGCTGGAGGTCGAGTTTTCCAACGCCGGCGAGGATGATGTGAGTGGCACAGCAATTGGGACCATTGTTATCGGCGGAGAAGGCACGGGAAGAATTTCAGGAATTGGTGTTTGAGGAGCTGTGAGAGAGCGAAAAGGGAATTGTGTTTCATTAAAGCGGACATGTCGTGAGGTATAAACCCGACCAGAGGAGGGATCAAGACAATGATACGCACTCTGGGTGAGTGAGTAACCAATGAAAACACAAGGGAGAGATCGATTTTGAAGTTTGTTTGGGGCATAGGGTCGGAGCCAGGAAAAGCAAAGACACCCGTAGATTCGGAGTTTGAGGTAATTTGGTTTTGTTTGAAATAGTTTCTGGAAAGGAGATTGATGAGAAAGGACAGGAGTTGGTAAGCGATTTATGAGGAAAACAGCAGTGGCAAACGCCGAAGGCCATTGTGTGAGAGGAATATTAGCAGCAGAGAGAAGAGACAAACCAATTTCCACTATATGGCGATGTTTTCTCTCAGAAAGACCATTGTGTTCGAGGGTATGAGGTGGTGTTGTGAGATGAGAGATTCCATGGGAAGAGAGATAAGTCTGTAGGGCCACGAACTCACCGCCATTGTCGATTAGGTTTTATAGAGAGAGGTCCACAGGTAGAACCTAATCCACAGGTAGGATTTTGATTTTGAATAGTGAGGAATAGAAATCCACAATTAAGTGAGAGGCATCACAACACACTTTGAAGAGATCCCCTTTTACGTAAAAGCATAAAACTGTTGATTGTGTAAATATATGTTGAAAAACATAATCCAAGTGAACAACACAACATACTTCAAGAAGAAAGAGAAAGCAGAAGAAGAAGAAGCGTGGATTCATTATGTGACGGATCCCAATCCATAGTAAAAGCCTCTAAAAAAAAAAGAAGAAAAAAAAGAAACAAAGTTAGTGACACCTAAAAGCATAACCTATCTTCTGGGAATATCTTAAGAAGCTGAACTAATTTCAATCTGTTTCAATTTAACAATTTTCTACTCCGATATCTTGCTGAACAAATGTGGAAGTGAAAAATAGAAGAAAAAATGATTTGTGATTTTGATCATCTGAAGAGTTCAATACACATGTTTTTAAATTTTGAAATTAGTGACACCTTAGAAATATCCACTAAAACATGCGTGATTTTCCAAATAATTTTCTATTATGTGATCCAATTTTTTGTTTGTTTGGTGGATATCATGATGCAAATGGATCATATCAGTCTAATAAGGGTGCATACCTCATGCTAACCTAGAGCAAACATAAAAGAAACTCAGTGGTAAAAAAAATTAATTCAAGCAAAATACAATAAGAGAAATGATTACCTATTGAATATAGGTAAGAAACGGTTTTTGGTATCTTCGTCCTCCCATTCAAGCTCCATTTTCTGTTCTGGAGGATACATTCTTATCGCAAACCCGCCAGGTCGTGGGGTACTTGTAGCATCTAAAGGAAACTTTCTCAGCTTTGGACAGTTTTGTGCTATTATGTAGAACAATAATGGAAAGGGAAGAGGACTCCAGTAGATACTCTCCAGCTTAGGCAATCTTCCCAACCATAAGACTTCTAGTTTCTGAAATGGTGTAATACTTGTAAGATTGGAAGCTTTCTCTTTGTTTATAATTTCTTCTAGTTCTTCTGAATCTTTAATGTGTAGGACAGCAAGATTTGGAGCAAACAATAGCCAAGTCAGATCCTTAATGCCAAGACAGTTCGTTAAAAACACGAGGGAGAGGTTGGTAAAACACAAACTTTTCGAATTGTGTGAATAAGACGGGTCCGTCTCGCTTTCTCTGCACTTCAGATTGATAATAATCTCCCAAATATGACTATTTTTCACCCATAGCTCACGAAGATTCTCCATACTCACCAGCAATGACATATCGAGTGGAGTTTGTTGAAAATTGCAAATCTCCAGAGTATCGATGCAGTTCGCCAACCTTCGATCCCCTGATAATTGCTCCAAACCCAACTCTGTAGATATCTTTATGGTAAGAACTTGTAGATGCTCCAAGAGCTGCAGCTCCTTCAATAAGCTAACATCTCCATCAACATTAGAGTAATGTAATTTCAAATTTCTTAAACTTGACAACTTTGATATCCCACTGATACTACAAAGCCTCTTTGTACCAGCCAAACCCAGGTGAGTTAGCCTTTTCAACTCTTGAAAACCAACAGGTAGTTTCTCTATACTTGTATACGACAAGTCCAGATACTGCAAAGATGCTAACTCCGATATTTGCTCTGGAAGTTCTTTGAACTCAGAATTATGTGATACATCTAAAACAAGTAGCTTTTGCATAGACCGGATGAATTCACCTGAGAGATTCTTCAATTTATTATACTGGAGGAGCAGAGTTGTAACTTCAGACCACTTGGAACCCCAATTTATCTCTTTAATCTTATTATCCATTAATGACATTCTTCTCACAGCTCCCAGATCCTCAAATTTTGGCATTTCATGTAATTCGACTCCTGCTTGCACAACAAAGATCTCTCTCTGTTTTCCGAAATAAGATGCAATCCACAGAGCCATTTCACGAACCACGTCATGCATCACAACTGTTTTTGTATCAACCTCCATCAGTAAATTTGCACGGATAAGGGTACCGAGTACCTCATAACCCTTATTCATCGCTCTTTTTAGAAATTGGTATTCCCCGATGAATCCCTTGCATATCCAATATTCTATCAACTTGTCTTTATCTATCTTATAGTCTCCAGGAAACAGAGCATAATAGAGGAAACATGATTTGATATGTTCATCCACCAAGCTATCATAGCTATACTTCAGAACTGGAAGAATTTTATTCTCCATGTCAGAAAACTCTGCAGCGGATGTAGCCAAAACATGGATTGCATGCTCCCATTCTTGTACCATAGTTTTAGATGCCATTGTCTCACCAATGACACTTAGTGCTAGTGGCAGACCACGGCATTTTTCAGCGACCTTTCTTGCAAGCTCGACAATGTTGGGATCTCTTCTTAATGTAATTTCTCCAACCTTGTTTTTAAACAAATCCCATGCTTCATTCCATTCCAAACAGTTGACTTGCATCAGCTCGTGATCCCCCATCTGCCCACATACTTGACGAGAACGGGTGGTGAATGCTACTTTCGATCCATTTTCTTTGGTCGGAAACGGAACTCCGATGGCTTCTAAATCCACATTCTCCCATATATCATCGAGCATCAACACAAATCTCTTCCCTTTTAAAACTTTGTGCATCTTTGTAGCTCTATCGCTTTGATTTTTGTTCTTCCACTCGCCGCCACAAAGGTGTAACTTTTGTGCAATATCTTCTTGAAGCTTTGAAATATTTGCACCTCGAGACACCACGACCCATATCACAATGTCAAACCTACCAGATATTTCAGCAAACTTATTGTGGATTTTCTTGAAAAGGGTAGTTTTGCCTACACCACCCATACCGTGAAGACCCATGATTCCGACTCCATCGTCCATTATTCGATTCCATGCCTCTTCGAACATTATTTCCTGACCGATGGTAGGTTGAGTAGGCCTCTCCTCCACTCCAGATGTCGGAACCAGCTCAGTAACCTCTTGAAAATCACCCTCCGATATGAGAATCTTAACCTCTTCCAACAACAAGAATACACTTTTCCCGTATTTGTAGCTCGTACACACATTCTTTGAGCATAAACCGCAGAGACACAGCTTCTGAAGCTGAACGGGACTAGTACTAAGCAAATCATTGACCCGTGTATCAATTCTCTCGACACGTGTAAGCCATACCTGGACAGCTTTAAGCCTTTGTCGATGTTGTGCCTCCTCTCTCGCTACTTTGTTCTTCACCTCATCTAGAATTTCCCTGAGATCTTCTGTTTCTCTCTCCAGAGCCCTAAGATTATCCTTGAGGGTTCGAATATAACCTTTACTACATAACCATCTAAAGATACTATTGAGCGTTTCATCACAAGAAGGTTGGAGGGACACAAAATTCCCCATGGCGATAGAAAAAGAGAATATTTTCACAAATCAACAAACGAAGCTAAAGCTGAAGGTGAAGAAGTGTTTGAGATGAAATGCATTTTACTAATGACGAACGAATATTTGATTTGTTATATGTCAGTCCTCTTTACCAAAAGACTTTATCTTTAGATGCATCCAAAGCTCAATGATTAATTTCGCTTTTTGAATTATTGTAAATTTGTAATCATTTTTATTTTCATAATTTTTCAAACTTCCACCGAAAGTCATTCACTT
Organism: Alliaria petiolata; assembly: GCA_020283515.1. Taxonomy (NCBI): domain Eukaryota; kingdom Viridiplantae; phylum Streptophyta; class Magnoliopsida; order Brassicales; family Brassicaceae; genus Alliaria; species Alliaria petiolata. The sequence goes on from JAHZTW010000001.1 coordinate 84,849,881, forward strand.
TTGAATTATTTAATTATTTTTATTTCAATAATTTCAAGTTTCTCCTATGAGATGGATCAAACGAATAGACACACTATTGAAAAAGCAGAATTCAATGCTTCATATGCAAAGGATATTTTATGACAAATAATTAAAAAAGATTAAGTGTATGACAATGATCTATACCATTTTGCATCAAAGTTACATGGGATCTTCTTGATGGAGGTACTAAGGTCATAACATGATATCAAGATGGAATATTAACAACAACCTTGTGATCAAGCTTTCATAGTGGAAATTTCAGGGCAAAAAATCCCTGACCGTAGCGTCAATATAGTTTTTCACAAAATGACATAAGTTCAATGGCAAGAAATCCTGACCGTATCTTATTTTTGAAACAACGGGAGAAACTAAGACATCCCTGAAAACTCATAGTCATCAAACTAAATCATCAAATGACAGAGGAGTTCTTGTGGCCAACACTTTTGCTTCAATTTCAGTACATGCTCATCTATGTTTCTTGGAGCATGGCCAAACCAGACAGCTCTTTCTCTTTCTTACCCTTTAGTTGGTCCAGCTTCTTCTCCAACCAACCCAATGTCAGCTTCCACAAGATCTTTATTGGAGAGCTCCTCAAGTGACTGGCACAACGTGCTGGCACAACATCTTGGTTTAACATCTTGTCTTAATTATATAAGACATGGATTTCAAAGGGAACTGTTGGCCATGGATTTCACTACTAAAAGTCTAAGGTTCTAGAAACGTGGACTGGTATTGAACAGAGATTATCATAATAAGTTATTTTTGCTTTGAAATCCGGAAAAAAGATACTTCTGTTCCACGTAAGTCTTTGAAGTAGTAGAATATACCTGTATATATCGTTTCCTCTGTTTTGCATCTGTTTCTGAAGACTCGATTTAGACATTGTCTGTTTATGATATCACATGGATTCATGGAGTTTTTTTTGTGAATTTAGGGGTTTTGAGTTTTCTAATCCGGGAAATTTGGTGGCTTATATATGATGATGAAGATAGGATTGGCTGAAATTGATTTTGTGTTCCAATTTAATTACAAGCACGTTAGTCAACAATAACTTCGGTTTAATCCCATTTATTATTACGTTTACCACTCCGTTTAGTTCTTAAACGTACGGTGTCGGTTTATAAAAACAAATCCACTATTGAAAATTCGAAACCAAAATCTCAAAATTCCCAAAAGAAAGAAGATTGAGTTTACCAAAATGTTCAACAAGATTGATCCCGATAGCCTCACAGAGAGTTGTTTCTTTCTGGACACGCAGCAAAGTCAAATTGTCAAATTGGAGACAATCTATGAACCAATATGTTCAAGACCGGTGAATAATTGAGCAAATCGAGCTTTTGAATTTGTTTTTGTAAGCATTCTTGTTTTAATGTCGAAACTCTGAAAAATTAAGAAGACTCTTTCCATGTCTTCTTAATTGAAGTTGGCCCTTCATATTGCCCCAAACCAGAAAGCCACTAGACATAGTTTAGAATTATATCCAGGGGGTTTAAACTAGAGAATCTGAGAACAGGATCCTTCATGATTTAGCAAAATCAAAACTTTTCATCTTGATCCTCCTGTTAATAACAAAAACACACAGCGAGATGAAAGAGAGGTCCACAGGTAGGACCTAATCCACTATAGTATGGATTTTTGATTTTGGATAGTGAGGAATCCAAATCTATAGTAAAGTGAGATCCTCTTTTACGTAAAAGCATAAAACTTGTTTTTAAACAATTCCCATGCTTCATTCCATTCCAAACACTTGACTTAATCGGCTCATTATCCCCCATCTGCCCACATACTTGACGGGTGGTGAATGCTACTTTGGATCCATTTTCTTTGGTCGGAAACGGAACTCCGATTTCTAAATCCACTTTCTCCTAGATATCATCTAGCATCAGAACGAATCTCTTCCCCTTTAAAACTCTGTGTATATCAGTGGCCTTATCACTTTCATTTTTGTTCTTCCATTCTTCGCCACAAAGTTTTAGCTTTTGTGCAATATCTTCTTAAAGCTTTGAAATATTTGCACCTTGAGACACAACGACCCATATCACAATGTCAAACCTACCAGCGAACTTATTGTGGATTTTCTTGAAAAGTGTAGTTTTGCCTACACCACCCATACCGTGCCGGCCCATGATTCCGACTCTATCATCCATTATTCGATTCCATGCCTCTTCGAACATTATTTCGTGACCGATTGTAGGCTGAGTAGGCCTCTCCTCCACTCTACATGTAGGAGCCAGCTCAGCAACCTCTTCAAAATCACCTTCCGATTTTAGAATCTTAACTTCTTCCAAAAACAAGAATATACTTTTCCCATATTTGTAGCTCGAACACACATTCTTTGAACATAAACCACAAAGACACAGCTTTTGAAGCTGAACGAGACTAGTGCTAAGGAGATCATTGCCCCGTGTATCAATGCTCTCGACACGTGTAAGCCATACCTGGACAGCTTTAAGCCTTTGTCGATGTTGTGTATCCTCTCTTGCAACCTTGTTCTTCACATGTTGTTGAATTGCTTTGAGATCTTCCATTTCCCTCTGTAGAGCCCTGAGATTCTCCTTGAGGTTTCCAGTATGACCTTTACCACATAAGCACCTAAAGATATGATTCATTGTCTGATCACAAGAAAAATTTAAAGCCACGCAATTCCCCATGGTGATAGTCAAAAAGAGAGTATTTTCAACAAGAAACGATGAAGCTAAAGCTGAAGCTGAAGAAGTGTTTTAGCTGAAATGCATTTTGCTAATGACGAAGGAAGAGATGACTTGTTAGATTTCAGTCCTCTTTGCTTTGTAATTTCCCCCACGGTTCCAAAAGTCGTTTACTTGATGCAAATTTGGATTATTATAATCACTTACAGATACAACCATGTTTCTAAAAAATCAAAGCTCAATGTTTAATCGCCCACTTTGTATTATTATAATCACTTTAGATGCAACTATGTTTTAGAATAAAAATACAAAGGTCAATGATTAAGCACACACGTTAATTTGGATTAAGCACCCACTCTGGATTACTACTATAAGAGAACTAGTCAATAGTGTGTGACTATCGTTTTTAATATTTCCAAATTTCCACCCAAAATCATTTACTTCAGATTATGAAAATCACAATTTTATGAAAAACAAATTACTCTTCATCATAAATTCATAATATATGGGAAACCATGAAAAAAGCGGTGTGGTGCGATTGAACTTGAACCGCTGGGAATATAATTTTAAGAAGCTGAACTAACTTTGGTCGGTTTCTATTTTCTATGATGTGATCCAATTTGTGTTTGTTGGTTATAACGAGGAGATACACTGAGATCGAGAATCGGAGATCGACCGAGATTGAACGGTAGAGACGCCTAATCAAGATTATGAAAATAATGAAGATATGATTGCAGAAGAATCAAGAAAGTTATAGAATATCTTTGAATATATTCGTCATAATTATCTCGTATATGTATATTAGGAAACCAGTTAATTAGGTTTTGCGTTCTACTCTATATAGACCGTAGCGTCAATATAGTTTTTCACAAAATGACATAAGCTCAATGGCAAGAATGTATCTTATTTTTGAAACAAATTAAGGGAGAAATTAAGACATCCGAAAAAACAAATCCCTGAAAACTCCATAGTCATCAAACTAAATCATCAAATGACAGAGGAGTTCTTGTGGCCAACAACTCTGCCGTGTGCTTCTCCGCTAAAGCAATCCATCTCTGAACACTTTTGCTTCAATTTCAGTACATGCTCATCTATGTTTCTTGGAGCAGGGCCAAACCAGACAGCTCTTTCTCCTTCTTACCCTTTAGTTGGTCCAGCTTCTTCTCCATCCAACCCAATGTCAGCTTCCACAAGATCTTCATTGGAGAGCTCCTCAAGTGACTGGCACAACATCTTGGTTTAACATCTCGTCTTATATAAGACATGGATTTCAAAGGGAACTGTTGGCCATGGATTTTGTAAAGTATGAATGAGCTTTGGGAACTTGATGATCTTATTCACATATCGGCACAAGCCTTATATACACACTTAGAGATATACACGAACTAGAGATAGAGATAAACATATACACATCATTATCCATATTGTATACTATCATTATCCAAAGGATATACGAATATATCTAACGGTTCTAGAACCTTCTAGAACCATCTCTAATAGATTTCACTACTAAAAGTCTAATGCTCTAGAAAAGTGGACTGGGTATTGAACAGAGATTATCAAAATAAGTTGTTTTTGCTTTGAAATCCTGAAAAAGATACTTGTGTTCCACCTAACTCTTTGAAGTAGTAGAATATACCTGTATCGTTTCCTCTGTCTTGCATCTCTTTCTGAAAACTCGATTTAGACATTGTCTGTTTATGATTTCACATGGATTCATGGAGTTTTTTTTTTGTGTATTTAGGGGTTTTGAGTTTTCTAATCTGGGAAATTTGGTGGCTTATGATGATGAAGATGGGATTGGCTGAAATTGATTTCGTGTTCCAACTTCCAAGCACGTTAGTCAACAATAACTTCGGTTTAATCCCATTTATTATTACGTTTACCACTCCGTTTAGTTCTTAAACGTACGGTGTCGGTTTATAAAAACAAATCCACTATTGAAAATTCGAAACCAAAATCTCAAAATTCCCAAAAAGAAACTAAACCCTATGAACTCTAGTATGGATTTTTGATTTTGGATAGTGAGGAATCAAAATCTATAGTAAAGTGAGAGGCAAATTGACACGCATATCGTAATACATCACATACTCTGAAGAGATCCCCTTTTACGTAAAAGCATAAAACTGTTGATTGTGTAAATATATGTAGGTAGTTTGAGAAGGACGCAATCCACCTTAAGTTATACAATATGATAAACGAAAAACATAATCCAAGTGAACAACAAAACACACAAAACACACTGCATAGAGATATGAATGCAATAATACAATCCAAACGAACAACACAGCACACTACAAGAAGCGTGGATTCTGGTTTCTGACACTGACGAATCCCAATCCAGAGAAAGAGATGTTTAGACCTAAAGAAAAAGAAAAGAAAAACACCCAAGGCATTGAAATTGAGAGGCTGAAAAAGAAAAGAAAAAAAGAAGCGTGGATTCTGATTTCTCAGCATCTGCTTATCTACTTGCCCAACTCAAAATAGCAAAATTCCAAAATTTGGGGACAATATTAGACCACCTCCAATGCCAAAATCTCTCCTTATAGGCTCTATCATATATAATATTAATTAAAATTAAAATTATATAATAAAAAAACCAGTAATTAATTAACATGTGTAAGAGATAGGTAAGAGACGCTTCTGAAGTCAGTGGTTTCAGATCCGATTCTAGTTTCTCTTTTTTCCTTTTCATTTTTTTTCAATTTTTTATTTATTAATAACTATCTTGAGATCATAACCAAACGGTTCCAAATTAAAAAAATAAATATGATTGTGAGTCTGTGACACCTCGCGTATTAAAAAAAATATTCCGCTGCCGGGGGTCGAACCCGGAATTCATAGATCAATTAAGATCAAATTTAACATTTGTGCTACAGCGAATCTGATTACTATCAGCTAGGTAAAATTTTATTTTTTTAACTTATCTACTAATGTATTAAAGGAGAAACATTGGAAGCTTTTTTTCCTTAGGTGTCATCACCATAATTTTTGTTAAGTTTTTTTTATTTTTTAAATCTACTACATGAATACCCGCGTGTAAACCGGAGTTTTTTAAAATATAATTTTTTTAATAATTTTATATATTAATAGTTGATAAATACTTTATAAAAAAATTATTAATAATCATGTTATACATAATTGAAAACTTTAGTAATTTGTTACCTAACACCATATTATTTTGTCCAACTATTTTAAAATAATATTTTTTGTAGACACAACAACGTAAAATTGTAAATATAATAGATTAATATAGTATTAGAACTTATGAGGCATTTCTTTGTAAAACTTCATCTTGAATCCAATCTATATAGAATATTTTTCTTATAAAATTTGATGTCGAATAAACGTAGTTTTTTCTCTAAAACTGCAAAATCACAAAAGTATAAACACTCGTTTTCCTGACAAACAGCAAAATCGCGTGATTTTTTTAAACGTGGCATAAAGGATAGATTTTTTTTTTTAACAAACTTAGAGCATCAATGCTCATGTTCTTCTAATTCCGATGCAAAGATTTGCCAATAATCATCTTGGTCGATGAGCTTGACTAATTGAAGGCAGTTGGTCTCGAAGTGAATATCCAAGATCCTTTGTTGATGTATAGTTTTCATTGCATAACAAAGAGTCAAACTCGGCGTGGAAAGGTGAGAGAACTTGCTTGCCAGCAAAAGAACCCAATAGAGAAATTGAATCATTCTTCAATAGGACAAATCCACCACCGAAGATCTTATCCATATTTACCCATGACGCATCTACTTGATATCGATATCCTCTACCTGTGGAGACCATATAATCTGTACCTGATGCTTGAGGTTCGTCTTTCTCACTAACGGCAACAATTAAATTTGCCACTCTCCAGGTTTCTGCTTTTGGGTCGTGATTGCTAATGTATACATGGGTGAAATGTCTTTCCACTGAACACTTTTGCATTCCGAGCCTTCCACAAATACCATAGTATCCATGGAAATATCCGGAACGGATTCTCAGTGCTACTTTGCATGTCTGCCTGATAAGTAAATGATTCATATTACTAAAAAGAGCATCCGCAGAAATAAGTCTGGATTCGAAGGTATTGGGGAAAAAGCCCATGTTTGTAGCGCTGGGGGCATTGAAAGAAAAGGTGGTTGATCATTTCTTCCTCCGCTCCACACCTGGGACATGGTTTATCCGCTCCACAATGGCGGTTTACAAGTCTCCCACAAGTCGATATCATCCGACACAATCTGCCATAATAGGTGCTTTTATCTTTCTTTATGTTTTCATTAACCATACCTTGCTCTTAATTGTTGTAGTGCTTGGTTCTGATACTTCTTTTTGTTTTTCCTCTTCGTCTAAAATGCGCGCTTGAATGTATCTGGGTTTTCACAGAGTAATTTTTGTAGTGCTTGGTTCTGATACTTCTTTTTGTTTTTCCTCTTCATTTAAAATGCACGCTTGAATGTATCTGGCTTTCACAGAATAATTCTCGAATTTCGTATGTATGATAGGGCTCAGGTTTTACCCTAATAAAACTACTGCAAGTGCACAGCAAATGCAATCGTAGTATAAGGGGTATCGAAATCCCAAGGGAAGTAGATGCTACTCTAAGGTTTCTAAATTCAGATTATGCTAGGTAAAAAGATTAAATTAAAAGACAGAAAGCAATTTAAAAGACTTTGTAAATTCAGGAGACAAAACGCTAGGTTCAGGGAAATTCTCAGGTGATCCAAATTGCAGGTCTAGATAGAATGTTAGGAATTATGAAGATCCGTTCTCGAACTCGAAACACTAATGTAAAATCAACCAACTCTCGCTGCGAAGATTATCTATGTCTAAACCCTATAATTCCAAATCTCTTTGCAAATTCTAACAATTCAAACAAGCATTAAAGTTCAGGTTCGATTGTTCACAAAATCCCTAAACCAAATCTCTTTGCGAATAGGTATTTTGCTCATCTAACACTAGTTCAGGCAATCAATAATACTCTCGCATCTATTAATTAACCTAAGATCAGATTCTAGGTCATGAAGCTAAAATCAGCATTAAACACAAATCCAGATGAAGAACTCTAATGATTTTATCCTAACAATTTAATTCGACCTAACAATTCATCAATCACCTTTGAAAAACCCTAAACCTAACAAACAAACTACTCAGACATGACTAATGAAACAAAAATCATTATTTGAATAGAAAGCATAAAAGAAATCAATAGAAGAAAATAAGGGAGTTCCAAATCAGCTCTAAAGGAGTCTGATTTTTCTCTCCAAAAACCCTCTAAAATCTCTCTCTAAAATATTGTGTAGCCTAAACAATGGCTGAAAAACTATATTTATAGGCTAAAACACGAGCTGGAGCACTTTTGTAAATAAGGAAATCTTCTGGGCAAATTTTCTTTTTCTTGAAGACTTGTAAAATCAGGCGGTTTTAGGAATCAACGATTGGTGTCGATCGACACCAATTAGTGTCGATCGACACTCAGTCCGAAATCTGGCTTTCTGACTTCATCATTTTGCAGCTTCTTCCACAATGCTCCAGAATGATCTAAAATCTCCAATTATGCTCCAAACGTAGATCAACCTGCAAAGACTCTAATAAGACTCTAAAAGTACCAAAAGACTCTATAAAAAGACTTATATCATGGTCCAAAAACAGGTAAAAACCATGATATATCAATGTACCCAGCAGTACTAGTCGATATCAAAAGTGCATGTCGGCTTAAGACTATAGATTAACGGAGCCAAGAGCACTTAATTTAATTTGGTAGATATTGGGTTGAGAGGCTGGTGCACATAATTTGAATCGAAAATTAAAATACCGGTTCGATTACAATGATTTCATTAGGGTTAGAGAGATTAATTTATGTATTGTAAAATTCAAAACCATTAAAATCATGCTCTTTCAAAAATAAAAAAATCGTAAAAATAGGGAAAGTTTTTGTAACGACTCAATCATGCTCTCCCCACTTTTCCCCCACCTTTCCCACCATTAAACTCACCTAATTATCATTCTCACCAAACCATCAGCTAAACCCACGTTTTCCCCCCTCTCTTATGTGCCTATAAAAAGAGCAATCTCCTTCTCTTATTCTCACACACAAAAATATTCTTCTCTTCTTCTCCAAAATCATCTTTTCATCCTAGAAAACCTTCTCCAAATCGTCTTCTTCCTTTTTAAGCTCTGTGCGCCTCTATTCTCGCAAGTCCGTGGGGACCATCGGATTCTAGACGTCGAGACGAAGCCGCGGCCACCGAAACCGTCCAATTCCGGTGCCGGACGCGCCGCCACGCGCAGCCTGAAGTAGGCGCGTGCGTTTCACGCGCCACCGGCCACTGTCGATCGCCGTCGCCGGAGCTGCCGTCAGCCGGAGCCGCCGTCTGTAGTCGCCGGAGCCGCCGCCACCGCCGTCGAAGTCGCCGGAGCCGTCCGCCGGACCACCGTCCTTCGCGCCGGAGCAACCGTCGGGGCCACCGCCGGAGTCGTCGGAGCCACCGCCGGAGCCGCCGTCATCGTCACCGGAAACCACCGTCCTTCATTGCCGCCGGTGACCAGTTAACCGGCCGATCCAATCTGATTCGGTTCGGTTAGGCCGGTTTGATTCGGTTCGGATCCAGTTCAGGTAATCGGGTCGGGTCGGGTTATCGGTCGGTCCGGTTTGGTTCAGGTCTGGGTTAACCGGGTTTGACCGTTGACTTTGACCGTACCGTTGACTTTGACCGGTTCAACCCGTTATCCGTTTTCCATCGTTCGAAGGCCGTTTCCACTCGATTTTCCGTGCCGATCTCAGATTCGACGTCCTTTTGAGCATTCGGAGCTCAGTACCTCAGTTATCTGCATTTTGCTAAGGTGAGGGGGGTTCCGATCAATTCCTCTTACACTGTGTATCATGATAGAAGTGTATAGGTAGTCATTCATACCTATGTGTATCTATAAGCATACACATAGTTGTCGTGATCTATATACGTACGTAAAACTATATCTATATTTATACTATACTGATGGTTAATGTGTGATACACCTAGATATATGCTTAGGTTGCTGAGAACGAATATGGTTATGTGATGATTGAGGATTGTTTGCGGGTGTGTGCATTTCATGGGGATTATGCCATGTGCGGGTTGGGAAGTATGAGTTTTAGGATGAGGCTTAAGGCCTGTGTGTGAGGTCGGTGTAAGGCCTGTTGGGATGGCGATTTCCTAGCAGGGTTGCATCGTCTTTCTTGTTGGATCACGCGGGTACTGCATGAGGTGGCGTGATCCATCGCTGGAGGGGGCAAGCAGCGAGCCCAAAGATAGTGGTGCGGACACTGATATCCGTATAGGGGTGTGAGCGCGTTGAGACACCATGAGGGTGGCGCGGATCACGTGTAGACCTTGTGGGGTATAGGGGCGTGAACGCTCGGTGACCGTCTGAGGTGGCGCGGGTCACGTGGTAGCCACAGTCTCTGTTGGTTGCTTATGCTTTACTGGATGTTCTGGTTAGGTACTTTTGTTATGATGTGTGTTGTTTGAGGGTGATTGATCGTAGCTTCTCTCACTGAGTTTTTGTCGTTATGCTCACCCCTCCTTTTCTCCTTTTTCTTTTCTTCGTTTTGTTTTGCAGGTTCGGATCATGTTGGTGGGTTTTTGGTCAAAGATTATCTTGGGATCCTACTCTGATAAAAGACATGCTGTCTGGATCGTGTGGTTAGAGACAGGTGTTCTGATGCCGCCGACTTTTTCAGGTTCGCTGGTCGGGGTGTCACACACTTATGAAAGTAGCAACGTTCATATGTACAAAAGCAAACTTTTAAATGAATAATGACTTGGATTATTTTTCTCTAGAGGAAAAAAAACTATAAAATTTTCAAAACGAGTGTAAAAGGGATCCCACTTTCTTGAGACAGAACAAGTATTCCACTTTTCACTGCTGGTGACCTAAATGACGATCCCATATAGTATGAAAAATTTCAATTTTTTTTTTTTTGTCGTCCAATTTTTAAAAATTTAATAATAACTGAAAGAAATTATATGAATTCAAATGATTATTGTTAAACCAGTGATCACTTAATTGTTAATTCCTCGTCTTGCCCGATTCGAATTGTCTTTTAAAACTCTCATTTCCTAAAGATATTTAAAGAAAAACGGTCATAAATATATATATAATTTTAATTTTTCTCGTCAAAAAAATAATGTTAATTTTTCCAACTCGAACATTACGTCATTAACCGAAATTTCTTACTCGACAATACATTTTTTTTCCGACAATACATCAGTCAAGCAAAGTACAACTTTTGATCAGCATGAAAAAAGAACACACAAATAAATTACAGAGGTAAGGTAAGTAGCTTTACGAATTACAATCCAGCGTTAAAATGAGAAAAATATTTGAAAACAAATAAAATGAGAAAATTTATTCCCCGGAATATTCCCTTTTCAGAGAAAAATGAAACACTCTAACGAAACAAGCGGGTTCTCTAACAATTCCTCAGTGGTATAACCGTAATTCTGATATTGTTGCTGATCCAACCCGTTTTTATTCGGATCTATCCTAACCCGACCCGGAGACTGATTGTTTTTCCTAGTCCTTGCCCCACACACCTGACTCTGATTCGAATCCATCACGGATCTGTTCGTCGCCGGCGATCTCGACCTTCTTCCGGATCTCTCAGCCGGGTCTCTCGTACCCGACCCTAATCTCGCTCCATTACACGCACCGGTGTTTCTCTTACGAGGAGATTGATCGGTTCTTCGGGTCGGGTAATTATTACCCGTGACCCGGGTCCGAGATTTACCCGGAGATCTCTGAGATTTCCTCTGCTTCACTTCTTCTTCATCGTACACATTCATCACAGCTGTCGAAGAAACACTCTCGCTCAAGCTCAAGCTACAAATCTCCGAAACCTCCGATCCTTCTTCAGGATCAATCGACTCGGGTCGGGTCATAACCGGGTCGGGGGCACTTTTGAGTTTTTTCTCCTCTGTTTCCCGGATCTTCGTCTTCACCGGATCATCGATCGCCGAATTGTGGACACTAGAGGAAGTAGTGAGAAATGTTGTCTCCGACAAAACTTCTTTGACGACCGTTTCTTCTTCGACAATGGCCGTGTTCTTGTCGGAAACGTTCTCGTTGTTCCGATCGGCAGTGCCGGAGCTGACGCAGCAACCCATTTGAGAGAGAGAGAGAGAGAGAGAAGACGACGACGTTTGATCGGAGACAGAGAGTAGTCTTTGGTTGTGAGATGACAGCAGAGGATGATTGTGAAGTGAGAGACTTTAAAAGAGAGTATTTACTGTTTAAATTTTGAGACCAACTACCCTAAAGTTGCTTTAATATATATATTAATGATTCAGTAGCAACGGGGTGATTAAGCCCATGCAAATTTCAATTTCTTGAATCTTGATATAATTACGTTATTAAAGTTAAGTTAACTTTTACACCCAAAAAAAAAACAAAAACAAAAACTCCACATAATACTTGGAACAAAAGAACAAAGTGACTTTTAAGCTGAGATCCACATCCTTTTGAAATTTGATTAGATGAAAATTTTCTAAAAGATAGTGTAGATATATGTCGTTAAAGCTAATGTTTTTTTTTTTTTGGAACATTAGTTTTAAAAATCTAATATCTACTCTCTTTTTTTTCTAGTCACATGCATAAATTGGTTTCAGATCTAGACAACCCCAAAGATAGTTCATTTCCTTTTTATTTATGACTGAAGTTAACATATTTTGTTTTTTGTCAACATTCTTGAGCTTCCAGACAATAAATTTATTAGTTTTTGATGATACATAAGCCCTTAAAAAAAACATTTTGTCAAAAAATTAAGCTCTGTCAAAGCAGATGATAGTTTAGTTCTGTAAGACTGTTAACAATATATATGATAATTCATGAAATCCAAATAGCTGACACACCTAGTTTGGAGTTTTTAGAGGACCTGGTTTTAATAAGAGATTGTTTAAGAAAAAACAATAATAATAATGAAGGTGAGAGAGATATAGGTTATGTCAGAGATCTAAGACCGTATCATAACATAAGACGAACCTAACGATTTAGATCTAATAGATCATCGTGTTTAGGAAAATGTTGCTACTTGTCTTGATCTACCATTTAGATTTCCAGATAATGATTGGTAATTTGGTACATTTTGAGTTAAGTATGAAACTATGAATTAGGTTCGTAATTTAATTTTGACAACATGTCCTAACATGTTACCACAACTACATACTTTAGACAATTTAATGCTTATTGGGTTCGGGCTTAAAGATTGTGCCACGCCGACAATACCATATTCATGACCACTAAAGTTCACACCGACAGTGAAACACATTCTTCTCTACAAAACTCATTTCCTTGTATAACAAGAAAATGAAACTCAACAAAAAACAAAACCCGGCAAATCTTGAATACATAACATATATACTTAAAGCCATGGCTTTTGCAGTTTGGTTCCTCTAATTTATATATACACCAAATACTCATAACAACCTCCTCAAGTCTAAGTAATATTGAAGCTGACATAATCGTAGAAAAAAACAAAACATCGAAAAATGCGAAACTCGATTTGTTAACATTCTTGAATGGAGTTTGAGATGGGACTTTGAGTGTTGGAGTATCTGGGTGCGGGTGCAGGTGCGGGTACAAGGTGAGCGATGAATGTGGGAATGTTGTCTCCTGGCATCAACACCGAGACCCCTTTTGAGTACACACCTATCTACAAATCGCAGAAAAATCAGTTTTCAATCTAAGAAGTTGTTATCCAAACAGTCTCAATGAGAAGACATGGACATGTCTAAACCTTTATTTGTGTTGAACAGATGGAATGTGTTATGTTCCTCAAAACAGAAGTTGATGTTAGCACAAATTCACAAACTTGTCTTGGATTGAAAGAGGACTTAAAGTACCAAATCCTCTCTTAAGCAAGTCGGTCTAGATTTCAATTCAAATTTTGTGAACTTAAACCAATATTATCAATTGACCAAACAATATTATCAAATCCGAAACAACCACTTTATTCAGTTAAGCTAAAGATTAGTGCATTGAAACCTTAAGAGATGAGAGACAAAGGGAATCTGCAATCTCTATGAAACTATACTATTCCCAAGAACATGTAAAAAGGGGAAGACACTCTCTGACCAATTAACAAAAGGGAAAAAAGCCAGTGGGCCATTTTGTGTTCCTACGAAATGTAAAGTCAAATTGGTAGAGACCACATCTTTTATCTCCATACGCATAGAATCCGCTTTTTTCTTTCACACTCATAAGTACTTAAAAATTACATTTTCCACTAATATTTAGTCAATATGGGAAAAAAAAAAAAACAGAGATGATGACGAATGATTTCAATGAATGCATCACCATAAGTGTCCGTGTGTGTGTGTGTATATGTATGACAAAACTTATGAGACGGGTTTAATGGTGATGATGCAAAAGCATGTGTGTGGGTCAGTTTCAATACCAGTGAGTACACGAACCCTATGATGTTTTCTTGTTTTTTTTTGCTTTTAGGACAAAGAAAAGTGTTCAAATCAATTAAAGAACTATCTGGATCACATCCCTATCACATAAAAATCTAATAAAGAGGAGTATTTTTTTGCTAATTCATCAAAAAGATTGAAGCTTTTGATACCAACAATGCACCATCGAACATAAAGATCCAAACTTTCAAGGAAAAAAAAACTCAAATTTTATCAAAACACTCATAGAGTAGACAAAAATGCGAGAATTAAGGAACTGAGAAAGAAAAATGCTTACCTTGGGAGATTCGTAACCAAGTTTAGAAAAAGCAGAGCCGTTAAACCCGACCCGAGAGTCCAGACCCGGAAGGACCCGACCCGGAGAAGAATCCGAGCTTGTGGTGGTGGTTCGAATCAGCCTCTCGAAGATGGCCATCACGAGGAACATTGAGATGAGAATGGCGGTGGCAACGAAACCGAAAGAGACAGCGTTGACCGAGTCGTCGAACTGAGATCTCCATGGCTCCTCTCGCCGGAGATTCGTCGGAGCTCCCACTGGTGGCCATTGATGATGGTTCTGATTCAATGACGTCGTTTTGAAGCTCTTCAGCTCTCTCATGTCGTTTTTGTTTTTGTGGTTGTGATTTTTCTTTTAAGGGTTTTGTTAGTTGTAACTTGTATTCACTGTATTTCGTTATTGGCTAAGCCATGGCGATGGGGAGAGAGAGAGAGAGAGAGAGAGAGAGAGATGAAGTACAAAAGTAGAAGAGAGAAAGAGGGAGCAATGTGGGGGCTAAAGGTGGGAGAATGTGAAAACTTTGGGGTTTTAAATTAATTTTAAATAAACTCTAGTAGCTTTTTGGGGATACACATGTTTTCCCTTTTATTGCACAGCTTTTCTTGAAATATTTTCAACGAAAGAAGTGAAAAATTGTACTTATAAAAAATTGAAAATAACATTGCAAAAAAAACATAGATTATTCCAGATATAATCACATATATAATCACAAATAAAATCTAAATAAAAATATAAAAATATTGGATCCATGGTGGTGGTTTTGTGGTTCAAAATTTCAAATAATCTCGTTTTGTAAAAACTCAATTGTAAGAAGAAAATTATAACAAGAATATAATGAAGCATTATAAAAACAGTTATTTTTAGTTTTTATTTTTTAAAATAGCGTAAAATCTTTATTGGACATTTCGGAACGGATTTCCCGAATTTCTTGTTTCATTTCTAATTTCATTCAGATAATTATCCAATCGGGAACATTTACTTTATTTAAATAGGTACGGAAAAATATGAACAGAGAACGGATATTAGAAAAGGTATCCGAATTATCTATTTATTAACTAAAATTTTGAAATTATATATAATTCTAAAAAAAATTTCAAATTTTCTCGAATTTTTTCGAATTTTTCCAAATTTACCTGAAATATTTTTTTCGAAGTTGATTCTAATCCATATTATGGAGAGTTCAAAAAGAGATTTTAGCTAAAGAAATTTTCCAAATCTGTTTTGTTATCCGAACTTCCCGATTCTCTTCTGTGAATTGTTTTCTAATTTATAAATTTCTTTCCCGATTGCGAAATGCCCAGGGCTAGTACTAAATATGAAAGAAGTTTTTTTTTAAACTAAAAAATGACACTGTCATTCCCGCCCGATGGTGTCCACGAGAATGGACCGAGTCTATTTGTCGAGCAACAAACTTGCCCATACACTCTCCTCGGCAGAGAGAATATGGACCGGGCTTTGACTCAGGATTTTTTTATTTATTTAATAACTGCATTTTATTCATCTTCTTCGTTCCCCCCTTTAAGAGGAGGCATCATTTGCAAATACAATTCAAACGGCAACAGAAGATGATAGCAAAGAAACAGAATAAAACGATACAAAAAATTACGAAACATGTGAAGCAGAATAGTAACCAATAACGATGCTGAATACGTGACGCAGAAGAAAGGCTTACGGTTGGATAAACCCGAACCATGTGGAGAGGAACGACGATCCAATCCGGCAAGCTTTGCCCAGATAATCAGCTGGACTTCCTTGACCAAAACAGTTGCAGGCTTAGAAGGAGATGAATGTAACCGAGCGTTTCTCTCCCTTCACAAAAAGTAAACCACGGCTTGGAAGATGATTTTGCAAATAGACTTGAGAGCTTTTTGTTGCGAGATCAGATTATCAGCGAAACGAAGTTATTTTTAGTCTGATGGTATCATCCTATTAGCCAGGTCAGCGATCTTTTCCCCACTAAACACGTTATTAACCCCTTTTTGTGGTAGTATTGTAAAACTTGTACACACTTTGCAAGTAGCAATCTCAGTGTAAATTCTCACTTGTTAGGTAGGGGAACCAGACACGTGAAGGAATCAATAATGAAACAATGAAGAACAGTTAGATGGACCATTGGTTTTGTTAAGTCAACTACACGATAAATCAAAAGGTCAAGTAGCTTTCTACGTAATAGGAAACCTTACCCAAGTTGATTTATTGATTCATATATACATTTGAGGAACAAGCCATCTCTCTTTGTTTACAATTTGGAACCGTATGGAACACAAGTTCCTCAAAACAAACCCATATAGATCCAAACAAGATCGATAACTTCATTCAAATCAAATGCACGCGTATGCAATGAGTCCATGGAATATGCTGACAATCATAACATTTGACTAGAGTAAATGATTGCCTACAACAGCTTTATGTTCCCTTCCACATATCCTAAACAATTCCGGGTCCAACAGATCTCGATGCAGAAGAAAAGAGAAAAGGCGGGAAAGCATTCGCTAAAACATATGAATCTTGAGTTATTGAGATTGAAGGGAAGAGAAGGGCACCATTGATGGTTCCATCTTGCAGCTTTTTTCCAATTGCTGAACGAAGTATGGAATTATTCTGACGGGTTTTCGAGCTGGCCAGTAGACAAATCATTGATGTGTGGATACACTGCTTTCTCATCCAGTTGACTTTGAGCCCAGATCAGCATCTTCAACAAGCTTGGAAGTTTTGGATCTGTTTTTTTTCACAAACATCAAGTCGGTACATCATACATGTGCCCAGCGAAGGAATGAATCAAACTTTCTTATTGTTAATGAAATGAATAAACAATCTGTGTCTTGCGGGTTAAGCTCTTCTCTAGAAAAGAATAATCTTTTTTCACATAGACTTTGGTTTTGGTTACCTTTTTCATGACTCTGGCTTGTAAGAATTGCTGCATTTACTTCACTGGCTGTCTTAAGGCGGTGGGAAATGTCGAGAAGGTCTTTAACCGGGCAGTTAGCGGCATCTTCAAAAACAAGCAGGGCTACAGTTTTTTCCAACTCTTGCAGAAACGCTTGCTGCAGATAGAACCAACAAATTTTATGTATGGTGTGTTTCAGCATCAAACAAGAAGAGTTAAAAACAGTCCATGAGCAATATATAGATGTTTCACATGTAAAAAACGCCATCTTCAAAGACAACCAATGAGCAATATACTACAAAGACTTACGTTTTCTTCGCCACGTGGAGCAAGTTCCTCCTGAGCAAACTCCAAGGCTTCTTCTGTCCTCCCTTGTCGAATAAGTTCTATCAACCTTTGCTGCTGAAGATGAAAAAACAGCTCTGGATTTGTGTCTAGTATCTGCAAGCATGGGTTCGAAGAAGGATCAGATTTTGATTCTTAATATCTAGGAAAAGTCTTTTCATCAAAAAAGTTTCTCTCTCAAATGGTAACTATTAGACACAATGATAGAAAATATGCATTTGTACCTCAGGATTCAAATCATTCACTTTTTCAATAGCATCCTCGACATTTCCGTTTTGAACAGCCTTCTTAACAGCCATTCGTTCTGTGATGGTCCCGAGATCTATCTCTGCTGTTTCTCGATAAGGAAAAAGAAAAAAAAAAGAAAATAGTAGATAGCCTAACATCTAAAACACCAGTTTCACAAAGAATCTAAGAGAACAAAACTCAATTGGAATCAAGAAAAGGATACGTTTGGTTCCAGACTCCCTTTGGAATTTCTCGGCAGCTTCTACATATCCCTCAGTCACAAGAAAATTCATCACCAGAGTGTTCATGTCTTCTTTCCTAAGCTTCACAGCATTTAGCTTCTTCTCCCATTCTTCACGTGTGATCACTTTCTTCGAAGTAGCCTATGAGAGTATTAAATTGTTCCAAAAGACGCATCATCAAGTTTTGGATCAAAGAACACAAGAACAGACTCATAGCAAACCAGCAGGTGAAGAAGGAGGAGTCTATTACCATTTCTTCGTCGTCTTCCTCAAGCTGATTAATGAAAATCCGAAACAGTGACATTAGCACGCCAGTGTGGCTCTCATCTTGAATCTAATCAACTCAATACAACTTATATTACCTGGAAATCAATCACTCTCCGATCAGAGTTATTCCAAACGAAATTTAGGAATCTTAAGAGTAGTTTAGGGCTTTAATCAAAGTTCGAGCAGCGATCTAACTTCAAAGAAAGAGTGTGTGCGCCTATTTTCCTGGAAAATCGAAGAGAAATTATCCGGGAAAGAGTACCTGGAGAAAAGGAAAATCTCGCGAAGATTTTCTGCGTAAGATTCTGGCAAATAAGACGGAGATTTGGGAATCGATTGCTTCTAGATTGCCTGCGAAAATTTCTTCCCTAATTCCTCAATCTGATTGGGAAAAAAAGAAGAAAAAAAATGGAGGTTTTCGAGTCTTTGATTTTTCGATAGAAAAGAGATCGGGTTTCTTAGAGGATGTTGGCGAACCGTCGATGAACCGATCCGGTTAATACTATTAAGGGACTCGGTTTCTTTGGCTTGGTTATTTGTAAACCGGAAAACATGGTTCTAAAATATTTCTGAAATTTGTCGAGAACGGTTTCCACATCGGAAATTTCTACCAACATCACAATCCAGATAGATAGTATGCCATTTACACAATTAACAATAGATAATTTATGTTTTAACATTCAAAACAGTAACAAACAGTTCTATTTGCACAATGTCAAACACTTTCAAGTTTCAATCCAATATTATGGGTAACCTCTATATAAATGTAGTTTTGAGTTCAAGTTCTTCTTTTTTAGCTTAAGCGAGCATATCCAAATCTGTTTAGAATTAGTTATGAGTCCATAAATTACCTCTCTTTATTGTTTCTTGTTTTTAGTTTATATGTATAACCCCGAAGTAATTCGGGTTTCGAAATTGCATTGGCAAACGGCCAACATGGGAATAGATAGCTTTTGGAAAAAAAACATGGGAATAGAGGTTTTTTTTTTTTTGATGAAAATTAGTTTTCTTAACCCAATCCAAAACAGTGGTATCAAATCGTCCTATTACATCTCATCTCAAGCTACTATTCAATCCCAAAAGTAGCATCATCTTCTTTGATGCAACCCAAAAAGTGGGAACCATAGTATCTGTTTGGCCCTCATATTCTTTAGCGCTTCAGCAACATTAAGTCTATCATACACCAGTACAATGTTGTAAAAATCCCTCTGCAAAGAAGTAAGAGTCTCACAATAGTCGCTATCTCCAGCTATCAAAAACAGGGTTGCAGGAGGAGGATTGGCTCTAGCCCACTTCTCCATCTTCCTGATCAGCTCTGTGTCCGTGGCTTGAGGCTCAAAGGAACCAAGGGTTCTGAAGTTCATACCAGAGTCTTTAAGCCTGTTTTCAATGCCTCTAGAATAAACCTTTCCCCTTTTTATAAAAGTGAGATGCTTTGTTAAAAAAAAACATATTTTCACAATTTATAACAAGAAAACATTTGTTTTGTAATTAATTAACTATTACAAATGGAGGTTTTTTAATTGAATGTCAAATTATATTCAAACTCAATTTTTTTTTGTTACAACAAGTGTTTCATCCATTTTGCAACACTAAAATCTTTAACTCTTGCACAAAAGATGAACATCAACACTCTTCAGTTAAGAACCAGACGGTTGTGATAAAGACACGAATACAACATTGTCAAGAATAAACTTTTTCGAAGATTTACATTTACGTCTATTATTGTTCTTTTCTTATTTGATGTTCGGTTTTAATCCTGTTGAATTTTTTCTTTTTTCGAATAAATGGGAAGAGGTAAAGAAACGTCACTGTCCCATATTCCGCCAACAGATTGACGATCTGTACACAATTTTAGAGATAGGCAGAGTGCACATGATCTTCTAAAGAACATCAAAGCTATACTGGAGGGAAAAATCCCGAAAATCAAGGATACAAAATATCATTGTTGTAAGGTGACTGCTTATGCAATTAAGTCTAAGAATAAGGAGGATGATGTAATTCTGCAAATTCTACAGGATAAGCCGCTTATAACGATCAACAAATATTCTCAAAGAAAGCTCAATTGTTTACCGTGTAACCTAAAGCATGGTATGCTTTACTACATTATTTTTTCTGGTTTCAATCTTATTTTTCTTTCAAAAAATTGATTATACTATATTTCCTTTGTGAAACAAGATGAAGGGAGGAAAAATGTGAAAAGAGAAGAAAAATAAGAACTAGTTGAGTTGGATCTGCTTTAGGATATTTGTTTGTACGCATTGAAGCTACAAAGAATAGAGAATCGGAGGATCATTATGATCATTTCAAATGACAAGTTTTTTACAAATATACTTGTTTGCCAGTATAGTATTCTAAAGCTTGAGCAATATGTAAAGCTACCCTTAGTCGCATCACCCACTTTATCGGTTATGACTCCCCTAAAACATATTGATAATTTTTGTTTACATATTGAAAGACAAATTTGATGTACCCAAACATAACATAAACCATAGACCAAACATAACACAAACCATAGAGGATGGCTAATTTGTACAATGGAAAAGATGTTTCGCCAAAGTTTAATTTGGACATAAACTCTACAACAAGAAAGGAAAACGACTGATTCCTACTTGCATAGTTTTAACATGTACTTGTACTCTGTGCTAAAACATACACACATTTGCATATAATTTGAATTACATACCCACACTTCAAAATAAAGAGTAAATTCATATTTTTTTGACTAATTATGCTAATCCACCGTTTGCTGTAGATGACATGTTATGCATTATAAATTGATAGTATATATTCATGTAAATATTCAATAAACATATACCTACAAGCATTCAAATACTATAGTTTATATAATCCTTCCCCAAATCAACAACTTACAGTATATAGCCACAATCAAATGTGTATAATCAATTTCTCTAAAATAAATTTCATTAAACTTATTTGATTTTCGCGAGTTAACTCCCGGCCTCGAGATAAAAATATGTATTGAAGCTCAGATTTAGTTAAGAGCTATCTAATTGCTTCTTTTTATCGAAAAAAACACACCACTCTTGTTTAAAAAAACATATAAGCTAAACAATGTCGTTTTGGTATTTTAATATTTTTAATTTCGAGAAAATGTGAATTTTTTTTGGTCAAACAAAAAAATGTGATTAAGTCACAATTTCGAGAAAATGTGACTTAGTTGCCATGTCATCTATGAGAAACAGTGGGTTAAAGGAGTTACTCGAAATATATGAATTTTCTCTGTTGTTTTAAGTGCAGCTATGCAATTTAAATTATATGCAAGTGTAAATATATTTTACCACATATTACAAATGCATGTCGAGATCAGGACTGCAGCGAACTGTGCAAGTAGGAATTGACCGTTCTTCCTAATCAACGCACTATTTCAAATCCGTGACTATTCTTAAAATTAAAATTTATTACATTATTGTTTTATTTGTTGGCAGAAGAAATCAATAGAGTTAATTCTTCAACTGGTGACTAAGGGAATGAAGAGAATAATGAATTCTATTCATTCCTTACAAAATTTACCATTTATTAGTAATATTTGTTATTTATCATTCCTTCTCATTCCTTATTATATAAGTAATTATAGAACGAAAGTATTTCTTGTAAAATTTGGGAAGGAAAAAACAAATTATATTGATTTCCTTATATGTATTTCATTCTCATTCATTTTTTTATTTTGTTATTTTCATTCTTTTCTTTTTCATTCCTATTTTTTTTTAGTGGTCACCAGTTAGAGCCTTCTGGAGTTGAGGCTTCATCATTTGAATAGCTAAAATTATGATACATCAACAGCACTGTAATTAGCTAATTTATCCATTACTACTACTAGGAGAATACCCACGCATACGCAGATTTTATTTGCTATATTTGGTTTTATAATAAAAATGTGGTTAAACCAAGTTAAATGTATAAAATCGACAACATAATTAAAATCACAACAAAAATATTCAAACCATAGCTTTAATCCACATAGTAGTAAATTTGACACTTCTATATGTTGTGTAACCTCTTGATTGTTATCTCTAACCTTATTGCTTTCTTTTTACTTTGTCTTAAGTTAAGCGTAAGAAAATTTTAGAATTTTAAAATAAAAAGATGGCTCAAATATTTTTTATTTTGTAGAACATGGATAAAAAATAATTTTGTTAACAAAGATAGCTTATTAACAATTTGTAAAAAAAAAAAATTAGAACCTATATTATTATTCAATATTTACAAAAATAAGTTATCCAAGAGTCACTAATAAAAAACTCTTAATGTTCTCTTAGTATTTTGAAAAATAATACCTTAAATTTATCTATTAATTTTGTTTTACAAAATTTGTATCATTAAATTAGAGAGAATGACACATGTCATCTATACATTAATCAAAATGATGATGTGTCACTCAATCGGAGAGAGTTGAACATCTTTTATATAATAGATATGCACTCTCTCAAATCCACTTAAAGGAATGATGCATACGCGCGGGTTTTGTTTGCTATATTTGATTTTATTATAAAAATGTGGTTAAACCAAGTTAAATGTATAAAATGGACAACATAATTAAAATCACAACAAAAATATTCAAACCATTTGATTTATTAAAACTTAAGAATTACTTTTTTATTTTGATTCTTATATGTTGTGTAACCTCTTGATTGTTATCTCTAATCTTATTGCTTTTTTTTTACTTTGTCTTAAGTTAGGCGTTAGAAAATTGTACGATTTCAAAATAAAAAGATAGCTCAGCTTCATTTTTCTCGTTAAACTGTTTAAGAAATAGTGTGATACCACTTGTTTTCCTAAACATGGAAATTGTTGAACAAAAAGCTTTCTTTCATTTGATCTCAGGGTCGACATTATTAGCCATATCTCGATTGGCTTTGAGTTTATCATATTTCTTCCTTTAAGTTCAATCAAGTATATCTTAAAATTCAAAAAGTTTTTTTTCCTTTAAGTTCAATCAAGTATATCTTAAAATTCAAAAAGTTTTTTTTGTCAGAAAATTATACACTAAATTTACCAAAGAAGCAAAACGAACTGCCGAAGATAACCGAATGAACCACATGTATTTCACCAACAAACTGGAATGCAATTCTCTTTTTCCTCGGATTTACTGAGTCCAAGAGCTTGAATATTGTAAGAGCTCCATCATAAACTTAAACATAGTATCATAAGAGGTCTTGACTGTGGTGAATTAACTCCTTTGCGAATCTTAATGCATTTAAAACCTTGATCTTTAAAAGATTTGGTGGCACCTACGTTGTTGTCAATAAATAGAACACGTTTGAACAACATTAACAAATAAAAATAAGTGAAATATTAACAATTTTAAAAATAATAATTAGAACCTATATTATTATTCAATATTTATAAAAATAAGTTATCCAAGAGTCACTAATAAAAAACTATTCATGTTCTCTTAGTATTTTGAAAAATAATACTTTAAATTTATCTATTAATTTTGTTTTAGAAAATTTGTATCATTAAATTATAGAGAATGACACATGTCATCTATACATTAATCAAAAATGATGATGTGTCATTCAATTGCAGAGAATTGAACATCTTTTATATAATAAATATGCACTCTCTCAAATCCACATAAACCTTTATACATTTACACACCTAAGCTCCACCAAATTCTCTTCCACATTTATTACTGGTAGTAGTAACTCTATCTCCCACCACTAAAACTGTAATATATGGAACATCGTAACTGCGAATAGCAACTCTCTAAAAATTGTCATTTACTTGAATAAAGTATTTCAATGATAATAAATGTGTATCCGGATAAATTTACAGCAAATATGAAAAGAATAATTTATACCATCTAAACGCAAGCATCAAACTCTGTCTCTTATACACATCTAGATGTGTATAAGAGACAGATTTATACCATCTAAACGCAAGCATCAAACTTGTCCGATATTATTTTTAAATTTATCATCTCCGTGTAAAGCGTGGAAAATCACATAGCTAGCCTAGCATTTAAAAAACGAATATAATTATAATTTTTTTATTAACATGTGGATCTTCATTAGTTTTGGAACTACATGGTGTTTACTTTTAACAAAAAAAAACTACATGGTGTTTATCATGGAGAATTGATAAAACGATAAAACAAATTTTCGGTCATGAACTTTGACCAGAGAATCAGCCGATTGATTGGATGAACTTTAAACATTTCCCCCTCCATATTCGTCTTTGTTTGTTAGGTAAACTCCGTAGAGGATATCATTCATTAGGGAGAGTATATATATGATACAATAGAGGATTCTAGAGAATATCTAAGATATCGTTTTAAGGAATATTTACATATTCTATATATATACTCTAACACTCCCCCGCAATCGAAGCGACAGTAGGGCGAACGGTGAGACTGTTCCGAAAGTCAAGAAACAATGGAGATGGAAGTCCTTTGGTAAAGATGTCCGCGAACTGTTGAGCGGTAGGAACATGTAGGACTCGTACCTGACCAAGTGCAACCTTTTCCCGAACAAAATGTATATCAATTTCCACATGTTTGGTCCTTTGATGTTGAACTGGATTCGATGAGAGATAGATTGCACTGACGTTGTCGCAATAGACCACAGTAGCTCGAGACAAAGGGATCTTGAGCTCAAATAGTAACATGCGAAGCCAAGTAGCCTCGGAGACAGCATTTGCGACGCCACGGTATTCTGCCTCTGCGCTTGATCGAGAAATAGTGTGTTGTCTCTTAGATGACCAGGAGAGCAAATTGTCACCGAGAAATACGCAGTAGCCAGAGGTGGAGCGGCGAGTGGAGGGGCAACCTGCCCAGTCAGCATCAGAGTATGCGGTGAGGTCAAGTGACAAGGAGCGTGATAGATTCCGTGGCAGAGCACCAGGCCAAACATCCACGGATGGTTCGGATGATGACGAGCAGCATGTACCAGAGCAGGTCATGGACGGTACGAGTGAGGTTCATCGAGGAGAAACCAGCATTGGCCGCGATCGTGTTCAGTCCGACACAGCCGTGTTCCACTTTGATCCAACACTATCCGAGAATAATCTACAAAGGGAGCTCCGTTCTGATGACCGAGTCTCTCGACCAACTCGAGTCAGTTCTAGAAATCAGATTGTCCAAGTCAAGCATCCGAGTACCGACCCATTCGACTTTTCTTCCGGTCAAAAGCTTTCTATTCGAGCTAAAGGATTTAAGGAAGAGATCGAACGTGAGATAACTCAGCTTGAGCAAGCTGATTACATTATGGCGGAGAATGCTTATGTTTGTTCCATCCGGTACAAGGCAGACTTATGATTTGTTCGGCAGACTTCTGAAATACACAGCATACTTCTCAAATACACAGCAGACTTCTGGTTGGGAAGCAAAAGCAGCCGAGGAGTCATTCCTAGTATTGGGCGTGAATTCAAGGTCTTTGACCAAGGAATTATTTCTAGTCTTTGTTTTCATTTTCTATGTTTAGGAAATACACAAACTTAATTTCTCTTTTCTTTTTTTGTGTTAAGAATTCTATAAGTATTGTAAGAATTCATTCTAATAAGATATCCAAGTTTTTATCATCTTCTTCTTGAGAGAAATCTCTTTGTTCATCTTGAACATTTCGTTGAGTTTGGCAAGGGTTACTTCCAAACGCAGCAAACCTCCTAAGATCCGTGGTTAAGGGTTACTTCCTCGGTTCCGTGGAGTGGAGAATACCAAGAGACTTCTGCCTCTCTTGACGGTCTCATTCGATCCACCAAACTATCCATCTATCCAATCTATCCGACGCACCAACAAAGAGCATAATCCATCCAAGGGTTCCATTAGAGCGTGTCATGCGAATAACGTGAGAGATCGTGCCTTTGACGTAACGTAAGATCCGTTTGAGGGCGTTGAAATGTGGCTCCCTCGGATCATGCATAAACAAGCATATTTGCTGAACGACAAAAGAGATGTTAGGACGAATGAATGTTAAGTATTGGAGTGCACCTGCCAGACTACGATAGAGAGTGGGATCAGAGACCGGTGGACCATCATCCGAGCCAAGTTTCTGCTTGGTGTCGACGGGAGTGAGACACGGATTGCAGTTGGTCATGTTTGCGCGGTGGAGTATGTCAGCAGCATAATTTTGCTGGTGGAGAAGAAGACCGGAGGCGTCACGCTTAACTGTGATGCCAGGAAAGTGATGAAGAGGACCTTGATCAGACATTTCAAACTCGGAGCCAAGACGTGTGACAATGTGTTGTAGCAGTCGGGTGGACGAAGCGGTGAGGACGATGTCATCCACGTAGAGCAAGAGATATGCGAGGTCTGATCCATTGCAAAGCACAAACAAAGAGTGGTCGCATGTGCTCGGTTTAAAACCAAGCCGACGAGCAAAAGCAGCAAAACGTGTATTCCAAGCTCTCGGTGCCTGCTTGAGGCCGTAGAGAGATCGTTTAAGAAGACAGACATGAGTGGGCTTCGTCTTGTCGATAAAACCAGGGGGCTGATGCATGTAGACAGTCTCCTCGAGGTCACCATGAAGAAACGCATTCTTCACGTCGAGTTGATGGAGAGGCCAATCCTTCGCCAAGGCAACATGGAGAACAGTACGAATCGTCGCAGGCTTGACGACAGGGCTAAATGTCTCATCACAGTCAACTCCAGGACGTTGCGACTTGCCGTTGGCAACAAGACGAGCTTTGTAGCGGCTGAGTCCTCCATCTACATTAAACTTATGTTTGAATAGCCACATAGAGCGCACAATGTTAGTATTCTGTAATAACATGAATTGTTATGTGACATAACATTAGTTATCCTATCTTGATTCAAGCATACTCTTATCCATTCCTCTATATATTTAATTGCATCTTGTAAATCTCTTCAGGCGCCACTGATTATTCTTCTTTTGATAAACCAAATAGTGTATGTTTTTCCAAATACGCAAAATTGGTAAATGTCTATGCAATTTCAGAATTCATTTTCTAACTTCTTCTTACAATTAAAAACTACTAAATTGAAATTGGTAAATGTCTATGCAATTACATAATTCATTTTTTTTTCTTCTCACAATTAAAAATTACTAAATTGAAATTGGTAAATGTCTATGCAATTGCAGAATGTTTAGAATGACCTGAATAACCTGTTTTTGGAAGTCTGTCGCGGCTAGATATTTATAACATTAATAATATATTTGATTATAAAATTTCTTTCAATTAATATATGACTTTTCATTTTCTATTTAAAATTATTTTGGTTATTAAAAGATAAAATGACATAAAACATAATAAATGTAACAAAAAGAAATTAAATTAACAAAATGAATAGATGATGTGGCATAATTTTAGAGCATGTGTGATGATGTGCCAGCCTAAAAAGAAACTATATTCTACTTTATATATATATAGATATTTGATTATTTATATCATTTACAGGCTAATAATATATTAATAATCATAGATATTAATATATCTCTTTGTTATATGTTCAAACATTAATAATTTATTTGATTATTTATAGCATATAATTTTTTTTACACAAATAAAAACAACCTATAAATTAAGTTGCACCATAAATTATCTTGGATTATGTTCATAAAACAATTAAAGTAAATTTAGCTTGATCATTGTTCATTTTTCCTCTTTTTTATTTGACTTTGGCACAATGATTAATAATAGTTTAATGCTTTTAGATTACGTCTGGTTCAATTTCTAAAAAGTGTATTTTATGATAATAGTTTAACAAAAAAACAAAAAAAATCTAAAAAGTGTATTTGTTTTCTTTTATAAACTACGGATGTAAAACTTATCAAAAATTCTAACCTATTGTAATTGTCTGTCTTAATCTCGTGCATTAAAAATTTAAAAGTAAAATTATCTATTTTTGATAACATGTAAAATTGTCTATTGTAAATGTAGAGTATATAAAATTATCCTACGTGGATTAATAATGTTGTGAAATCATTTGTGAAGCCGTTTATCATATCATATGTGTTGAAAGTATTTGATTATCCGTTATAATATGATTAGATAAAATATTTATGATAGATTGATGATGTACATCCCATCGTTTTCCTTTGTTTAATTTTAATTTGATTTAAAGATGAAATTAGTGTTATGGTTCAAAAAAGAACAAAAGATGACGGGGCATATAAAACCATGCAAATGATGCATTTATTAAAATGAAAAGAAAAAGTAAAAATAAAAAAAGATAAAAAAATGAAAAAGATTTGTTCGACCGTTCCTTATTTAAGTGGAAGAAGTCTCTTCCTCTTTACCTTTTCCTATTCGGAGAAAGCCAAATTAAAAAAAAGGAACCACCGTCGCGAGAAAAGTCGCGTTTTCTTCGACCCAACTGCTCTCTACCTTTCCTCGAAAATTCCCGTGCCCTTCAAAACCCAATTCACAAGCCTTCTTCATCCTTGAATCACCCCGAAATCGCAAATCCCTCGATCCACGCTTCCGTGCTTTTGCGATTGATTGATTGATTGATTGATTTGACTGATTGATTGATTGGTTTGACGAGAGGATAATTCCGCGTGACTGTTGATTTTCCTTCTGGGTTTTCCGATTTAGGGTTTTTTTTTGTTTCCTCCTCTCGGTCCTTCTTCTTCTTTTTTCTTGGGTTAGGTTTTTTTTTTTTGTTCGTGATGGGTGAGGAGGGTTCAGTGTTTGCCCTGGGCGATGGATTTCCGCCTGACGATTGTGATGGTGGTTTTGAGTTTGAAGACGATGACGAGGATCTCACTATTGACATCGAAACGATTTACCGGATTCTAGATGAGAAGCCCGATCCTGCCGAGGTAATTTTGGTTTTGGAGTTGTTTCATGGGAAGCTCGAGAATTTCGATTACACGGTTCTCTAATTTGATTATGAATCGTAGAAGACGATTGGTTAGCTGCGTTGTAAATTTCTACTAGAGAGATAAGCAAGCGCACTTAGGAATTGAAGACGTGTTTTTTTTTTGTTTACATTGATTTGAATGTGCACAATGCTGTTGAAGATATTTGAATTGTATATATTGTTCATTTGTGGAGAGAAGGATCGTTTTTTTTTATAACTGAAACTAAACTTGTGAGTGACTACTTCTAGGGGAGCCAAGAAAATTCATCCCCAGTTGGTTCTTCTGCTGGCGAGCTCGAGCTCAAGAATTCACAGTTGCAAAATGGTTAGTAGCTGTAAACTTGTTTGGATAATGACCTAGAGCTAAATTTGTGGTCTATGATAGTTCTTGAACCGTTCGAGGTGCATTGCACTAACGTCACTTGGATTTTGTTTGGTTATGATTAGGATCTCTGATGGTTGATTGGTTTCCTTCTCGGGATTCATATAGCTTAAGCGCCTCTCACCCTGGGACAGGGGTGGGTTCATTTGACGAGCATGTGAAAATGGACACTGGGCTGAGTCCTTCACCTGCTCATACTTGCTCCGCAAGTCTTAAAGATTGGTTTTCGTTAAGCCAGGAAGGGCAGCCTGTCGAAACATGTGGAGTAGCTCAATCTGAGATGACTAGCTGTAGTATATCGTCTGGTTCCGTCGACAGATACAATACTTGTTTCTCTGATCATGGTGGCAATTTGGCCTTCGATCCTGTGAATTGTGACGTTGACACTGTATCCAATCAGGATGGCAAGATAATCGATTCCAAATGTATGCACCTTATCTACTAAAATTTCAGGTTATTTTTGTAAATTTCCACACTACTCATCTATCTGTTGTTAATTTTCACATTCCTCATTGATGTTGCATCATATTGCAGTTACATCGTGCAGTCCCTCAACATATTTCGACGAAGTTCCTGGATATGGAGCGGGGTTGGGAGTCATTCATAATTCCTCTGTCATGTCTGGTTTTTGTCATAATTCTAATTCTCTCAGTGACGGTGCGGATAACTGTTTCTCTTCTGCACAGAATTGCTACAATGCAAGTGGTGCATCCTTATCGGAACATACCCCCAATTTTGTCGAGAATTGTGCGTTTCAGTTCTTTCCCAATAAAGAAGAAGCTGCAAATGATTTTGACAGTGGAGTAAGTGAGTGTCAATCTGATGGTGCCAGCCGGATGATTTTTGATAGACATGGGAGACTAGATAATGGATCGTTAGAAAGTAAACCTGCTGTTGGTTTTTCTAGTGGAAGAGGGATCAGTTTCAAGTGTGAAAGTAATCCTTCCGTTTCTCCTGCCTGTGTTAAACTGTACAATAGTTTTGACGGTCATTTAGCTGATAATGATGTTGACCGGCCAGATAATTGTTCAAGCAGTTTTCAGGTTAAGCCTGAGGCTGAGTCAGAGAAAGTGGTTTACAGTTCAGTTCCAGAGGAAGATAGTGTTAGGGACGCTGTTTATGCACCTGGGGAAACCAATCGTTGGTGGTCTGGTGCATCTAGCTATCAAATAGATATTGAAAAAGGATTCTCATTTATGGCACTGCAACCTGCTTTCCGTAGTCAAGACAGTGGTAACTCCAATAAGTTTTATGATTCTAAAGCATGTTTGCAATATGTTGCAGCAGATCCCAGCCTAGCGACACAAATCAATGACTATTTAGACTCTCTAACACAGCAAGGAGACCAAGAACATGTTCAACCATGGAGCATTGATTATAATTTCTCAAACGCCAGCTTTGAATCAGTGCAAAGTCTTTCTTCAGAATGTATATCGGATAGTGATGATGATTCTGACATCTGCATAATAGAACCTAATGGTCAATCTGCAGACCCATATCGACCTCTAGCTATGAAAAAGCCGGTGGTTTCTTCAGAATATTCTACAGTTGGTCATACTTTTAATCAATCTTCAAACCCACATCGACCTCTTGCTATGAAAATGCCGGCGGTTTCTTCAGAATATTCTACAATTGGTCATATTTTTAATCAATCTGGAGGCCTGAAGCTGCAGTCAAGCAAAGAAATTATGATATTTCAAGCTGCATTGCAGGTTAGCAGCTGTTAGCTTTATCCTTTTAAGGTACCTTGTTGATTCTGTCTTATCCTCTCACACAGTCATCAACAGTCCAACTCATTAGTTTTTGCTGAGATGTGGGTACATATTTATTTGTATTGAAAACTCTGTTCTGCAACTCTGTACATGATTTAGTTGAGAATGTTTATGGGGCTATTATGTTCTAAGGTTCCTTATGGTCTCCTGGTATTGGATGTGTCATGAGTGATATAGTTAATGACAGTTCCATATTAACCTTTATTCTTGGTTTTACTTCAGATTCATTAGATCTAATGACATTGTCTGACTTGACAGGATCTCTCTGTGCCTAATGCTGAAGCAAGTCCTCCTGATGGTGTCATGGCAGTCCCGCTTATGAGACATCAGGTATGTATGAAATTATCAAAATTTAAACATTCCCTGTAGAAATTTAACGCCTCCTCCTGTATGTTCTGTATGCTTTACTATGATGAATTGGCCCTAAAATGAGAAACGGAATTCTATTCAGTTGATATGAATTTCCAACTTGATGGTTGTTTGTTTTGATTAATGTATTGACTTGACTGTTTCTTACTCGTGATGGTTGTTTGTTTTGGTTAATGTATTGATGGACAGCGAATTGCATTGTCATGGATGGCCCAGAAGGAGACAAGTGGCTTCCCCTGTTCGGGAGGAATTCTTGCCGATGATCAGGTTATTGTCTTCTGCTGTAATCTTTCTCATGTCAGTAGTTAATAGACATTCAGCTTGAATCCTGTCAAATTTCCTTATGCTTTTTTGAATTTCCTGGTATAATTATCTTTTGCAGGGACTTGGTAAGACAATTTCCACTATAGCACTTATACTGAAGGAACGGGCTACACCTTCCCGAGCATGTGAAGAGAGTATCAAGAAAGAATTTTTTGATTTAGAGAGCGAGGGTGGAGAATGTGCGTCTTTAAAACCCAATGGAAGGAGTGAGCAATTTGATCAATCTGAAGTGCTTTTTAATGAAAACAAAGTTGATGGTAAGGTGAGGGGAAGGCCAGCAGCTGGAACGCTTGTTGTCTGTCCCACTAGTGTTATGCGACAGTGGGCTGATGAATTACACAAGAAGGTGACTAGTGAAGCGAACCTCTCTGTACTTGTATACCATGGGTCCAGCAGAACAAAGGATCCTCATGAGTTGGCTAAATATGATGTTGTTGTTACTACATATTCCATCGTGAGCATGGAAGTGCCGAAGCAGCCTCTTGTTGATGATGAGGACGAAGAGAAGGTTGATGCACAGGATGGCGGAGTTGCAGCTGCTGGCTTTTGCTCAAACAAGAAGCGGAAATATCCTCCCGATTCTCAAAAGAAGGGCTCAAAGAAGAAGAAACATGTTGATCGTGCATCTGTTGAGGCTCAGTCAGGCCCTCTTGCGAAAGTTTCATGGTTCAGAGTTGTTCTAGATGAGGCACAGAGCATTAAGAATTACAAAACCCAAGTTGCAAGAGCATGCTGGGGCCTTCGTGCTAAACGACGGTGGTGTTTATCTGGTACTCCAATCCAGAACTCAATCGACGACCTCTACAGCTACTTTCGGTTCCTCAAATATGATCCTTACTCTTCCTACGTATTGTTCTGTGACACAATTAAGAATCCTATAGCTAAGAACCCGGTGAAAGGATATCAGAAGCTGCAGGCTATCCTTAAAACAGTGATGCTTCGCCGAACTAAAGGTTAGTCTACCGATATTGAATTCATCTATGTTTTTTATGGTTTTTAACTGGTTAACACATTAGGTTCACTTCTTGACGGGAAACCCATTATCTCTTTACCTCCTAAGTCCATTGAGTTGAGAAAAGTGGATTTCACTGAGGAGGAACGTGATTTCTACTCCAACTTAGAGCGTGAATCTCGTGATCAGTTCCAGGTATGGCTGTGGACGACATTTTTGTTTGTTTATAAATTTTTGCACCATACCGTGAATAAATGTGTGTAGTTATGCAATTGACTGTGTAATATGTATGCATATTCATGTTTAAAGTTTTCTATTATTCATATCAGGAGTATAAAGAAGCTGGAACAGTGAAGCAAAATTATGTGAATATTTTGTTGATGCTCTTGCGCCTTCGACAAGCTTGTGATCACCCTCTTCTCGTTAAAGGGGAATACAGTTTTACCTGGGAATCCTCGCTCGAATCAGCTAAGAAGCAAAATTTCTCAGAAGCTTCATTGGCAATTTGTGGCATCTGCAATGTAAGATTCTTTTGTCTCCTAGAGTTGACAACCTGTTTTCTCTTTTGTATTTTCTGATGAATGTTAAAGTGAAATCATCATCGAAGTAATTCAAAATTTGGAATTAGAGCATCAGTGAATGTTAAAAATCATAATGCAGACCCTTGAGTTGTTGTCATCTCATCCCTTGTCACCATTTGTTGCCAAATGATGATATAAGTTTTCTTGAATAGTAGTAGTTCTGAATCTATCTCCCTACTTTACCCGCAGGATGCACCTGAAGATGCTGTTGTGTCAGTCTGTGGTCACGTTTTCTGTAAGCAGTGCTATTATGAATGCCTTACGGGCGACAATAATCGGTGCCCCCATGCAAACTGCAATGTCAGACTCAGTGCTATGCCTTCAATGCATGATAGTGCAACTTCAGATCATGTTGAGACTGTTGACTCTTGTTCCGAAGGTCCTCCGTATGAGTCATCTAAAATCAAGGCTGCTCTAGAGATCTTACAATCACTTCCCAGAACGCAGGATTTGACAGATAAGAGTCAGATCTCTCTAAAGGGAGAGAACTCCAGTCTTCCTTTAACTCCAGTTAAGGGTAGTAACCTTGATGGTCCAGTTAAGGTAGTAGGAGAAAAAGCCATTGTTTTTTCCCAATGGACAAAGATGCTGGACCTACTTGAAGCTTCTCTTATAAGTTCGCATATTCAGTATAGAAGGCTCGATGGAACAATGTCAGTTGCTGCTCGCGATAAAGCAGTGCAGGATTTCAACACTCTCCCCGAGGTACATAGCCATTGATGGAATCTTGAAGACTTGGGCTGGCTCTCTGTTTATGATAATGCCAAGACATGATGATATATATTTATTGACTGTTTTCTTCTTACTTTTTCAGGTTTCTGTAATGATCATGTCTCTCAAGGCTGCTAGTCTCGGACTAAACATGGTGGCAGCTTGTCATGTTCTAATGCTCGACTTGTGGTGGAACCCAACAACCGAGGACCAGGCTATCGATAGAGCACATCGCATAGGACAGACAAGACCAGTAACGGTGGTTCGCTTCACGGTAAAAGATACAGTCGAGGATCGGATATTAGCCCTGCAGGTAAGTGTGAATTATGGTTGATTTGATTCTCTTTCAGCTCTCTATAAGCTTCAAGCCATTCGACCTCTGAACCACGTTTTGTCCTCGATGCAGCAAAAGAAGAGAATGATGGTAGCCTCTGCATTTGGCGAAGATGAAAAAGGAAGCCGACAGTCTCACCTCACCGTGGAGGACTTGAACTATCTGTTCATGGCGGATTAATGGGAGCGAGCTTCAAGCTCTTTTTTGACCAGTGCGTGCGTGCGGGGTACATATGATAGGATTTTTCTTTGGTTATTGTGCAGTTTATGGAGGAAGAAACTCTTCGTTTAACTGACTTCACAGGTTTGGGATATGAAAATAGGAAAAGCTGATTCGATTGATTTACTCTTATTCTATTTAGACTTTTAGGTAATTGCAATGAACGCATGAAAGACAATAGAGGATTACTCATTGTAAGAATACAATTTGATTGGTCCGTCAGGTTATAGCTTTTACTTCTTCAAGATCTTCTTCTCTTAAGTTCAAGAAAAAAAGATCTCCTCTTTCCTCGTTGCATTGTTATAAGTAGTTTTCACAAATTGTTTTTGAAAAATTTCTGTTTATTAAAGATCGAATAACAAAAACTCAACCCAATTCAGAAAGCAATGCACTAGAAAACTATTAGCATCATAAAGATGAGAAAAATTACATTTACAGGCACTTTGTAAAACTCCATTTACCATAAAGATCACACAACTCAACTCACAAGTCCAATTAAAAGGAGTTCACTTTCTAAGGTCGGTTTAATTTTATTGGTATTTTACCGGTTAAGATGAAAACAACCGTAGAGGATTAATTTTAACCGGTCAAAGTACCAATAAATCTTAGCAAGTGAACCTCCTTTAGCAAGTGAACTCCTTTAGAGTAAGAGAGAAGACTAGGAGAAGAAGAAGGGTTTATTGATGTTGGCGAATAATTTCCCAGGAAACAAAAATGTTGGCTAGGGTTTGGAGATCGGAATCTGCTTCGTCTGCTAGATCGATGAGTACGAGATTGTGTCATCGTCTTGTTGCAAGAAGAGGTACGTTTGAAGGAGAGGAACTGAAACTGAGAAGTGGGTCTCATTATATCAAAAGCTTAGATGATGCGATTGGGTTGTTTGACGAAATGGTTCGATCTCGTCCCTTACCTTCAGTGTTTGAAATCTCCAAATTATTGAATGTCATCGCGAGGATGAGACATCACGGTGTTGCGATTAATCTCCACCAGGAGATGGAAATGCGCGGGATCCCCTGCAACAATATCTACACCATGAACACTCTGATATACTGTTTCTGTCGCTGCCGTGAGTACCCCTATGCTTTGTCTACACTGGGAAAGATCATAAAACTCGGTTTCGAGCCTGGCATTGTCACTTTCAACACGCGGCTCCGCGGATCCCGTATCGAGAACAGGTCTCATGACTCTCATCATAGAGAATCTGGGTATCTAATTGATGAAATAAGAGCAGGCAACAAAGAAGAGATGATGTTTCAAGCTGCAATAAAGGTTTAGCCTTTTTAAGGGTGTAAAGCGTTTTTCCCCCTATGGCCGGCCATCTGTTAAAATAACTCTTGATGGTCTAATGACATTTTGTTTTGAATTGACAGGATCTCTCTCAGCCTAAAGCTGAAGCAAGTGCTCCTGATGGTGTCTTGACCGTCCCGCTTATGAGACATCAGGTATGTATGAAGCAACTAATACTGAGATGATTTGGCCCTGAAATGTTGGTATTCTTTTTTATCGGGCTTGACTGTATCTTAGTGATGGACAGAGAATTGCATTCATGGATGGCCGAGAAGGAGACAAGTAGCTGTTCTGGAGGATTTCTTGCTGATGATCAGGTTATTGTCTTGTGTAGTTAATTATCTCTGATTTCCTTATGTTTCTCTAAGTTTTTGTTGTATAATATTATCTTTTTTGCAGGGGCTTGGGAAGACGGTTTCCACTATAGCTCTTATACTGAAGGAACGGTCTACACCTTCCAAGGACTGTGCTGGAACGCTCGTTGTCTGTCCCACTAGTGTGATGCGACAATGGGCAGATGAGTTACAGAAGAAGGTGACTAGTGAAGCGAATCTCTCTGTACTTGTATACCATGGGTCCAGCAGAACAAAGGATCCTCATGAGTTGGCTAAATATGATGTTGTTGTTACTACATATTCTGTCGTGAGCATGGAAGTGCCGCAGCAGCCTCTTGTTGAGGGTGAGGATGAGGAGAAGGGTGAGGATGAAGAGAAGCGTGAGGATGAAGAGAAGGCTGAGGATGAAGAGAAGGCTGATTCTCAGAAGAAGGGCTCAAAAAAGAAGAAGAAACATGTTGATCCTGGCCCTCTTGCGAAAGTTTCATGGTTCAGAGTTGTTCTAGATGAGGCACATATGATCAAGAATCCTAAAACACAAGTCGCAAGAGCTTGCTGGGGCCTCGTTGCTAAAAGGAGGTGGTGTTTGTCTGGCACTCCAATCCAGAACTCAATCAACGACCTCTACAGCTACTTTCGGTTCCTCAAACATAAACCTTATTCTTGGTACGCTTGCTTCCGTAAAATAGTTAAGGAGCAGAATGGATATCATAGGGTGAAAGGTAACCTTGAAACAGTGATGCTTCGACGAACTAAAGGTCAGTTCGCTGATATTGAATCTAAGTTGCTTTGTATGTTCATCTAAGGATATTTTATGGTTAACACATTAGGCTCACTTCTCGATGGGAAACCCATAATCTCTTTACCTCCAAAGTACATTGAGTTGAGAAAAGTGGATTTCACTAAGGAGGAACGTGATTTCTACTCCAACTTAGAGAGTGAATCTCGTGATCAATTCCAGGTATGGCTGTGGACGATATATACCTTTATAAGGACGACAACTTTTGTTTGTTTAATAAAGTTTTGCAACATACCATGAATAAATGTGTGTAGTATTATGCATATCGTTGTTTAAAGTTTTCTATCATTTATATCAGGAGTATGAAAAAGCTGGAACAGTAAATTATGCAAATATTTTGCCGATGCTCTTGCGCCTTCGCCAAGCTTGTGATCACCCTCTTCTCGTTAAAGGTGAATACGGTACCTGGGAATCAGCTAAGAAGCAAGATTTCTCAGATGCTTCATTGGCAATTTGCGGTATCTGCAATGTAAGATTCTTTTGTCCCATAAAGTATCAGATAACCTGTTTTCTGTTTTGTATTTTTTTGATAGAATGTGAGAGTGAAAACATCATCGAAGTAAATCAAAATTTGCGATCAAAGCATCAGTGAATGTTAAAAACCATAATGCAGATCCTTGAGTTGCTGTTATCTTATCTCTTGTCACCATTTTCTTGAATAGTAATTCTGAATCTATCTCCTTACTTTACCCGCAGGATGCACCTGAAGATGCTGTTGTTTCAGTCTGTGGTCATGTTTTCTGTAAGCAGTGCTTTTATGAATGCCTTACGGGAGATAATAAACGGTGCCCCCTTGAAAGCTGTGATGTCAGACTCAGTGCTATGCCTTCAATGCATGATAGTGCCACTTCAGTTCATGTTGAGACTGTTGACACTTGTTCCGAAGGTCTTCTTTATGAGTCATCCAAAATCAAAGCTGCTCTAGAGATCTTACAATCACTTCCTAAAACCATTGATGGTCCAGTTAAAGTAGTTGGAGAAAAAGCCATTGTCTTTTCCCAATGGACAAAGATGATGGACCTACTTGAGGCTTCTCTTATAAGTTCGGGTATTCAGTATAGAAGGTTCGATGGAACAATGTCAGTCGCTGCTCGAGATAAAGCAGTGCAGGAATTCAACACTCTCCCGGAGGTACATAGCCATTGATGGAATCTTGGTCTGGCTCTCTGTTTATGATAACGCCAAGAGATGACGGTGACTTATTTGTTTTCTTACTTTTCGGGTTCCTGTAATGATAATGTCTCTCAAGGCTGCTAGTCTCGGGCTAAACATGGTGGCTGCTTGTCATGTTATAATGCTTGACTTGTGGTGGAACCCAACAATAGAGGATCAAGCAATCGACAGAGCACATCGTATAGGACAGACAAGACCGGTAAAAGTGGTTCGCCTTGCAGTAAAAGATACAGTTGAAGATCGCATATTGGAAATTCAGGTTAGATGAAATGGTTGATTTGGAATTGCTTTAGCTTCAAGCCATTATTTCTCACGTTTAATCAAAACACAGCAAAAGAAGAGAAGGATGGTAGCCTCTGTATTTGGCGAAGGTGCAAAGGGAAGCCAAGACTCTCGCCTCACTGCTGAGGAGTTGAGCTATCTGGTCAATGGGAGAGAGCGAGCGAGTGAAAAAAAAGAAAAAGAATGTGATATGGAAATAGATTGGCGTCGGCGTAAGTATCCCCCTTTCATCGATCCCTTTACTCGCATAGTTTCTCTCCTTACAAATTGAGCTTGACTGCTTAAGACATTTCTGTGTTTCAGGTGAAGCAGAGATCATTTCCGACAGGAGCAGTTGCACAAGCGGCTGGACGAGCAAATCGCCAAGTTCAAAAATGCTAGAATACTGTAGACATTTATCTAAAATGATTTCAAAATTATTTAAAATTTTAAGTAAATTCATTGGTTTTATGTGTATGTTTATAATGTTTATATTAATAACAATATGATTTTGTTTTAGTAATGCAATTGCAAATATGCATGCTTGTTATAAGATTTTATAATCGATTTTTTTTTATATGAATGCGATTGCATATTCTGGGATGCTAAAAAGGATTAATACATTCAATTTAACCAATTTTGTACCAAACTAAGATATAATACGTGTTTTGGAAGACTGATTTACGAAAGATTACAGTCATAAACAAACACATCACCAACTTTTTAAAAAACATATTATTTTAACTTTTGAATATATATAGAGATATAAAAATAAAACATATACTTATTAAGTTTATATTGTTGATTAATTATCTAAATTACATATAATTAAGCCTATATTTATGGTAAAGATGTGCTACAACAATTAAATTATTATTAATATTTTCATAAAATAAAAAGATACTCGTTTATAATTAAGCCTATATTTATGGACTTTTTGTTGTTGTTGAAAAAGGCCTATATTTATGGACTTGGGAAGACGGTTTCCACTATATATATATAGCTCTTACACTTAAGGAACGGTCTACACCTGCCAAAGCTGATGGAGACTGTGCTGGAACGCTTGTTGTCTGTTCCACTAGTGTGATGCGACGGTGGGCTGATGAGTTACACAAGCAGGTGTTTACTTATAATCTTGAAGACTTAGGATGGATCAGATTGATTATGAATCCATTTTTAGAGATGTTTAGGTATTTGCAATGAGTGGAGGAAGACGATATGAGCCTTTGCTTTTGAACTTGTCATTGTAAGATCACAATTTGATTGTTCAAGATCTTCTCTTACCAGTTTAAAATGATAGAACACAAAGTTTGATTTTTAATTAATGTTATATGTAACACATGTAAGTGGATTTCCCAACTGATCGACAACAAACTTCTTCAAGATGATCTTCACAAATTGTTTTAGAAATTTCAGTGTTATATGAGTTTGGTTATAATATGGTTACGATTGTTTAATTTTTAGTGTTTTGTGACAAAGAGAGAAGAGAATGTCTTGCCGTCTTATTCCATATGAAAGAGTTTATATACATGTACAAGACTTAGGGTTTACCCTAGATATGAATCCATCCTAAAAGGAATATTAACATAATACGAGATATAGCATACACTTATACTATATTTACATAAATCTTTCTAATACTCCTCCTCAAGTTGCAGCATGAAGATCACGAATGTCCAACTTGCGTCGTAGATAAGTAAACTGTTGAGACCCCAAAGCTTTAGTGAAAATATCCGCCATTTGCTCGGTAGTGCGAATATGAGAGGTAGCAAGAGAGCCATTTTGTATTTCATCCCGGATAAAATGACAATCAGATTCAATATGCTTCGTCCGCTCGTGAAATACAGGATTAGCAGCTATATGCAATGTCGCCTTATTTTCACAATGAAGCCGCATAGCTTGCAAGTGAGAGACACCAAAACACGAGAGAAGCTCTCGATTCCATTTCAATTCCTTTGTCGTAAAACTTATCGATCTATACTCCGCTTCTGCAGAAGAACATGATACCGTATCTTGTTTCTTCGTCTTCCAAGCAATTGGAGAATCACCCAACATCACAATAAAACCCGAAAGCGATTTTCTAGTCATAGGACATGCCGCCCAATCCGAGTCGCAATACACTGTGATTTGTAACTCAGACTTTGAGCTCAACAAAATACCCTGACCCGAACATCCTTTAAGGTAACGCACCACTCTTGTTGCCGCATCCCAATGCTTAAATCTAGGATTTTGCATGAATTGAGCTAACATATGCACAACATACGATAATTCTGGGCGTGTAAACGTAAGATATACCAAGCGACCAACAAGTCTCCTATACCTCTCTGGATCGTTAAAGAAATCTCCCTCATCTTTGGTCAACTTGTGATTCTGTTCCATAGGAGTAGAAACAGGTTTACTTCCCAACAACCCACACTCTTTCACTATATCCAAAACGTACTTCCTCTGCGACAAATAAAACCCTTCCGGTGATCGAGAAACTTCGATGCCAAGAAAATATTTCAATGGCTCCAAATCTTTCATGTGAAAACATTGGCTAAGATAGCCTTTAAACTTCGCAATCTCCTTAGGATCATTACCACCAATTAAAAGATCATCCACATAAATGAGAACATAAAGTTTCATTGTTCCACGCACCAATGTGAATAATGAATAGTCTGGTTTCTTTTGAACAAATCCATACCCTCGTAACGCAGCAGTCAATTTAGAAAACCAACATCTTGGTGCTTGACGAAGTTCGTACAACGACTTCTTCAATCTACACACTTTCGATTTGTCATTGGAGACGAAGTCCGGAGGTAATTTCATGTAGACCTCTTTTTGAAGATCACCATGTAAAAATGCATTATGGACATCCATTTGGTGAACTTCCCATTCTTTCACCGCATCAACTTTGAGAAACATTCGTACTGTTGTCATTTTAACTACCGGAGCAAACGTCTCATCAAAATCAAGTCCTGCTTCTTGTCGATTTCCATAGGCAACCAATCTTGCTTTGTATCGTTCCACCTCACCGTTGGACTTATATTTTATGGTGAAGACCCAACGGCAACCAATATCCTTCTTATTTGGTGGAAGATCAGTAATATCCCATGTTCCCTGCGCTTCCAAAGCTGTAACTTCACCCTACACTGCATTCCTCCAACGTTTATCTTTCATTGCTTCTCCAAAAGACGTCGGTTCACACTCCGCCGTAATAGCCGCAAGGAATGCTCTGTGTGATGGTGAAAAACGATCACAATTCACATAATTTGAGATAGGATATTCGACCATACCTGGATTTGATGACGCTGGTGGAGGCAGGTGAGAGGAGAGAGAGATAGGGTCATTGGCACATTGAGTCGTATAAAGTACAAAACCCTCCAGACGAGTCGATTGAGTACGTTCTCGTGTACTCCGTCGTACTGGAGCTGTATCCACCACTACTTGTGCATTCTGATCAACCATAGGTTCATTCAAAGCTGCACTCCCCCTTTCGTTTTGCTGTGTGACACCAGACTCCTCATTACTATCAATAAAATCATCATCATATGCGATTGCTGGTTGTTGCATCTGCACGTGCGGAAACTCACTCTGTTTTTTTTCGGAATCAAACGGGAATTCTGTTTCTTCAAAAACAACATCACGTGACACAAAGAACTCCTTCTTTTCAATATCCCATAGACGCCAACCTTTTTGTCCAAACTGATATCCCATAAACACACATCGACGACTCCTTTCACCAAATTTGTCTTTATCACGTAATATGTTCCTCGCAAAGCACAAGCTACCAAACACCTTGAGAAACTCATACTTCGGAGCCGTACCATGCAACATTTCAAACGGCGTCTTTCCATCTAATATGCTCGAGGGTGTTCGATTAATAAGATGACAAGCTTTTAACACGCACTCACCCCAAAAACGAACCGGTAAGCTTGCTTGAAACATCATAGAACGAGCAACATTTAGAATGTGTCTATGTTTCCTCTCTACACGTCCATTCTGCTGTGGAGTGTATACACAACTTGTTTGATGTAAAATTCCTTCCATTGCAAAGTACGACTTCATACACATAAATTCTCCGCCATTATCGCTTCTCACTACACGAACCCTTTTATTAAATTGTCTTTCCACCATCTTGAAAAAATTCTTGAGATTTTCAGAAACTTCTTTCTTTTCTTGTAACAAATATACCCAAACCGCTCGGGAATAATCATCAACTATGGTGATAAAATACGCTGCACCTGAAGAGGAGAGAGTTTTATATGCACCCCAAACATCGCAATGAATCAAATCAAAAACACCAACTGCTTTATTAGAATTTTCATGAAAACAATCACGGGTTTGTTTAGCCCTTAAACAAATCTCACAAGTTGATTTTGATGCAACTTGTTTACCAAAATCCAAATCACTAGATAAGTAAGATAAAACACTACTAGAGGGATGCCCAAGACGTCGATGCCATAAATCACAGTAACCCGAAACCACATACTTGTTGACCTTTGCACCAAGTACTCCTCGGAACACGTAGACTCCCCCTTTCTCTTCACCCGCTCCAATCAGCGTCTTCGAGGTACGGTCCTGTAAAACACAAAGTTCATCAGTGAATGTGATCGATCCTTTGATAACTTTAAGCAACTTAGCCACCTAAATCAAAGAACACGTTAATTCTTTCGAATACAACACCCCTTTGAGCCACAAATTCCCTCCTAAACATAAATCTCCTTGTTTTGTGGCCACTGCTGTATCACCATCGGGTAAACCAATCGGACATGGAAGAATACTCTTAATATTACTCAAATAATCGAGATTTCATGTCATATGGTGTGATGCTCCCGTATCAATAATGAATTCCCCACAATCACTCTTACCATTCAGCTTCTCATTGTTGTCTTGTTTCTTTGAGGAAAGAAAACTCAAGAGAGATGTCCATTGATCATCACTGAGCTGAGGAAGAGACGTTCGATCGTAGTGTCCCTCCTTTCTCGTCATGTTTGCTTGGACAGCTCCTGGTTGTTGAACTTGTGCTGCATAACCTCTGCCATATGATCCTCTGCCTCTACCTGAGCGTCCTGCAGCACCACCCCCGCGACCATATCTTCCACGAGTTCCACCTCCTCCTCTTCCTTTTTCACTTGAATCACGTCCTCTCTCTCCCCACCAATCCGGAAATCCATTCAATTGAAAACAATCCGTCTGTGCATGCCCATACTTGCCACATTGTGTACATGTCACATCCTTCTCACGCTGTTGATAGTGAGAAGAATTTCCTCTGTTTCCAGCATTTACAGCAAATCCAACCACCTCTGCTG
This sequence comes from Alliaria petiolata, assembly GCA_020283515.1. Classification (NCBI taxonomy): domain Eukaryota; kingdom Viridiplantae; phylum Streptophyta; class Magnoliopsida; order Brassicales; family Brassicaceae; genus Alliaria; species Alliaria petiolata. The sequence goes on from JAHZTW010000001.1 coordinate 84,893,807, forward strand.
CAACGTCTTTGTTTCTTGTCATAGTCTGTTGTCTCTCTTCACGCACAATGCGTTGATACACCTGTGACAACTTTGGTAGTGGGTCTATGCTCCGGATCATAGATCGTACGGTGCCAAATCTCTCCGCATCCAAGTGATATATCATGGTTTTTACCCACTTTTAGGCCATGATATAAGTGTTTTTATAGAGTCTTTTGTTAGTTTTCCAGTCTTTTCTGAGTCTTTATAGGTTGGACTACGTTTGGAGGAAAATTGGAGATTTGGATACATTTTGGAGCTTAATGGAATGAAGTCACGAAGTGATGAAGTCAAGACTGGAATTACACGCAAGGTGTCGATCGACACCATGTAGTGTCGATCGACACCAGGTTTTCCAATTTTCAGAATCAAGAAGTTTCCATATTTTGAAGAAAAGGAAATCTCCAAGACTTTTCCTAATCCTTTTGGGAATTGAAGACTCGTACCTAGGCCTATAAATATAGTTTTTCAGCCATTGTTTAGGTACATTCTCATACTTTAAGAATCATAGAAGTTTAGGTTTTTTGAGAGAAGAATTTGTCTCCTTTAGAGCAAATTTGGAACTCCCTTTATTTATTCTATTGATTTCTTTTATGCTTTCTATTCAAGTTATGATTTCTGTTTCATTGATCATGTCTGAGTAGTTTGCTTGTAAGGTTCAGGGTTTTTCAAAGGTGATTAATGAATTGTTAGGTCGAATTAAATTGTTAGGATAAAATCATTAGAGTTCTTCATCTGGATTTGTGTTTAATGCTTATTCTAGCTTCGCGACCTAGAATCTGATCTTAGGTTAATTAATAGATGCGAGAGTATTATTAATTACTTGAACTAATGCTAGATGAGCAAAATACCTATTCGCAAAGAGATTTGGTTTAGGGATTTTGTGAACAATCGAACCCGAACTTTAATGCTTGTTTGAATTATTAGGATTCTCAAAGAGATTTGGGATTCTAGGGTTTAGACATAGATTATTTTCGCAGCGAGAGTTGGTTGATTTTACATTAGTGTTTCGAGTTCTAGAACAGATCTTCATATTTCCTAACATCCTGTCTAGACTTACAATTTAGATCACCTGAGAATTTTCCTGAACCTAGCGTTTTGTCTCCTGAAGTTTACATCGCTTTTAATTGCTTTCTGTATTTACTTTTATTATTCTTCCTAGCTTAATTCAAATTTAGAAAACTGTTGTGTGACTATCCCGTCTCTGTGGATTCGATCCCTAAATACTACAACTGATCTCTTAATTTGAGAGAGTTGCTTTAGGGTAAATTTGACCCATACCACCAAGCATGTCAAGAACGTATTAGTCCGTTCTTCTTCACGATCCTCCTCCAATTGAGCCTTAAGCTCCCCACAAGTGCATGTTCGGATGGGCTTGTAAATTGCCAACTCATCCCACATTTTTTTAGCCTCCCGAAATACGCCATGATAGAATCACCGTTCTGCTTACAATTAGCAATATCAGCCCGAAGCTCGCTAATACGTGGACTGTTCCCAGCTGAGAACTGCATCTTCAAGTCATCCCACAATACTTGAGCTTCATCAACCCTCGAAATCGAAACCCTAAGGGTGGGCTCGATTGTGTTCATAATCCACGCCACTAATATAGAGTTAACAACTTCCCACTGCTCGATCTCTTCATCCGCCAGTGGCTTCTTCAACGTACCGTCAATAAATCCCAATTTCCTCTTCGTTCGCAAGGCATTCCGCACATGCTTAGCTCAGTCTTCGTAATTCTCCCCTTTCAACTGCACCGTAGTAATCAAGTTCTCTGGTCCATCCGATGGATGGAGATAAAACGGTGACAAGGTACTCTTGTCCACCGTCGAGACACCCCTGGATCCGCCTTCCGCAGGAATCACTGTATTACCCGCCATCTTCTTCTCTTTCTCGGATTAGATTCCTCTCTCTATAAATTTTTTTCTGTATTTAGGATCTATTGCTCTGATACCATGACAAAGAGAGAAGAGAATGTCTTGCCGTCTTATTCCATATGAAAGAGTTTATATACATGTACAAGACTTAGGGTTTACCCTCGATATGAATCTATCCTAAAAGGAATATTAACATAATACGAGATATAGCATACACTTATACTATATTTACATAAATCTCTCTAATATTTTGGATACTCAATAGCTGTTTTCTTTGTTCAACTTCCCACTCGTCGATTTTAAGTTCGGAAACTCAAACAGTTTAGGCCCTACTTAAACTTGATTACTTGATGATCAAGAATTAGTTTGGTTTTAATTTGGTACAAATTTTTTAATAATCAAAATAAAATCCTATTGATAATCACCTCTGATTTCTGTATTTTGAATTGGAATATTCACTGTTAAGTCTTATCAATTCATTCGATTTGAAATGTCGTCATACAAAATATTCCATGTATCGGTTTCGAGTCTCTCACTTGGATGCTTTCACGGTATTCTCCAGACACAGCGACACATCACACGTGAAGACTATACTATATAGAACATATATGAATAAACATCTCAGATAGAGAATCTGAGTTATGTCACATATCTATGACTAGAAAATGCCATCACAAAATCGAATATTTTCTTGACCGGTCGAATCGATGGATGAGAACTAACTAAACCTTCATAGAACATTTTAGATATTCCCTATAGTACTCTATTTAATTATTTATATTCCATATGCTCATATCATCTTTTCCAAGTAATATCACAAAAGGTCGAACTGATACTTTCCCTTTCTTTGACTCCAAATTATCTAAAATCAAAACTGTCCCCTTGTCTCACTTTATCTAGTTTTTTTTTTAAATTTTTTTTTTATTTTTATCTATCAATCTACATCTATCTATTTTTCCGATATTCTATACCGAATTGATTATAAAAAAAATGGAACCTATCGAGGTCTTGAATACTTTTCAAAAAGGAAGCGTGCACTCTAGAGATTATTTACGCCAAATAAAAGTACTATCAAAACTTGATCTGGACCATAGAATGAATATTATGAACCGAGGGCTAATAATTTTTTTTAGTTGTAAAAATATGTAATAAAAAGAAGAAAAAAAATCCATTTTATATATAATACCGGTTAGGTTTACAGGTAACGAAAGGCATGAAGGACGAATAAATACATTACTAAGGTTCCAGAGTCAATTTATAGGAAACTAGTTCAATACATTCAACACTTGCTTAGCCAAGAAATGACACAAAGACACTATAAGATGTACAATCCATAATATCCAAATGAATATTTCAATTCAATCACATTTGCATCAATTAACATCATTACTTTCTCTGATTGATTTGGCATATCATATGATAATGTCAGTAATCCAGTCAAGTCATCGCTAAAGGTTGCATTGCATATGTAAAGACAACTACAACTATAGTCTATAAATCTCGATTGTTAACAATATTAATCAATATGTTACGTTTTTCTATTGCACACACACAATGACACAAATATCAATATGTTTCCAACGTACGTATGTGCATATACAATATATAATGTAAGATATGTTGAGATAAATTATTGATCATCGATCATAAGTTAACTACAAATTCCAAGATTTATAGGCCGATAACATAAGTGTTATAAATGCACATATTTAATATATTTTAATGGTTCGAGTTGCCTAGTTGGTACATAATACTACATATAGTTCTTATATAGAAATATACAAGTGGACCTCTATGTGCAGATATGTAGAGTCATGACTCACAGAAGCGGTCCCCATCATGTCACAAATTCTATTTCAAAGTCTTCAATTTTGGGTTAAACTAATAAAAATAATAAAATATTAGCATTATAACCATTTGAACAGAAAAAAAGAAAAAGATCTTTGGAGAAAAAATATGAAAAACTATTCACGCCTGTATTCTCAGATGTTAAAAGAATTATATTCACGCATTAGTGCATTACATATAGAGACCATATATTTATTATAGCCTATAAGGGCAACCCCAATGGTAACAGTAACACTATAAGGAATGTCTTAATAATAAAATAATAATATTTTTGTGCTTTTTGTTTAAAACACTTAAAATAAATGTCTAATATTAGACACTAGTCTTATGTTTAAGACATTCAAATTAATTTTTTATTCATTTATATTCATAAGACATTTTGATTTAGATTCCCTAAGTTGTGCATTGGGGTTGATCTAAGTTACTATCTATTGGCTAATCACCGACTTAAGGGTTCTACGGAAAGGATTATCCGACTTCATCATTTAAAGATCACATGTGTGAAACCAATTTTTTCTATTACACATGCAAAACATACGCTTTCCGCAATATACAAATTAAATATATACCAAATGTCACAGGGAAGATTCAATGCGCATACGACTCCCCCCTCTAATTCCTTAAAATAGTAAGTTGAATTCCATGTCATAATATTCAACAAAGCACTACTTCTCTTCTGCTTTTTTTGTCGTACGTCTCTTTTCTAATCTTCACTACCTAATTAATTACTTTAAATTATCGAGTTTTATTTAAGAATCGAAACGCACTATGTTCGCCACAAAAAGTTCGTTTTCTTTTGGTAGTTTGCGAAATCATCTGAGTTTTTTAAAACATTTTAATTTTTCGGAAGAACATAAATAATATATTCATTGAAGGGCACCACCAATTTAGAATATATACCTCATTAGTCATCTGCCTTTCGCAAAGATCAATTGTTCAAAGATATTTCAACGTGCCATGTCTTTTTCTTTTCTCTAATGTATTAATCATATCTTATGTTGTAAGAATATCCCATAAATATTACATATGACTCTTTATGACGTTAGAGCTAGTTGTGAGAATTTTGTTCGTTTCATTTTTGTTTTCTTGCTTTTATTAGAATGTTGTTTTTTTTTGATAAAATTTTATTAGAATGTTTATTTTCTTGCGAATCATACTGTGAGAATTTTGCTCAATGGTGTATATACTGTTATGTTTGAAAATGATGATTCTTTTTGTGTCGCATAAGTTTTTGATAATTTTCGTATGTTTGAAAATATATTGTATCAAAAGCTAGTTTTAAATCTACCAAGTATACAAATAGAAGCTAGTTCTGAGGTTATACCGTTCCTGAGAAGCACATTCACACCATTTTAAATTGGTGCAATTCAGCGATCCTTTATTTCGTTTATAAATATACAAATCGTTTTATACTTTTAACTAGCCCTGAAAATTTCGGATTTCGGGACGGGTATTTACGGGAACGGAAACATAAATTTGAGAATTGAAAAACAATTCCCAAAAGGGAATCCGAGAAAAACGGGGCGGGAACGGTTTATACATATACGGTTTATTTCATGCAGCAGTTAATGCTATTGTGGGGTAAATTAATTCCCTATCTATATATTTTTTATAGTCGCGAAATAGTTACGGATTTTCCGTGGCTAGTTCAAAAAAACCACGAAAAAACCAAAAATCATAAAAAGGCTTATATATATACAAAAACATGAGTCACGATTTTATAGTCACAAAATTTTTGTCGTGACTAATTGTTTTCGTGGCTGTATGGACATATTCGTGATTTTTTCGTGATTTTCCGTAATTTTCTGTTGCTAATCCATAATTATACAAATAATTTTTACTTTACTGAAAAAAAAATTGCATTACTTTTAGCCATTTGGTAATTAAAATCCATCAAAGAGAACGTGCTTCATCCGCTAGCTCCACAAAAGCCATAGAGTAGAAGTTTTCTAAAACGAATCCAATATATTCAAAGAGATTCATTCAATTAATATTTAGATTAATTTGACCCAATACGTATAGATTATGTGATAATGGATCATACTAATTAAAATTTTATAAGGCATAGTGTTATTCATTTCAAATATAAGTTATAAAACTAAGTTATCCAATTACAATTTTTCAAAGTATCGAAATTTCCTATTACTAGAATGTTATTTCTTGTTAATTATTGTAGACTTTTATGATGATTTTCTGATAGACAACCAGATTTTTTCACTTATCATTTATTAATTGTTAATTTTTGGAAATATTTGAGAAAAGTTAATGAGTTTTTATATATAATAATCTACTATATGAAAGCTGAATGGTTCTCTCCAGGTTGTGTCACATCATTTTTTTCAGGTTTCCGCAACTTAACACATGTACGATTTTGATAGGTCTAAATCTCACAATACAAAAAAAAAACAGATTTTAAGATAATTTTTAAATGAATAATTTTGGTGAATAACCAAAAAAAAAAAAAATTATAAACTAACCAAATGCTTAGAGAGAGATAGGGAGAGATAGAGAGAGAAATTGGTTATTTTATAGATTATAGTTTTTTTTTGTTATTCACCAAATTTTCTCATTTTTAAAATCCATACTAAGTTATTACAAACGGTAGTTCTTGATGTACTTAATGGGCTAATACATTAATGTGATGTTGGTTTACGTCCCAATCACCTTATTACTTGTTTCCGATTAATTGTGTGGAGACTTTATTTTGTGTCAACTACCATGGCTTACAATGGTTCGATTGGCTTTAAGTTATGTTATATTTTGTTTTGTAGGTAAATATTAATTACGCTGTATTATTTGTTGTTCTAATTTATAAGAAAACATTATACCAAGACGAAACAGGAATTTTAAAATTAAACAGAAAACTATACAATATTTGGTCGAAAAAAATCCTAAATGTTTCGGATGAAGTTATTCGACCAAGTGATCAAACTAAAGCCATGAAGAGTTGCATCCAGGCCTCTTAAAAAAAAAATACAAACTAAAGCCATTAATTGTCACATAGGATACTATTCTTTATTTTTATTTTTACTTAAAAACAATATACACAATAATAAACTAATTAGTAATCGGATACTATTCTTCCATATCCACCTAATTTATTTATTTTCATTTTTTGTTAAACTGAAGGAGAACAAAAATTCCCCGAGTCACGATATATATTCCCTTATAAATAGATACTGTATAGACATCAAAGCCTTCCACCATCTCATCTCATTACTTGTTACTATCTTCTTCTTCAAAATCTTTATCAATGAATCATCAAACTATGAACATTCTCAATGTGACCATTGCTTTGTGTCTTTGCATTCTTTTCGCGTTTGTTTCGTCTGATAGTACAGAAGCAATGAGAGATCTCGTGACAAACTTTCCAGGTCAGCCAAAAGTGAGCTTCAGACATTATTCCGGTTACGTCACGGTCAATGAAACCAATGGGAGGGCTTTGTTTTATTGGTTCTTCGAGGCTATGACTCAACCGAACGTGAAGCCTTTGCTACTTTGGCTTAATGGAGGTAATCAAACTCGCATTTTTGACTTATGAGGAAACATATTTATCCTAATTTACAAACCCAACACAAAAAACATATATATATATATATAGGGCTATATATATGTGTTAATTTCACATATTTTTCTTGTAAATACTTTTGACGTATGGGGACACGTTTCTGATTTTTCATTGTTTACAAACTATATAGGTCCTGGATGTTCTTCTGTTGGATACGGAGCAACACAAGAGATCGGTCCATTTCTCGTGGATAACAAAGGAAACAGTATTAAGTTTAATCCCTACGCATGGAACAAAGGTATATTAAAGTATTTTATTTATTTATTCCTATCATCATGTTCATCATCATCATAATCAACCATATATATCATACATGACATTAAATGAATTAAATTTGGTGATGCAGAGGCCAACATTCTGTTTCTTGAATCTCCGGCTGGTGTTGGGTTTTCGTATTCAAACACAAGTAGTGATTATGGAAAACTCAGCGATGACTTTACAGGTAGGAATATAGTTATACGAAATTATATTTATGTGCTTATAAAGTATATATAATCTTTTATAATCATGTTGTGGTTGGACGTCGATTGATTGTTTTTATTTACAATCAACAGCGAGAGACACATACGCTTTTCTCCAAAAGTGGTTCCAGAGATTCCCAGCTTATAAAGAAAACAATTTCTTTGTCGCAGGAGAGAGCTATGCAGGTTTTGATTTTACTATATATATAAAATAAACGTTATAAAATACGTCATCTAGGGCTCTGATTCGTGCGGATTTTTTTTCTTCTTCTAGATATATTTACACATCTATAAAATTTGCTGAGCATAAACAATTATGAATGGACAGGAAAATACGTACCAGAGCTTGCAGAGGTTATTTATGACAAGAACAAGGAACACAAGGGCAACTTGTCGCTTAACATTGTTCTGAAGGGTATTTTGGTAATTAAACGTTTGATTCTCATAAAACAAAACACATTCTACATTCTATGTATGTATGAACTTTAGGGGCATTTCAGTATGTTTTGATTCTCATAGCACTAAACAAATTTACTTTGTACATTTTTCGATTATCAATATATACTGCAGACCTGAGGTTTGAAACTTAAATGCTCACATATCACTAGACAAATATACATCGTACAATGTTCGATTTTCGACCAATCTTGAGATATAATCTAGAATCGATATTTGAAGCTTAATGGCATTTAATTAGTAGTAATGTACATTGATTCTCATAAAGCCTAAACAAAAAATTATCTTACGTTGTCCGATTTTCCATTCAAAACATGATTGTTGATTAGTCTTTTTATATATTTTTCTTATTATTTTATGAACGCAGCTTGGAAATCCATTGACATCATACGCAGAAGATTGGGCAGGATGGGTGGATTATGCATGGAGCCACGCAGTGATATCGGATGAGACGTATAGATCCATTAAAAGAGGTTGCAATTTCAGCAGTAGCACTACTTGGGATGTTAAAGAATGCAAAGACGGCGTAGACGAAACACTCAAACAATACAAAGAGATCGACCAATTCAGCCTCTACACTCCTACCTGCATCCACCATCCATCAAAACTTGATTCCTACGCCAGTTCCAAGACGGTAAAACTAATTATAAAACAGTAAATTAAGCACATTCATTTAATTTATTGTGTTTAGGACGAGAACTTACCTTGAACACTTAAACAGATACCGAGGCTTTTCGATGGATTTGACCCGTGTTTGGATGATTACGCAAAAATATTCTACAACAGAGCTGAGGTTCAAAAGGCTCTTCACGCCACTGATGGTGTTCATCTCAAGAACTGGACCATTTGCAAGTATATATGAATTACTCTTCGTTTTTTTTTAATTTCCGCGGATAAATTATGATAATACTTTATCTAAATTCATATGTTTTTTTTTTGTTTTTTTTTCCGAGGAACAGCACTGATATTCTTAGTAACTGGAACTGGACTGATTCAAAGGCATCGGTTTTGCCTATATATAAGAAACTCATAGCAGGAGGATTTAGAGTTTGGGTTTACAGGTAGGTTTTTCACTACATATTCGGCAGAAAAAACTTTCAAAAAACAATTATTTACGTTTTATACATTTGATACTTCAAAATCAGTAAGAACATATGAGTAATGAGACTAAAACATACATCCTAAACTTGGTTGCTTCCCACCCAAGAAAACTGTTATTTTTTCCATCTATTTTATTTTATCTTCTTGGTTCCAAGAAACGTTTTTAGTATACTTTTGATGCATACAACGATAATTAACTTAATCCTATTTATTCTTCTCCTCGGTGGTGATTCAGCGGCGATACTGACGGAAGAGTTCCGGTACTCTCAACAAGGTACTGGATAAATAAACTGGAATTACCAATCAAGACAACTTGGAGGCCATGGTACCACCAGAAACAGGTTACAATCAATTATCACATTTCAAAATATTACTAATCATCAATGTCATTTCATACTAAGATTTTTTTTATGAAGCGTGATTAATTACTAGACTTTGATTTATTTATGAAAATTAATTAGGTGAGTGGATGGTTTCAAGAGTACCAAGGTCTAACGTTTGCAACGTTCAAAGGAGCAGGACATGATGTGCCTTCCTTCAAACCCAGTGAATCCCTTGCGTTTTTCACCGCCTTTCTCAATGGAGTTCCTCCACCCTTGTCGCGACAGATTTCGAAGCAAACATGAAATTATTGACGAATTTATAATAGAAAAAGAATATTTACTCAGAAATGATCATATATATACACTCTTTAAGTTTATACGTTACCTTTTCGTTCACGGTAGGGTAAATTATAAACTTATGTAGTGGCAGCACATCTATATGTAACGAAACTCATTTCAACCATATTTATGATCATAATTAATAACATAAATATTTATCTATATGCTTTTAGCATATATATATTGATGAAAAAAAAATAGTACTGTAAGTTTTTAAAACCTTATCGTAGAAATAAACCCTATGTACTTTTGTTTTCGTTTAAATTGACTTATAAACAACATAGTTGCTAAATCTACCACACTCAAACACATACAATTTCTGAACTATCCACACAAATTAAGGAACACATTATCTTGCATATGATACATGTACTTCTTTTGTTGTTTTTTAAACTTAGATGTACTTATTAACAAAAAACAACAGTTTTTCTATACAAGCGGAAAATCTCTGAAAAGAAAGGAATATTCAAAATGAAAGCTATAAAAAGTAGAAAAATTGGAATATGTGATCGCTTACATAATATCAAATGCCTTGCAGTAACCACTTTGTAAGGAGGCTTGAGTGTTTGTGTTTTAGACATCGAAGAGCTGTCTCTTATACACATCTAGATGTGTATAAGAGACAGGCGCAGTAACCACTTTGTAAGGAGGCTTGAGTGTTTGTGTTTTAGACATCGAAGAGAGCTGATGCGATTGCATATTGATTACACGAATGAGTTCGTCTTAACTGCGTAAATTTTTGTGGTATCGTTTAAAATTGTCTTCAAATAACAAATGGGAAACCTTTGTTTAGAGCACCATATGGATACGATTAGGTCTCTGCAACCTTTAACGATAGTCATTAAATCAATAAATTTTTGTTTGTTTCGAGTTGTTTCTATTGTGAATTTCGGTCAATATGTAGATGAATTTCTAAAGCATAAAATAGAGAAGAACAAAAATGAGGTGCATACCCTTTTGGCTAGGGTTATCTTTTCATTCATTGTGAATAAATGATCAAAACTCTTATGAAAATCTTGATATAAGCCACAACATCCTCTACTAATATGAAATATGATAGTATTTCTACCCCACCCCCCAAGGGTACCGAAATAAGCTTTTGTTCTCTGATAGGCCCTATTTGAGTGAGTTTAGCCTTGCACGGGGCATTTCATTGCTCAATTTTTGAGTGGGGCCTCTTTACAAGCGATTCTAAGTTATCAAGGATTATGTTTTTCTTTCATAAATTGTATTTATTTAACACTAATATATAATATATACATTTTATCTTCATAATTATATGGTTATCAAAGTGAGTATATGTTGTTTGATAAAAATCAAATTAATTTTGATGATTAATTTTATACTGTGATTTAATATGATAGAAAATTATATAAATTTGTATTTGATTTTTGTTTTCTGGGATGAATTAGCTTTGAATGGTAGTCTTCCCCATAATTTTTATTTGTTTTAACTCTCATTTATAATATTTACTAGGTGGTTGGCTCGCACATACATGCGAACATGAAGTTTTTTTAATTAAAAACTAGAGTCGCACATAAAAAGTACCTTGACCGTAATATTGGGTTCGGATTCAGTTGACTTAAAAGTACCTTCACCGTACTATTGGGTACAAATTTATTTGGCTTAATAAAAATACCTTCACCGTACTATTGGGTTCGAATTGGGTTGACTTAAAATGTTCAACTTATTTAAACCCACACATAACTATTGGGTTCGAATTCAGTTGTTATATTCTATTTTTAAAAATATTTTATCACGCAAATTGTAGATATTATATTTTTAATTTATAATATAACTGTGCTTTTCTAAACTGCTTAATTACGATTTTTCAGTGAATATCTCGTGAGAATATATTATTGCAGAAATAAACATTTTAAAAGTATCATTTATACTAATAAATAAATCACTAACAAAAACATCTTAACAGATAACTATAATACAAAACCTAATAAACAGATTATAACAACTTAAATAAAAAGACAGTATATATTCTTTACCATAATTATCGGTTATCTAAAAACAGTTCTGAAATATTAGGCATACAAATATTATACAAATATTTAAGTTTTTTAAATCTAAAACATTCACAAATTTAAACAGAATATATTAACAATATAAATTATAATCAACATTAAGATAAGATATAATAAATAAAACTGGAATATAAAAAAGTCAAACGAACATAACATACGATATTGTTCTTAAAAACAGAAATGTAAATAGTTCAACACTGCAGGATATTAAACATCAAAATATTCCCAAAGTGATAAGGTCCTGATAAGATAATAACTTAAGAGATAAAGAAGGTTTTAAACATCTGTGTTCTTCCGATTCCACTCTGGATTCACACACATTGCACATTCATAAACCTGGAGTATTATTGTAAAATATAAACATGTTTAGTTATTTTATAAAATGATAACATAGTGCAAGTTGAATTTTATCAAGAAATATACTCACTCGGACTTAAACTCTTCAACATGAGGATCAACTGGGTCATACATGAAATCCGAGCAACCATCTATGGATCGAA
>JAHZTW010000001.1:84913830-84936014 GCA_020283515.1 Alliaria petiolata
CACACCACCAAAACTTAGGAATCTGCTGGAGGTTCATTGTCATCGTCTGTTGAAAAATATCCGCCATAAAGTGTATCATGGACCAGCCTGCAAATGAGATGTCTGAATGTTTAAACCTTTTAAATAATAGTCCTAACATCGATATACACTATTATAATAACACCTACATTATGTCTCTGTACTGATCGACTTCTGGCAAATCCGGATTAAATGCAAACGTAGAAGCATCTCCATTCTTAACTTGCCAGGTGCCTTATAGAACATGATAAATAGAATTTTAGGCCGTTAAGGGAAAAAAAAAAGAAAAAGAAAGGAACAAGACAGAATCATCCAACGTAGATCTGCGTTCGCCCTAGTTAGCTTCTTCTCTCCCAAGCCCGAAGCCCGAGGAAGCTCCGCTGCCGCCGGCCGTTCTGTTTTTTCCGATGAAGCTTCTCCGTTTCTGCACCTGCGTTAGCTTCTTCTCTCCTTGAAGTTGCTTCCACCGTCGTCTCGAGTCACGATTTTTTGAAGATCTGCTTTTCATCCTCTCGTTGCTTCTGGTGACAAGTTGTACGACCTCCCTCTCTGTCTCCGGCGGGCTGAACTGATGGGCTCTTTGATGCTCTTGAGGACTGAGCACCTGACCCGTCTCTCCACTCTGCCGAAGCCTCCAGATCGAGTGTTATCCTTCTCTCATCTCCGGCTGACCTCCTCTCCACCGCAACCAAACCCTCCTCACCCTCCGGAGCCACCGGATCTGCCAGATCGACAAGCTTTATCTCTCCATCCGCCATCTACTACTGTTCAGGATTTGCTCCCCGCGACGAGAGCTTACGTGACCGGTCTCTCTCGCTTAGATCTGCCATGCTTCTTCTCTGCTGCGGAAAGGCTCGCCGGCTTTTACCTCTTTTCCGGCGAGATTCAGCTCACTTCTGATCCCTTTCCTCCACCACTGCCCCCACTTTTCTACCGCTTGTCTCCGCTGCGTGCTTTATATCCAGATTCACCGGCTAGACCTTTTCTGGCGATGTATCCGAAAGCCAAGCTTCCTTCCCAAATGCTTCCTCTGAGCAGAACTGCCCTTGCGACAAGTCCATGCCCCTGCTCCGATGCGGCAGTTTCCGGGAGTAATCCCGATGGTGTTACTCATCCCAAATCGTCGTCTTTCATTCTCTCATCTTCACGGGTGGGTTTGCGAACTTTGGGCCTTGAGATGGGCTTGATAATCCCAATAAAGCTCCGTCCAAATCTTCAAAAATCAATTGCTAAATCCGTCGGATCAAAAGCCGATCTTTCACCGCTGAATCATCGTACCGTCTCTGTTAGAGCCTTTGGTTCATGTTTGGGAGTTAGAGGTAGCCATCGATGGCAACAATCCTCCTCCACTCAGTTTCGACCACAAGTGATGGGAGTTAGAGGTAGCCAATACTGGCAACAATCCTCCTCCATCCAACTTCGACCACAAGTTACGTGAGTTAGAGGTAGCCAACACAGGCAACAATCCTCCTCCGTTCAGCTTCGACACACGATCAAATTTGCTAAATCTACCGGATCAGAAGCCGGGTTTCCGTCGTACTTTATCGACATGGATTTCCGAGTATTGTCAACTTACCGGCGTATCTCCGCACCCGCAGCTGCTGTTTTAGAGTATTGCCAACTTACCGGCATATCTCTGAACTTGCATTTCTCCTTGATGGAGAACCTTCTCAAACGCTCAGCCTTAAAGGCATCTCGAGCTATTAGTGTTGTTCGCTCATCATTATTGGCAGAAGAACTAGAGATCGCTTTCAAAACGATCGTCTTTGAAGCCCTTTTGAAGAAGCTTCCAGTTTTTATCTACGATTTAAACTGCATAACCTATTTCTTTAATGCTTTGTCTTTTATTTATGTAACAAGTAGCCATTACTCTTCGGCACAGAGTCTCCCTCTACTTGGTGTAATCGTTTAAGTTTAATATAATTAGAGTTTGACCAAAAAAAAAAGGAATTTTGGGCCGTTATTTTCTTTTATTTGCCTTTAGTCAAAAAACAAAATAAAAGATTATTTAAAAACTACCATTCACATTGAAGACATTCCAGCCGGTCAATACACAGACATTCCCAGGCCCATTATATTGTCTAGCTTTTGTTGCGAACTCACGTGCCATTGGTCCATAAACACAGCATTCAAGTTCTTCACCGCTATATATAATATTAAAAACATGTGAAAATACAAAATTTCCGAATAAAATATCCCACCAAAATCTTTGAGATAAAAAAATCAAACTTACTTGATGTCTTGTAGTAAAAAAATCAACTTTTATGAAACCACTTCCTTGTGGCGGAACAGTAACTTCTTCAATGTCCCCAACAAATTGAAGATATCCGATGAGGTCTAAATTTTTGTAAAACAAAACATCATAACATTTCGGAATTTCCCAAAAAATATGACATGCACCAAACGTATAAAAACATGGGTTGTATAGAAAAACTTACCGACATCGAGAATTGCATCGACAATCCCAGTTTTAATATTAGTAAAACTGGCAAATTCCCGGGCAGGAGGCTGATTAGCAGGAACATTGGCCATTTTTTAAAAAAAATTTGAAAGACTGGAAAAAGAAAGGGTTAATGATTTTTTTCAAAAAAGTTACTGAAGTTTTTCGACCGTAAAAAAAAGAAGGGTTTTCATCAATTTATAGAAGGGCTAGGGTTGTGTTCAATACCTCTCATTAATTGAACGGGTTCGATTTAATTTGTCACGGATAACTGTCAAATAGATTTGACATTTACCAAGTTACGGTTTAAAGTCGTAACTCTTCAGTGCTTTTAGTTTTTTACTAATAAATATATGACAACCTATTTGACAACTCTTTAAAGACTTGGCAGGTTCTGTGAAGAAAAACCGCACAATATTTATAAGATATTTACGTTCCTTAAGCCTTTTATGTCGATGTGATGGATTTGTATTAATTGAGCAAATATTTATTTTTTGTTTAGCCTGGTGAAAATATTATTTTATATTTAGAAAATGCTAAAGTAATAAAAATGTGTGCCCTAAATTCGTGCCCTAAAAAAACTTGTAATCCTCCATTGTCAAATAAAGTATAAAGTATAATAATAGAAAAATTTGAAAGCAAGACACCAGTATTAAACTGGTAAATCAAAGAAAAAAATTAACTTAAACATGAATAAATATGGTCCATCATTCATTCTTCTCTTTTTTTCTGGAAACTTGACATTTTCAATATCCGTGAGTTGTTCCATTTTGATTGACTTTGTGCAGACCTTCTTCGAAGTAGATGTTAAGTCCTCCAACTCCTCCACAGAATCCGAGGAGCGCTTTGTAGAGGGTGTATTCATTAAATCCTTAGAGTCTTGGCCTGTTGAATCAATAAAAGAAACCTGGAATAACCACACAAAAAAACATATTTATAATTTTAAATTTAAAAAATTTGAACAACTTATATTATAAAAAACGACTAATTTATTTCTTACCTCTTCACCAGAGAGCAACGATGAAACATTAGTGATTTGGCTGCCTGGATCGAGTACAGTTTCTTTCTTAATTAGATTTTCACCTAGGTTAACCCTTGAACACTTGTATATCTCTGCTCCATAGAACACGTTTTCCTTCTCAATACAAACCTCAAACTGATAAGTTTTTCCAACCAAAGCAGAGATAGCTTTTGGCAAATCAGTAGGATCTTCAATCTGCTTGGATAAAATTAAAATAGTGACTCAATAATATAATCGGACAATTTTATTCAGAAAATATCGAAGAAAAATAAGATGTGTGAATGCTACCTCATCAAACGAACCATTAAGAAGCTGAGACGCAGATACTCCTACAATTGCTTGTGCAACAGTATCCAGCAACATTACTTTCGAAGTTTCATTGTGGTCTGACACCAAAAGATGCAGCTTAAACCTTTGAACATGTAAGTGAACATAACAAATGGTTAGACTCTCGAATGTAATAACAGCAATAATATAAGACGAAGTAATATTATATAAAATACCTTGTTTGCTAAATTGAGAAAGAAGAATTATAACCATACGTTTTATCAAACATCAGAATCTGTATATTGTTGTTAAATACCTTGGCTCGATGTGTTCTACTGTTTTCTCACAGGCAGAACAGTAGAAAGTTGGTTTTGCATAGGTCTTTTTGGAATTGGATAATGCATTGTTCGCTTGTTCGAGTTTTTTCTGGCATTTGCCACATCCAAAATAATACCAAGAATAGTCAGTATCATTAGCATATATGGTACACACGACTTTGCATTTCTCAATCTACATATTTTTAAGAAGATATCAGGCTTTGCATATAATATAGGTATCACATTAATTTGAATCTTTAGGCTGAATTGACCAGAAAACTTACGTCAAGTGCGGACCTCACATCCTGCAAGGTTCTAGTGGGAAGCAAATGCCAATCAATATCGTTGTTCCTAGGTATGAAGACCACTTCCGTAGGATCAAGGATAGTCAGAGCACGTCCATCTTCCGGTAAGCTGATAGAGATTTTATATCAAATTAATTACTAATTAGTAACTAAATAAAGCAATTATTAACGTAAGTTAAATGTTACTAACTTCTTCTTAAACTCATCAACTTCAGGAAGCTTCGCATTAATCAGCAATTTTGAGGATTCAAATGCATTCGTGATCTGAAGTTGTCCTGCAAAAATATAATAGATATTTAACTACTCTTTTTATAGACATTATTCGTTTTTTACCTAAATATACATGAAGAATTAAGACCCTCATACCTTTGTAGAAGTTAACTTTTGCAAACCTTAGTACGCAAATAACCATCTCACCATTACCGTCATCACACGCAGTCCGTATTTGTTCAGCAAATCTATTCCACAAACAACAGGGCAACCTCTCATCGCTGTACAACAATCAGAAAAACTTAAAACACGATACCCTACAATATTCGACTCCCTTATCTTAGGTACAAATTAACTTAAAAACTTACTGAGAATCGCGAAGTTGGAACTCAACTTTTTTCCTGTCTTTGCAAGCAACCTTAACAGTTTGAATTTCGCCCATATCGACGACTTGACCAATAACATCTACAAAATAATAATAGATCTCGTTACAGATTATACAGATTTTGAGTTTGTATATGTTAAAGAAGAAATATAAATAGCAAGAGAGACGCATATAAGTTACCAATAAAAAAATGACGATTGAGAGTAGGCTGTAGAATCTGATCAAAACTGGTCAATGATAAAAAAAAATCATCTGATTTTTTCAAAGACCGTGTAATAGCGGTCGAGGACGTGAAACTCATTTTGTACACATGATTTGTAGTCCTGTATTGTCCAGAGGTTGGAGCTAATGAGAAATTCTCGATACATTTCCAGGTTCCAACACAAAGGTGCTTCTCAAGCTTCGTAATGAAGGATTTTTTGCATGTAGCATGAATTTTGTCACCCTAACGGCCCAAAAATATGAAAAAGTCAGATTTGGGATTAAAATACAAATATAAAAATTATTAATTATAAAATATTATTTGAATTCACTTTTCATCTGCTAAGTGACTCTCCAGCTTGGGGGATGTATTGTTTCCAGGAATGCAAAACTTTGACCTCGACTCGCCAGCTTGATTTGAAAGGTTTCAAATCAGCCAGGGGCGACAATAGTTTAGATGTCATTCTCCTAGTAGAATAAATAAATTAAATGACAAACTAATGAAAATATGGTGTTATGAAGAGTCAAAGGTTGCAGTACTTATATAGTTTGGCCGATAAAAATTAGGTTTAGCCGCACGTGACGATGAACAACCATGGAGGTTAAGTAAATTAAGATTTTATCGATCTAATATTCCAAAATCGGAGAGCAGGTAATATTATGATTCGATATGCACGATAATATTAGGAAACTGAAATTATTAAAAAACAGCAAATACTAAAGGATATGCTTTCTAATAAAAATCTATGAGTTAATTGACGGTTTAGATTTGGAAACATGATTTCAATACTCATTTGTGTGGATTTTATTAAAATTTTATTTCCTATAATATAGGCAAAAACCGTCTCGATTTAAATCATATATAAGATTTAATACAATTATAATATCTTACCAAACTTAAATGATATTTACTGCGACGATCTAATATCATAGAGACTGTTTAGATTTGGTTTCGTTTTGATATATGAAAAATTCAAATTCCTATATTGTAGGCGATATTTAACCGGAACTGATCTAATATGATGGTTAACTCATAAAATCATTCAATATGATATGGTAAAAACATAATATGATTCGTATATACATAATTCTGCATGCAATAGTGTAGGTCATGTATGACTTGGTATACTATGATATTCACGGTCGAATATCACGTTCAAATATACATTTTCTAATCTTTCATTATCATATATTTTTTGTGAGCTAACTCATGTGAATGGGTTGATAAACCAGGATATCATGAGAAATGATATTTTGTGAGTAAATGTCTATTTTCTATATGATGTTTATTGAATACGTACCTCACGTCTTATGTAGGTTGTATTATGGTCGAATACGTTTGTATTGACATTTTGTTTATAATGGTGGTCCATTTATGACTTTTAAATCAGTGTGGCATAGGTATATAATTCATTAGATAAGGTTGGCCCAGCCCATCTTGAGAAGCTTTCTACATGTCTGTTTGGCAACAGGTCCGTATTTGTTTAACCAGGTGAGTCGACTCAGTTACATCGGTCCATTAATGTAGATATATAAAAAAATCTGTTTGGCAACAGGTTTTAGCAAGGAAAAAACGTATTTTTCTCCCTAAAGTACCCTTAATGAATTCTATTTTTCTGTTTAATGACCAATGGCACAATCCGTAATATAACACGGCACAGAAAGTTTCTTTTTAAGTGTCCAAAAAGTGATCCTCTTTTAATAGTATAGATAATCTAATTCTAATGTTTAAATTTATTATTTGTAATTAATAGATGATTGACCAGCAAAATTGAGTAATATATACACGCAAATTAATTTTGTATGATTGGTAAAATTTATGATTATTGGTTTTTAAACTTATATATATATATATGTATGAATTAATATGTATAAGATAATATATTTTATATTTGATTGTTATATCAAAAATTGAAAACTAAAAATTAAGAGTTTATATGTTTCTAACTTTGATATTTGTGTTAATATAAAATAAAAATAATCGATAACAATATTAAAAAAACTTGATTCGTGAAAGAATATTTTAATATGTTGAAAAACTTATATGCATGAAGAAATTAATATGTGTAATATAATATTCAAAAATACTTCAAATAAAAAAATATAAAAAACAAAAAAAAATGATTCTTTTTTTTTCATGTTTTCTTTGACTTATACTTTTTTGTTTCACTGGAATAACGTATTAAACATTAAGATCATCTCCAATGTATTTCTCTATTTTAAAGTTCTTGTAAAATAGAGGTGAATTTCTCTAACCAGTTCTATTTTAGAGGAAAAAATTTAGATTGCTACTTTTTTTCTCCAAATATAGAGAAAAAATAACATCTCTATTTTCCTCTAAAATAGAGCTGGTTGGAGAGAAATTCCTCTATTTTAGAGTTTTTTTAAAATAGAAGATTTAAAATACAGGTGGGTTGTAGATGCTCTAAACTCGAGACGTAGTCCGAGATTTTTACGGGAAATCAAAGCTCTAGAGATTTGTTTTTATTTTTACTTGTATTTCTTATTCATATTTTTTCATATTTTTATGATGTATTTTTCTATCCGGTTATTTTTCGTTTCATTTCTAATTTCAAATTTTTGCTGTATAAAGAGAATGCATTCACATATGATATAATATTTTGTTCTTGTTTGCAAAATATGATTCTTTTTTCTTTTTTTTTTCTCATTTATGGTCCCAAATTTTATCTTCGAAATGAAACAAAGTGAGATGGTAACGCAAGTTCCAAAAATTCTATTTGAGACCAATTACGCTTAGTAATATCCTATATATAATTGAATATTATTATTTTTGGCAAAAATTGAATATTATTTAAATTTCCTTTAATTATTTTAAATGGAAGTATAATATATATATATATATATATATATATATAATTCAAGTTAAATATCCATTTATTGTTAAGATTTTTTTTCATAATTTTTATTTTAATATTTTATTTAATACTAATATTTTTAAAAAAAATCTAAATCTATATTTATATCTTGTATATTTTTATTTTATTTTAATATATTGAACATATGTTTAATTTATAATATATTTTGGGATTATGATTGAACAAAACTTTATATATTTTGAAAGTAATCATAATCTAACCAATCAAAACATTTAATTATTTTTAGCAAAATTACCTTGTCAAATTTACATGTCATTTTTAAAATACAATAACTTTGATTATGAGTGTGACACATCAGTTTTTTAAGTAATTACACTTCACAAATAATAGTAAAGATTACAAACTGTCATTATTATCGGTGAATCATTGAAAAACGGGGTTTCTGCCGATTTTTTGACAAACTCAAATCGATCAAAATTTGAGTTTTCAGAAAATAATTTTCCGTCAAAAGAATCGTTGAAAAATTAATGATAAATTAAAATATTTAAAAGTCGTCAAAAAGTATCGACAGATATATTATATATACAATATACCATGCTAACTTTGGAAATTTATTAAAATTATGATAGTAATAAAAATGTACACCTCATTAAATGTCAATTCAGAGAATTTATATTTTCAATAATCCAATCTTTGACTAATGGGATATGGCATTAATCCACAAAGGATTATTCTCCGTATTAGTTTCTTTCCATATCAAAAACAAAAAGCAAAAAAAAAACAAAATCAAATCACAATCTTTCCGTATAAATAGATAAAAGACCTTAGGTCTCAACAACCTCATAACCGCTTGCTGTCTCTTTTGAAAATCTTACTTCCTTCCTATAGTATCATATCAAACAATGAACATTTACAATCTTTTGATTGCTTTGTGTCTTTGTACTCTTTTAACATTTGTATCGTCTGATAGCCCAGAAGCAATGCGAGATCTCGTTACGGATTTGCCTGGTCAATCTGGTGTGAGCTTCAGACATTACGCTGGTTATGTCCCAGTTGTTAAAACAAATGGGAGGGCTATGTTTTATTGGTTTTTCGAGGCTATGAGTCTCCCAAACCAGAAGCCTTTAGTACTATGGCTTAATGGAGGTAATCAGACTCAATTTTTGACTTCTATGGAAACACATATTTATGTCAATCTTACACATAATTAATTTTCTGTATAATATTTTAGATTTATATATTTTTTATGTTTCTATTATTTAAAATATAATTATGCATTTATCTGTTGTACCATAGGGCCTGGATGTTCTTCTGTTGGATACGGAGCAACACAAGAGATTGGTCCATTTCTTGTGGATAACAAAGGAAACAGTCTTAAATTTAACCCCTACGCATGGAACAAAGGTATACCAGAGTGTTTTATATATTAGTTCATCCTCATAAGTCATATCATTATAAATTTTTAGTATATTTATGCATGTCAAAGTTTACGGTCTTTTCATCTCAAAATGGAACGAATAAATCAATAAAACGATTCTTGTTCTTTATATATTATCATAATTTTGTATTCCAGTGTGAGATTCTTTATATTTATAGAAAGGTTAATTGATATATGTTAATTTTGCTGATGCAGAGGCCAACATGCTGTTTCTAGAATCTCCCGTTGGTGTTGGATTTTCGTATTCAAACACAACTAGTGATTATAAGAAACTTGGCGACGATATTACAGGTATGTAAGTATATATTTATTGTTTAATCTGTATACTCTCTCTCTCTTAGATTGGGTGTAACCATGCATGGAGTAGATATCCGAATTTATATGTCTCAGTTCTAGAACTAGTCGGGATTTATTGAACTGTTAATTTTGATATTTTAACCGAGTATTCAATCTGCCCCGTAAAACTATTTAACAACTGATGTTAAAAAAACTACTATTTAACAACTAACAATTTTAATTTAAAAGTTATCGAAATTAATAGATTGTAAAATTTATACAAAAAGAGTTATTCAAAAGTTTATCCTTAACTTTCAAAGTTAAAAATTAATTTGATTTCATCGATATATTCACATATACGAAGCATAGCGTATATCTATGTCTTCTAATTTTAGTATGTTATGATTGTTTACTCTAAATGAATGTTAGTTTTTAATATTTGCTTTGTTTTGAAAATTAACGATTATCTAAATTTCCTTAAACTTTGATAACGTTACAATATGTCCATCCCTATCTTAGACGTCAAATATATAATTATGGCATGTGCTTCACGATATGTCTAACACGATCAACAGCAAAAGACGCATACGCCTTTATCCAAAAGTGGTTAGAGAGATTCCCAGCTTACAGAGAAAACGATTTCTATATAGCAGGAGAGAGCTATGCAGGTTTGGACTAAGTACTAAAAACCATTATATCATTGTCTATGGTTTTGATTCATGTTATGATTTATAAACAAACGCATGCAGGAAAGTACATACCGGAGCTTGCAGAGATCGTTTATGACAAAAACAATGATAACTCGTCACTTCACATCAAGCTTAAGGGCATATTGGTATGTTTAGTTTTAATACTACATACAAAAACATTGTACCTTGTTTGATTGATATCTAAGGACATTTCAAGACGTTTAGTTGTAATAATTTGAACTAATTTACATCATGCATTGTTCAGTTTTCATTTTGGAGTGTTGGGCTTTTCAAGCCCATGTCCAACTCCCCCATTAGTATGATATTGTCCGCTTTGGGCCCATGTGGCAAAGCCCGCACGGATTTGTCTTTGGGCTCTTCCCAAAAGGCATCCATACTAATTGGAGTTGAACATTACTTATATATTAGACAATTACTGTCTAAACTTCCAATGTGAGACTTGGATTGATATCCCAACAATCCTCCCCTCAAGCCAAGTACCACACAAACCCTTGGCCTCCAACCTTTCGCGAAACCTGGCACCCATCTTGTACCGCCGTACACACCAACGAAACTCTTCACCTAACCCTTGCAACCCTTGCTGCACCGCTAGGAAGACTTTCGACACAAGGCACCGGCACCCTTAATCGCAAGATTACCTTGAGGGCTCTCCTCCCACAACGAACATCCAGCCCAACCCACTTCTTCAGGCCCACTTTTAGAACCTGAGCTCTGATACCACTTGTTGGGCTTTTCAAGCCCATGTCCAACTCCCCCATTAGTATGATATTGTCCGCTTTGGGCCTATGTGGCAAAGCCCGCACGGATTTGTCTTTGGGCTCCTCCCAAAAGGCCTCATACTAATTGGAGTTAGACATTACTTATATATTAGACAATTACTGTCTAAACTTCCAATGTGGGACTTAGATTGATATCCCAACATGGAGCCTTGGGTATATTTGGCACTTCTGATTTCTGAATCCTGATTCATCTAATAATTTATCTCGAGAGAATCTCATTACAGAATTATTATTTTCGGTCTGGTTCGATTTTGGATATACGATCTGTCATATCATCTTTGGATTGGACTTTCATAAACTTTTAACTCAAAACCAATTGGTAATAACTTATATGTATCCATTACTTAAAATACAAGATTTTAATAATATTCAACACCTGATAATTGTAAGTTTTAGATATTTTAGTACCTTTATAATGCTTAACAAATTAAATCATACAATATTTTCGATATATGATTCTGTAAACTTATGATATTTTCATATTTTTCTTCTCTTGGTGGTTAGCTTGGAAATCCTGAAACATCGGATGCCGAAGATTGGGAAGGATATGTAGATTACGCATGGAGCCATGCAGTGATATCAGATGAGACGTATGGAGTCATAAAAAAAAGTTGCAATTTCAGTAGCAACACTACTTGGGATATTAAAGAATGCAAAGACGGCGTAGACGAAATATTCAAACAATATCACAAAATTGATCAATACAGTCTCTATACTCCTACATGTATTGGAAATTCAACGCTTAATTCCTCTGTTGATTTGAAGCAATTCAAGACTAATCTCGCCAATTCCAAAATGATAAGTAATTAACACTCAACCTTTATATATATATCTCACCTTATGTTGCGACTAAACCTTGCCTAAAACTGTCAATAGATCCCGAGGATGATGGGCGGATACGACCCATGTTTGGATGATTACACAAGAGTGTTTTACAACAGAGCAGATGTTCAGAAAGCTCTTCATACAAGTGATGGTATTCATCTAAAGAATTGGAGCATTTGCAAGTACTACTACTCTTTTTTTTTATATAATAAGTACTTGTACTCTTCTTGTTTCTGTATTCTTTTTCTATATTTAACTTATCTAAAATAATCTCTTTTGTTTTTCTTTTAAACAGCGACGATATTTTTGATAATTGGAGTGATTCAAAGCCCTCAGTTTTGCCAATATATAAGAAATTAATCGCTGGAGGATTTAGAATATGGGTTTACAGGTAAACTTCGACCTTCTGAGTTTTCCCGTATTAAAATTTGATAGTTAACCAATAAATACATATATATGATGAATGGGGCTGAAATATAATTCTAAATTTTGTCTTGACTTTCGCTTGGAATCTTTGATTATAAATTTTTCGTATTTTCTGATACATATACGATTAATTTTTTTTTCTGGGGGGTTAAATACGATCATCATTTGCATATTATTATTATTTTTTGTTTCCTTGGTCTTTGGCTCAGTGGCGATACAGACGGCAGAGTTCCTGTACTAGGGACAAGGTATTGCATAAAGAAATTGAAACTACCCATCAAGACGTCTTTGAGGCCATGGTACCACGAGAAACAGGTCAAAATGCTAGCATTCAAAAAACTACTAATTGATATCATAACATAAATAATAACCTAGTTACAAAAAAAAAAACATAAATAATAAGAGTTGTTTTGAAGCGTGATTATATTGTTATATATTATTTATTATGATGATTAGGTTAGTGGATGGCTTCAAGAATATGAAGGTTTAACGTTCGCAACGATCAAAGGAGCAGGACATGATGTGCCTTCGTTCAAGCCCAGTGAATCCCTTGCTTTTTTCTCCGCCTTTCTCAAAGGAGTTCCTCCTCCTTTGTCGCAATAGAGAGAAACAGGTTATATTGAAGATTATGTAATAAGCTAATAAATAATATAGTTTTGTAAGAATTTATAGACATAAATTATGTGTTTTGTTTTGGAATCATTGACTATAAATAAATAGATAACCCATCCGATCAACCAAGATCTCATATCATTTAAGAATCATCAAAAACTAATTGACAATGAACATAAAACACACATACTATTATTATAATTATTTATATTTCTAACAGAATTTTTTTATTCAAATAGCTAGCATAAATCGATTTGATAGTTTCTTAAACTTTCACACTCACACACCTACAATTTCTTAACAATTTTCACAAAAAGAAAAACGTACTTTTTTACATGTAATAAATACAAATATTATTCACCAATCTATACACAACATAGAAAGATAAGAGATTAATTAGTAGAAGCACGGTGAGAATATCATCGGCATCATTGGTACCTGTTTCCTCTGCGAGGCAACAATCTTAAGAGGCTTACGTTGATCATCAAGCTCTGAGGCAATAACTCGTTTATGAGCACGATAGCTTCTTCTCAAGCACATAGATGTTTTCACCGCCCCATATTCGTCCTTCCTCTTTAATTCAAGAATCTTTGGTGAAAGGTTCAAAAGCATAGGAAGAATCATAAACTCATCACCGTGTCCCATCAGTGGCATAGGCTCTGCCTCTATCTCTGAGAGTTTATAAACATTCACGGGATCGTAGAGAGCCTTCTTAATGTCTTGAAGCATCTCTGTGTCGGAATCAAAACGGTTCTTCTTGTTGAAAAACATCTCGAAGACTTGGCAACATGACATGTGAATCTCTTTGCACGGTTTGGGTAAATCACTTAGTCCATCTACTAGTACATGCTCCAGAAACTCTTTCCTATTTGAATCGATTATCTTTTCGATATGAGCGATCGACTCCTCAATATGTAGACCTGAATTATTCCTCATGTGGAGTAACACGGAGTTGATCTTCCCTTGTCCTTGTTCCTTCTGCGAATTAACGTTAAATGACATGTTTGATCGTATAAGTACACGAATATGTTATGAGAACAAAAGAAAATTATAAATCTATTCTATTCACCTTATAATTTGCCAAGTTACCGGATTAATACTCATTAGTTATTTTTATTTGGCTCAATTAACCTCAATGAATGATATTTTTTATATTGTAACCGTGGATCCAAGACCGAATTCCTTATTTTAATATTCTAAATGAAAGCCGCCATGTAATCGATCCTTGATCTTGGATGACCACTAAAACCCTATAAAAGATATTCTAAAAGCAACATATATAAAAAATATAGAAAAAAAAAATAAGAATCTAAAAATTTGAATCACCTGATAACTTTGTAGATCATTTAAGAGTCGAGGTATGATCATGAGCAATGTGGTTAACCTATCATATTTTCCATGGTTGAGTTTATGTTGGGGAAAACCAGGCTCCATGAGACACGAGATGGAAAGAGCAATGGTGTGTGCTGCGATTGAGATCATTCCATTTCGAAGATATTCTTCCATTGAAGGCATATTTCCCTTGTTACTCCATTCGGCTTCACGTAGCCATGACTCGAAAGTTTCACCCCACTGCATATTATAAGAAAATATTTTCAGAATAATTTATATGTTCAAAGCTTTAATTTTGTAAATTGAATTTTAAATTTTAAATTTTTGAGAATTTTTTTTTAATTAAAAACGAGTTTTCTTTGAATGAGTCAACCCATGAAAAATAAATCAATGAAAGAAAATTATAAGCTGAGGAAAAAAAGTCAATTTTGGGTCAAAATATCTGGTTATGCTAGTTTTTTTCGTTTTTTTTTTATTATTTTTCAAAGATTTTGGGGTCATAATAAATGATATTTTGAATAACAAAAGTCAATTTTTGGGTCAAAATCTGATTATGAATTTTTTAGGTCACATTTTGAAAAATAGTTTTTTTTTCTCGTTGTGTTTATTTAAACAAAAAAAATTCAATAATAAATCAGGCAATAAATGTTGATCAAAAAAAAAAAATCAGGGAATAAATTTTTTTCAAAATGTGCCGTTTTTTTTTCAAAATATCATTTATTATGGACCAGAATATGTCCAAAGACATACGATGTTACGAAGCTGCTCTGTTATGTCGGCTCCGTGTTGCTTACGGCAAGCCTCTGCTGTCTCTCTTACGATATCATCAAGTGCTCTAAATATGATATTGCCGTAACCTTTAAGCTCTTCTCCTTCCCACCTATCATCATGTATATGAAAACAACAATTCAATCAAGAATCAACAGAATAATAAGATTATAATACGAATCTATAGACTATATCCATTATAAAGTTAAAATTGTTTAACAAATGATTGTCTAATTACAGCAGCATAACCGATTTTTTTTTAACAAATGTACCTCATAACGGCTTTAGTAAGAGCTTTCAAATCATCCAAAGAACCTTCTTCATCAAACAAATCATCGGCAACTGTGATGAGGATGGCGGTTTTCGCTGTAAGCTCTCCAACTTTAATGGCAGATTCAAAGGGCAATGAAGTCGCAGTTGCAAAGTAACAATATGTTGTCTTCTCTCTACCAAAACCAATATCATTAAGTCCCCATTTTTTCACCCACCTGTCTCAATTCGTTATTGTTAGTCTATATATATATGTTCACTTCATGGATTAGAGTTTGTGTGCCAAAAACGCAATTTTGCTATAACACAATGCTTTTGTTTTTACAATTACCATTTAGTGTAAAGTTAAGTCTACTTACGTTGTCAATTCCTCCAGCTCGCGTCGATATATGGCTTGTCGAAACTCGAAGTTTCTTGCAGCAAGATGAGTCAGTCTGTCGCTATATGAACTATGTAGTCTGATTCCATAAATAAACAAATAAAAATATTGAATTAGCTTGTTTTTAAACGAATTTAAAATATTAGATAGACCAATTTCATGTATATTATATATAACCTTAGTAATGAGGCCTTTCCGATTGAGAGAAAAGTTGAGTTCTTGTCCTCAATCCACATCCTATGATCAAGGAGTTTGAGTCGAGCTATCCATGGAGAACTTAATTCATGCTTAATCTAGAAACCAATCATTATTTATTTATTACTAAGCCATGCATAATTTGTAGTCACTTAAAACACTTCAACTTATCGAAAAATCTTAATACCATTCTTTCATCGATGGACCGACTTTTCTGGAGTAAACTCCGAGTATATTCTCTTGCTTCTTCAAGTTCATGCTCTCCTGGAAACATGAGATCTGTGGCTCTGTAAACACTAAGGATGACGAGGAAGAAAGAGTCTATATTTCTTTCTAAATGATTTCGAGTTTCTTGATCATTCAAGAACCAGCAAAAGCTTCCTGAAAAGTATTTTAAACAAAGACTTTTAAAATCGGTAAACAAAAGAACAAATAATTCATTCCCTTTTATTTGATTCAATCATATAATAACTACTACTTCTAATCGAAATAATAGTTATTTCTTACTCGGTGAAACGGTGTGACCTCGCATTCTTAACATCCGAAATGCAAGAGAGTCTTTGTGCAATTGATCTGCTAGGTAACTTATTGGCATTCTCTCGACATTTTCTTCCACGTAACTCCTTAATTATACACGGAAAAAGACAAGTTCTGGTTACATTTTATATATCCAAAGATCTATGTAAAGATGGTGATTATAAATTTATCCTCACCTGTAAACTTGTTGAAGGACATTTTCAATCTCTCTACCAAAGAACTCTCCTAAACCAATATTCTCGATTACATTAACCATGGAGAGTTTTATGAGTTCTTCATTAAGAGGGTACTTTTGTGGCACTGACACAAGAAATCATATACATAACTTGTTATGAAATATTAAAATGCAATTAAATACTAATCATATTCAAATTATCCATAGCTTTGAGATAACTAGAAGGTTAAATTTAATTAACCTCCGTTAGAGCATCTTTGAACGACATTTTGAAGATAAGCAAGACACTTTTTGTTGCGAGTGAGCATAAATGCTGATGCAGTTGCTGAAGGCGACTGAAATAAAGAGCCATGGATATTGTCGAGGCTATTAGTTATGATGTCTTCGTGGTTTTCGACATATAATATTGACGATGGCAACACCTCTAGATATGCTAGTAGAGGTTTATGGTTATAATCATCCACCAATTTTTCCCTGGGAAAAAAAAAGAAAGCCAATTATTTTTTATATATGTTAATTAATGAGGAAAATATTTGATTCAAGATTTCTTCTCATGTAACGATACCTTTGTAGAATCTGTTGGCGTTGATAAAATACCTCTTTGATCATTTTAATACAGCGAGTAGAGAAGACGAAATGTAAGCCAAGTTGTTGAGCAAGCTCGAGGATTCCTGTGAATTTGATAACAAACCAACGAGGATAGGATCCCTCTTCGTTGTTGTATTTCCTAATTATCATCTCCGTTCTTCTTTCGATATAGCTCTTCCCTAGTTAAAAATATTATTTATTTTTAATTAGAGATGGTTAAAATGGTAATAATAATTTTTACAAGATACAAATAACAAAGTACAAACCAAATGGTGATCGCGAAAAAAAATTAATGACAAACTAAAAGGCTCATATGCCTCTGTGTTAAGATTCGAGAAAAAAAAAAGTTTAAAAAAAAATTAATATATACACGACAAACACAAACCATTTACACTTATCGATATATTACAAAATGAAAAATTAATACCAAAAAAGTTTAGGCTCATTTTTATTTTTAATAACACAATTTTTGAAGAAAAGAGACGTTCTATGTTCATTTGCGAGTACAACAAATCAACAATATTGTTTATGCTATAAAATATTTTTTTTAGTACTTTACACTACAAAAAATCATGTGTGTTATATCATTTATTTTATTTGTTAATATCATTTTTTTATTGATGCAAATTTAGTTGCATCAATTAACTAAATGGCCCTGAAAGTGGTGATTCTAACCATTTATATCAGTATTAAATTATTGATGCAACTATTTTTATCATTTTTATTAATTGATGTTAATATGTATCACTTGCAATAAATGATATTAATATTTTCATTAGTTAATATAATTGAGGTAAACATTTGCATCAGTTAATATAAACGAAGTTAATATTTGTCTCAGTTATAACAATTGATGTTATATATTTATATCATATATTTTAATTGACACTATATAAATTATAAATAAATGATATTAAAATTCATGTAAATTTTAAATTTTGTGTTAGTTTTCATAATATTATGAATTGAAGAAAACTAATAATTTTGTATTTATTATTGTAAAGAATATATGTAAATACATATGTATGATTTAATATATAAAAAAACATCGTGTTGATCATTTATAGAGGAGAAAACTAGTGCCCTTCATCTTTCTTTATCACAAATAGTTGTTTAGTTAAAATTTTATTTGCATCACTTTTTAATGTCAATTTTAAATAAGTGATTCTAAATAGAGCCAGTCATTTTTTTGACACTTTATAAGTGATGCTAAGGGTGGGCAAAAAAACCGTAACCGAAAAAATCAAACCATACCAAACCGAAAAATGATGTGGTTTGGTTATGGTTTAACCAAATTTGGTTATTATTTTTTAAAAGTTTTGGTTTAGGTTTGGTTTTATTAAAAACCGTCAAACCAAATGGTTTTTTTTTGGTTTCTGACCTAAAATTTAAATAATTTATATTTTCTGATTTTCTTAGTTTAGTTTATGTCCATATTTTATTATTGGACTTAATTATTTTATAATTTACTAAATATTAACTCATAAATTTAAATATAATATTTACAAAAAAATATCTACATATAAATATTCAAAATATAATATTTACAAACTATGAATGGAAATATATAAATATTTTTTTAATTTTTGGCTTTTATAGACTTGATTTTATTGATGATTTAGATTTATTTCCTATGATTTATATTTTATTCTTTGAACTTTTTGTTTTGTTTCACTCATATCTATTATTACTACTTTCATTCATAGTTTGAATTAGGCCTGGGCATTCGGGTACCCGTTCGGGTTCGGGTCGGTTCTTTTCGGGTTCGGGTATTTCGGTTCTAGAGAATAGAACCCATTCGGGTATTTTGCTTTTTTTGTTCGGGTTTGCTTCGGTTCCGTTCGGGTCCGGGTCGGTTCCGGATATCCAAATTATCTAAAAAAATTCTAAAATAATTAAAATTTGATAAATATAACTAAAAATTTTCAAATATTCTGAGTATTTTAGTTATTTTGTTCTAAACATAACTAATATATTTAGTTTATAATTGCAATTTTGAGTATTTAAGTTATTTAAAGTATAAATACAACAAATGTTTTGGATATATAATTATATTTTGGGTATTTAACGTACCCATTCGGTTCCCGATTCGGTTCCGGTTCGGTTCCGGATTTTCGGATATAAAAATATAGGACCCATTCGGATATTTAGGTCGGTTCCGGTTCGGTTCGGTTCTTTCTAATTCGGGTCGGTTCGGTTCGGTTCTTCGGGTCCGGTTTTTATGCCCAGGCCTAGTTTGAATCAAAGATTCAAAGTTTTTTGTAATAGTATAATTCCAAAAAAAATCGAAACTGAACCATACCAAACCGAACCAAGTTACATATGGGCTTTGTATGGTTTTAATTTTTATAAAACCAAAGAAAACCGAACTATACCAAACCAAAATATATATGGTTTTTACATGATTTGAATTTTTATAAAACCGATAAACCGGAAATCCCGAATCGAAACCAATCCGAAAACCGAAGTGCCCACCCCTAAGTGATGCTATCTAATTCATTTTTATTAATTGATGCTAATTAAGTTAGTATTAGTATCAATTTTTTTAATTGATAATAATCATGTTAGTGTTAGTATCAATTGTTTTTATTTGATGCTAATAAGGTTATTATTAGTATCAATTGTTTTTAATTGATGCTAATAAGGTTAGTATTAGTATCAATCTTTTTAATTGATGCTAATCAAGTTAGTATTAGTATCAAATTTTTTTAATTGATGTTAATCAAATTAGTATTAGTATCAATTTTTTAATTGATGCTAATCAAGTTAGTACTAATATCAGTTAAAAGAATTGATGCAAAATTATATATTTAGTGTCAATTTTAAAGAAGTGATTCTAAATATCATCAATTATTTTATTGACACTTTATAATAATGTTTCAAAATTAATTTTGCTTGTTCAATATGATCAAATTAGCGAAAACATGCCAAAAATCTACTTATTATTATTTGAAACATACCAAAAACATGTGATAGACCGTAAACATATGCTTTTCGATAGAATAAAACATAAATGTACGTTATATGAATAGTAAAACCCACGTGAATAACGAACGCTGTAGGCCATGCATGTGATGTATACTTGTACCGTTGTACGGTTAGTTTTCTCAAAGAGCAACAAACAATAATGAGAAATCAAAGCCAGCGCACCTTTGTGGAGATGAAGACACCCAATGTTCCATTTCTGAAGTGCAACAACACAAGCAAGAGTGGAAGTTAGAGTGTACATGTCCTCTTCGTCTTTGTCTCCGGCGCCAGCCACCGGATTATAACCGCCGGAGTTCCCCCAGAAACCTTCTCCGGCATTTTGATTACACATGATCCAATCTAGGCAATCTTGGAACATAGGTTTAAGCTCATCATCGCCTACGTTGTGGTCTTCTTGGATCATAGCTAACCAAGCCGTGTCGTAAGCAGAAGGAGAGACAAATGAAGAAGGATCAAAATTAATGTTGGACAATCGAATCTCTCTCTTGATATCATCGACCAAAGCGTGGATATCATCAGAAGAAGAACCGTAAGGGGACTTCATTGTTTCTATCTTTCTTTTTTTCTTTCTCAATAGTATTTTAAATTTTGTGTGCTAATGTATTGCTCACTAGTTTGGGTGTGTTTATATAGAGGAAGAGAGTATGAATATTGAGTTAAAATATAATAATGTGAAAAACGTGGTTTGAGATAAATAGTTTGAATTACATCGTCTATTTCACACGGAAGGTCTACTCCTCTCCGGTCTCTTAAGTTTCTTATATATTGTTTAAGGTCACTCCCAACTTTCAATTTAGCACATATCTAACACATTTTATAAAGATTAAAATATCATGACCCATTAATCTCTACTAGATCTCTTCGTTAGAGCATCTTTATCGGTGAGATTCTCAAAATTAGTTTATGAATAATAATATAATATTTTAATATAATGTAATATATATAATTAAATTTTAATATTAAAAAAATAATTGAACCACACTTAGAAAATGATTAGTGTGTTAATAGTTTTTTATGGAATTCTTATTTGAGAACCATCTTCATTCTCTTTCTGACTTTTTAGTTTTTTTTTCTTTTTTTATTGTTGAAAAACCTTTTGAGGACTTTCCAATATGTGGATGCTCTTAGGACATAACTGTAGCAAATAATCCAGTGGTTTCTCCGCTGTGACAGTTGTCCAGATTCGACCCAGACTTACTCCAAAGTAGTGGGTGTTTAAAAGGACCCGTGGTTTCGTGACAAAAAAAAAAACAAATTATAGGACACTAAGTAAAAGTACGCTTGTATATGTTTAGCCATCGTTGTTTTCTTATGCCCGCTTAGCGGCAATCTGGTTTACGAAACAAAATCCTCTGTCATGGAGATATATTGTCCCCTGCGGTTTCCTTCTTTAAGGAGTGATCATTCCCACAAATTTTTTTCCTTTATATAGAGACATCACTTCCACAGTTCCACTTAATTCCTCACTTATGGAGAGATTAGTTTCACCAGTATCCTCCTTTTGGAAGCGGTTTGTGATGTATTGTGTTTTTAACGCATTCTAACTATTATTTTTAAAGGTTTTTCGAGTTTTTTGTATGTTTTCAGAGTCATTTCAGGTTGAATCACGTTTGGATGGAATCTAAGGCATAAAAGAAGGATCGGAAGCAAAAGAACAAGAAGTTGGCATTTTCGGAGGTTAGATCGATCGTTCCGTCATAGGATCGATCGATCCAAAGTCGTCGCCCAGACAGAAACATTTTAGATGATCGTTCCGAACTCGGATCGATCGATCCGAAGATGACCACCCGACCGAGAAGATTTAGATCGATCGTTCCATATTCGGATCGATCGATCTAAAGTCCACAAGCCGGCCGAGAGCTTTTAGATCGATCGTTCCAAATTG
>JAHZTW010000001.1:84938898-85041862 GCA_020283515.1 Alliaria petiolata
AGGGTGGTATCCAACAGAAGCAACCATTCAACAACATCCAAACTTCTGCGAGCTCTGCGACTGGTTCTCAAGATGAACTCAAGATCCTTATGCAGCAACTTCTACTCAACCAGCAGAAAGCCTCTTCTGAAATCAACATAAAGGTGGATAACATGTACAATGATCTCAATAGCAAGTATGAGGCTGTCTCCTCTCACATGAAGAAGCTTGATACTCAGGTAGCTCAAACTGCTGAAGCAATCAAGAGACCACAAGGATACCTACCAGGGAAGGGTGAGCAAAACCCTAAGGAGTTTGTGAATGCCATTGCACTAAGAAGTGGGAAGGTTTTGGACCCTGTTGCGCGCAAAGGGAAGCATTCTGATGTTGTGATTGATCTGGAAGAGCAGGAGGACGACCTAGAGGCTGAGAAAGCCAAGGATCACGCACGCCAAGACACCTTGGAGGAGCAAAACGTGACCCCTCCTATGCGTGTCTACGCGCCCAAGATCCCCTATCCTACCCGCCCTAAGAAGTCTCGCAAAGACTTGGAGGAAGCCAAATGCAAGGAAATGTTGAATGAGCTCACAGTGAAACTCTCTCTCACTGATGCAATCCAGATGATGCCTGCAATGAAGAGGTGCATGAAGCGCTTGGTGACAAGTAAAGTGTCCGGCGAAGAAGATTTTGTCAAGGTTTCAAAGGATTGCAGCGATGTTCTTCAAAACAAGATGCCAAAGAAACTTGGCGATCCTGGGCGTTTTATACTCTCTGTGCAAATTGGGGCAATGATTTTTGCTTGTTCCTTGTGTGATTTGGGCTCTAGTGTCAACCTCATGCCATACTCTGTGTCTAAGCGACTTAGATTCACGAAATTCAAGCCAACTAAGATCTCATTGGTGTTTGCTGCCCGTTCTGTGAAATTACCCGTTGGAGTTCTTGAAGACTTGCATGTGCAGATTGGCAATGCTTATGTTCCTGCAGATTTCGTGGTCCTTGAGCTAGATGAAGAGCCAAAGGATCCTCTCATTTTGGGAAGACCTTTCTTATGCACAGCTGGTGCTTTCATCGATGTGAGGAATGGGAGAATCGATCTACACTTGGGAGACATCATCATGAAGTTTGAGATGGACAAAATGCTGAAGAAGCCTATGTTGGATGGACAAACTTTCTCTGTTGATGACTCTCTTGAGATCTCTAACGAGGTAGCAGAAGAGATTTTAGAGGAAGACCCATTAGAGATTGCTTTGACAAAGGCTGAGAGTGAACATGGCTTTTTGAGTGAGGATACAACTGGGTATGCTAAGATGTTGGACTCAAGCAAGGAGATGGGAAAGATGGTCGCCTACATGACCTTGGATGCAGCTGCAGAAAAGTCCGCAACATCATCTTCTCCTGCGCCACCTACAAACCCTTGGAGTGAGCTGAAAGCTCCAAAGGTTGAACTCAAAACACTTCCAGCTGGGCTAAGGTACACGTTTCTTGGTCCTAACTCTACTTACCATGTGATCATCAATGCTGAACTGAACAATGTTGAGACTGCTTTACTTCTATGTGAGCTTAGAAAGTATCGTAAGGCCTTAGGCTATTCACTAGATGATATCACTGGAATCTCACCTGGTCTTTGCATGCATAGAATACATCTAGAAGATGAATCGAGGACTTCTATAGAACATCAGAGGCGGTTAAACCCAAATCTAAAAGATGTTGTAAAGAAAGAGATAATGAAACTTCTGGATGCAGGCATTATTTATGCTATCTCTGATAGTACTTGGGTGAGCCCAGTCCATGTAGTCCCTAAGAAAGGAGGTGTAACAGTTGTTAAGAATGATAAAGATGAGTTGATCCCAACTAGAACTGTTACAGGACATAGGATGTGTATAGACTATAGGAAGTTGAATGCTGCTACTCGTAAAGATCACTTTCCTTTGCCCTTTATTGATCAAATGCTTGAGAGATTGGCTAACCATCCTTACTACTGTTTTCTAGATGGTTACTCTGGTTTTTTTCAGATTCCCATTCATCCAGATGACCAGGAGAAAACCACATTCACATGTCCTTATGGCACTTTTGCTTATCGCAGAATGCCATTTGGTTTGTGCAATGCCCCAGCGACATTCCAGCGATGCATGATGTCGATTTTTACTGACTTGACTGAGGACATAATGGAGGTTTTCATGGATGACGTTTCTGTCTATGGATCCTCCTTTTCTGTCTGTCTTTCTAATTTGTGATGGGTAC
Source organism: Alliaria petiolata (assembly GCA_020283515.1). Classification (NCBI taxonomy): domain Eukaryota; kingdom Viridiplantae; phylum Streptophyta; class Magnoliopsida; order Brassicales; family Brassicaceae; genus Alliaria; species Alliaria petiolata. The sequence continues at coordinate 84,941,119 of JAHZTW010000001.1, forward strand.
TAAAGCGCTGCGAGGAGAAACATCTTGTGTTGAACTCAGAAAAATGTCACTTCATGGTCAGAGATGGGATTGTTTTTGGACACAAGGTTTCATAACAAGGCATTGAAGTGGACAGGGCACAGAGAAAGTATGCTACTACTGAGAAAGAACTTCTTGCCATTGTGTTTGCTTTTGAAAAGTTCAAGTCTTGTCTTGTGAGGTCTAAGGTGATTGTGCATACTGATCACGCTGCTTTGAGGTATCTTCTTACTAAGAAAGATGCAAAACCTAGGCTACTGCGATGGATACTTTTGCTGCAAGAATATGACCTTGAGATCAAAGACAAGAAAGGGATTAAGAATGGTGTTGCCGATCATCTGTCTAGACTGCGTATTGAGGAAGAGGTTCCTTTAGATGATAATCTACAGGAGGAGAACGTGTATGCTATCAGCATGAGCCACATGTATGCTCAACCTTCTACCACTCGTGAAGCTCAAGACTCTACGATGCCTTGGTTCGGCGAGATCGCGAACTACTTGGCCGCTGAGAAGGAACCAGTCAGTTTTGTTGGATATAAGAAGAAGAAGTTCTTACGAGACATAAGTCATTACTTTTGGGATGAGCCTTACTTGTACAAGCAGTGTTCAGATGGTGTTTTTAGGCATTGCATTTCAGAGGAGGAAGTTCACGGTGTTCTCTTTCATTGTCATGGTTCGAGTTATGCAGGACATTTTGCTACTTTCAAGACCGTGTCTAAAGCTTTACAAGCTGGTTTCTGGTGGCCAACTATGTTTAAAGATGCACATGCTTTCGTCTCTAAGTGTGATTCGTGTCAAAGGCAAGGGAACATTAGCAAGAGAAACGAGATGCCCCAGAATTTCATCTTGGAAGTTGAAGTGTTTGATGTGTGGGGAATTGACTTCATGGGACCTTTTCCATCTTCCTTTGGAAACAATTACATCCTGGTTGCAGTAGACTATGTGTCTAAATGGGTTGAAGCCATGGCTAGTCCCACTAATGATGCTAAGGTCGTATTGAAGATGTTCAAATCTGTGATCTTTCCACGGTTTGGAGTACCTAGAATCGTGATCAGTGATGGGGGCTCTCATTTCATAAACAAGGTCTTTGAGAGTTTGTTGAAGAAACATGGAGTCAAACATAAGGTAGCCACTCCTTACCATCCGCAGACGAGTGGACAAGTTGAGATTTCAAACATGGAGATCAAGAGTATTCTGCAGAAGACTGTGAACACAACTAGAAAGGATTGGGCTGTGAAACTTGATGATGCTCTTTGGGCATATAGGACTGCTTACAAGACACCTTTAGGCACGACCCCATTCCATCTTGTCTATGGTAAATCATGTCATCTTCCAGTAGAGCTCGAATACAAGGCAGCATGGGCTGTAAAGTTGCTGAACTATGACATCAAACCTGCTTCTGAGAGGAGGTTGATGCAACTGAACGAGCTGGATGAGATCCTACACATGGCCTATGAGAACTCTAGGATTTACAATGAAATGACTAAGGCTATTCATGACAAGAAGATCATTCCTCGGAACTTCGCTGCAAATGATCAGGTGTTACTCTTTAACTCTCGCCTGAAACTTTTTCCTGGGAAGCTGCGATCGCGATGGTCTGGTCCTTTTACCATCAAGGAAGTGCGACCATATGGAGCTGTTGTGTTGCTGGACAATGAAGGCAGCGAATTTGTGGTAAATGGTCAGCGTCTAAAGCCGTATCTCGCTGACACTGAAATCGCTAACGGGGACACCATTCCCCTTAGTGATGCACCTCATGCCTAAACGGCAACCAAAGTCAAGCTCGTGACTTAAAACAAGCGCTTGGTGGGAGGCAACCCACCGGTAAGTGTACATACTTAGTTTCTGTTTTTCTTTACTAACTTTTAGCTTTGATTTTCGTGTTCTAAAAAAAAAAACCAAAAATTTGAACAGGTTAGATCGATCGGTCCAGGGAAAGACCGATCGATCCGTTTAAGCAGCTCGGACAGGAAGATATTAGACCGATTGATCCAAAACGGATCGATCGATCTAACTGACGCGGACGAACATGGAGTATTTAGACCGATCATTCCAAAACGGATCGATCGATCTAAATCACGCCGACGGACAGAGAGAAATTAGAACGATCGATCTAATTTCCGCGGATGGACACAGAGTTATTAGATCGATCGGTCGAAAACAGACCGATCGATCTCGAGCCAAAGTATGTTTTCTAAACCAATTTTCCGGTTCTCTCACTTGAATCAAACCAGAAAACTCGATTTTAAACGAAAAACCTCGATTTTAAAGATCAAACACGGGCTCTCTCTTCTCTCCCCTCTCTCTCTCGTGTTCTTGAGGATTTTGGATAAAATTTTCTTCAACACATAACTTCTTCAATTCTTAACCGATTTGGATGATTTTTGTGTGCTTTTCAATCGGATTTTGGCCCTCTTTCTGATTATAGTACTCTCTCTCTCGATCTACTAAGGACATGGGACGGACAAAGGATGATGGGGTCGTCTCTAGGACACAATCTCCACGAAATGCACGGAACCAACAACCACGATGTGGTGGAAACCCTTCTTCCTCCCAACCAAAGAGGAAAGGCAAAACAGTAGCTCAACCCTCTTATGTTTCCGACGAGGCGGAGGAAGAAGAGGAGGAAGAAGAAGTCGAGCGCACCACTGCCCCTTGGCCACGCCCTGACAACACACCATTCACTTGCCTCCGTTTCCGCAATATCACTACCTCCCAGATGCAAAACGAGAGCAGATACAAGCTTAGGAAGCGTGGAGCTCCTTGGTCTGACATCCATGATACGTTTTACAATGGACTCCTGAAAGTTGAGATGGTGCCTACTCGGTTTGTTTGCTCCAGAACTCTGTGCAGGATGGGGATAAAGGAGGATGTGCAGGACATGTTGGACAACATGGGGTTTGGGCACATTGCATACACGCCATATCTTCTTTATCCGGAGTTGGTTCGCCAGTTCCTAACTTCCGCCGTGCTCTACTTCGAGGATTGTGCCTATCCTAATGCCAGTGAAGCAACACTTGCCTACTTCTCCAGTGGTATTCTTTATGAGATCTCTATTCCGGAGTTGTGTCAGCTTTATGGGTTTGACATGTACAAGGAGAGCTGCAGGTTTCCCGATGACTTCCCACAGGTTTTTGAGCTATGGCCTGTGATTGGTACCAGCCATTTTGAGTCACGTGATGTCAAGCTCACTATGCTTAGGAACCCAGTGGTTCGAGTGGTTGCTAAGATTTTGGGTAACATTTTGTTTGCTAAGGAGGAAGCAGGAGCTTTGAGGAAAGATGAGTTGATGATGCTACATTTTGGCCTTCCTCCTTTTGCCAAAGACATCTATAGCGTTCCGCCACCAGTCGATCTTTGCACCAACCTTGGGGTTAAGTTTGCTCAGGTTCTTGTGGGAAAGAAGTTCAGAGGTCTTACGACAAGCACTACGAAGAAAGAAGCCATTGGGAGTCTTCTTACTCCCATTTTCAGGTTTCACCAGACCGACTTGTCTTCCACCCAACGCATAGACACGATTGCCCATCTTGATGAGAAACAATTCAAGTACCATGGGATTCTGAAGCCTGGCTACAAGTATCAGTTTCAAGACCGCGAGGGGATTTACAGGTATTGCCAGCTTCCACAGCATGACATCACTACACTCAGCTCCCGCGAGAACCTCGAGTTCCTACCACCAGCTGAGTTTCTCTGCCCGGACCCTTCCGCCAATGCTAAACCGCGACGAGGCAGCTCTTCCCGAACCGCTTCACAGCCTCATCTAGAGGATACCGCAGCACCACCACGTGAGTCGATGGAGCAGTTTCTTCCCATCAGCACTGATGATTTCATCCCTTCGCCTAGGCTCCCTGCCACTGCTCAAGACAGCGATTTCAGGGATTGGGTGTATGACACACAGGAGAAGAGTAATACGTTGATCAGGTGGTTGGTGGATTCGTTTCAGAAGGTCCACTGTCCAAGACCTCCTTCTTGTTTTCGAGCTGCGGATACACAGGAGACGCAGACTGCGGTGTTCCCGACATTGCTGGACGCGGGACCACAGAGGATGATGATACAGGCGAGGCATCCGAGGCAGAGGCACGCCTATCTAGGTGCATGCGCAGGAGGGAGCCAGGCGCGAGCCACAGCACCACTTCCGAGAGTGACCCTTGACCACATTGCAGTATCATTTCTTTTCCCATTGTATCATTTCAGTTTGTTTTTTTTTATTTTTATTCCTGCATTTTTCTTTGCGTTTGTCATATCCTTCTTCTGATTTATTTTCACACCGGGTCGGTGTGAAGTAAGTCTGGGGGAGGGTATTTGCTGGGACTAACGCAGTCTGGGGGAGGGTATTTGCTGGGAAGTAAGTCTGGTGTTCTAGAGATATGGTGAGTTTCTGTTTTCAAACCTCGACTCTATTCTTAGTAATTTGCTTGAGGACAAGCAAAAGACTAAGTCTGGGGGAGTTGATGTATTGCGTTTTTGAGGATTTCTAACCTAATGTTTTCAATGGTTTTTTGAGTCAACATGTGTTTTTTTGGGTCTTTTAGTGTTTTATCGAGTCTTTTCAGGTTTTAGGCCGCTTTAGAAGAAAAGGAGTCATTTTGGGTACAAACGAGCATATGGAGATGCAGAACCATGCAGATACGTCTGAAGTTTGGCTTTTGATGAAGCACTTCCCACCGATGGATTGAGCTGAAATTTGGACACAGAGTAGAACTTTGAGTTAGCTTTCATATGGAATTAATTTGAAGTAGATCCAACGGTGCGATCAAAAGTTATGCCAGTTTTCGTGAAGACTGTCCAGCCTGACGAGAAGATGAAGCATGTGCAGAAAAAGTCCAGGGAACTATTAGATCGATCGTTCTAACTTTAGATCGATCGATCCAACATCTGGACGATACCAGGAGCTTTTTAGATCGACCACTCCAACATTAGATCGATCGATCTAACCCTCAGACGAGAAAAAGGCAATCTGAAACTTCCTTTTTTGCCCTGGAATCACCCTAACTCAACTTATTTCGACCATAGACCTATATATACTTATTTTTGGCCATTGTTTAGGCAACGCTTTCTTTCACATTCATACTTTTGGCTTTTGGCAATTTGTAAGCTTCGGGGAGACGAATCTCTGACTCTACATCTTTGAGAAGATTTCTGAACCCCTTTGGATTTATATTTATTTGATTATGAGTTTCTCTTCATCTCTTTGCTGTTTCTCTATTTCCATGTCTGAGTAGATCCATAGTTAGGTTTAGGGTTTCAAAGGAATTTAGGTTTTCATTGAATTAGACATAGATAGGGATTTATCATCCGTTGTCTTCACCTATAGTTGTGTTCATTGCTTAGACTGAATTGATCACTTAGTCTATGATTTAGGGTTTAATCTATTCATCAAAAGTGTTATAGATTGCTTGAAAGAACATAGGTGGGCGGTTTGTCCTTAGCCAACGAAAGCTGATGCTAAGGCAATCCGTGAACAAATTGAACCTGCTCGTTAATGCTTGTTTAGAATTCTAAGTTCAAACGACAGTTTAGATACTTAGGTTGCTAGATAAAGTGATTAATACCACGACGGTGGATTGGTTAAACATTCATGTTTGAGTTCTAGACTGAGCTTATTTGTTCCCTGAATAATTGTATGGTTCATGATCTCCGAGTTCCTGCGAATTATCCTTAACCTAACGCTTTGTTTTTATTGATCTTTACATCGTTTTTATTGCTATTTTCGTTTTACCTTAAAACCAACAAACCATATCTTTGTCTTAGCTTAATTTTGGTCTAAAGAATCGTAGTGTGACCTTTGGAACTTGTGGATTCGATCCCTAAATACTACGTCATTGATGTGCACTTGCAGTATATATTTTAGGGTTAAAACTCTGTACATTAATTTGTTAAAAGTTTCGGCAAACGCGTTAGCCCGATGAACTATATTTGACCACAAATTGGTTTTGGGTTTCTCGAATGTTACCTTCAAAAAATGATTCCTTCCAGGTATTTTGGAGATATATCTCACAAGTTTCTCGAAACATAGGAGTTGTTCCCTAAATTTCAGTGGCACTCTAGCTAGCAGATAAATTTTTGAACTTCTATCTTTAAAGTTCTTTAACTGTTCAATTTTGTATTGTAAGGATTATATTCCTTTTGAGTTTTAATATAAGCAGTGGTTGAATCAAACAAAAAAAGCAATTGGAAGGTTAGAGTTAGGTATGGTCTAAACTTGTATAAGTATTAGCTAGCTTTAGTGTTGCCGTTGGACGCAAGAGGCTAAGTCAGTTAACCGTAGCCGTATTTTAGCTCGGTTCATTGGTTTAGTTGTTATCTTGTATTAGTCCGGTTAAGTGTAAACCCTTGTTGGTATGAATGGGTATAAAACAACATAGCTTAGGTTAGGTGGATCTTATCGTCACAAACAGTATCCGATCGTCTTCTTCACTAGTCGTCTCTGATCTTGAGAGCTCGTTTTCTTCTGCTAGTGAATTTGCTGGACTGAGTCTAGCCCCAGAGAGTAGTTGATCATCTCGATCGCGAACTCTGGGTGACCAAAAATCATGTGTACTCCTGTTCTTACTTTCTTTCGTCTTTAATTGCTTGAGTGTCAGAGTGATTGGTGAGTTGAGCGATTCTAAGGGTTTGATCCGTGAAACCAATTAGTCTTAAAATAGGATCTTGGCGCAATAAGTGGTATCAGACCGAAGGTTGTCTTCTCGATGGCGATAAGATCAACAACAACGATGACGCGACAAGAGGTTTCTTGCTTCGACGGGAATGGCGATTTCTCGATGTGGACTACTAGGATGATGGCTCACTTCGGAGTTGCCAGATTGAAGGAGGTGATTCATAGCGACAATTTTGAAATCACTATTCAAGTACCGAAGAGCGAAGTCAAGACTGTGACGGCGGAAGGCGTCATTATTCCAGTAGAAGCGGAGACGAAGGTGATTCTTGATCCTGACAAGTTAGAAAAGGATGAACGAGCACAAGATATGATCATCGTCAACATCAGCGATCAAGTCCTGAGGAAGATCAAGCACTGCACAACGGCTGCTTCGATGTGGTCGCTCCTCGACGGGTTATACATGTCGAAATCTCTCCTTAATCGGATCTTCGTTCAATCGCAGTTTTACACCTTTAAGTGTGATGGATCTAAGCCGATTGATGTTAATGTGGATGAGCTTCTAAAGATTGTGGCTGAGATGATTAGTTTGAATGTTACGGTGTCCGATGAGATTCAGGCAATCGTATTCTTGAGTTCTCTTCCGCCGAGTTATGATCAGCTGAAGCATACTCTCAAGTATGGAAAAGAATCAATCTCTCTAGAAGAGATTATTTCTGCTTCTAGGTCTAAGCAGAGAGAGCTGTCAGAGACGGCGAGATTGGACAAGGGAGCTGCTACGGTATTGTATACAAATGAAAGGGGAAGGTCCTTACAGAACGATTCACATGGAAATCGAAATGGAAGGAGCCGGAGCAAGTCAAAAGGAAGAAATGTGACTTGTTGGTATTGCAAGAAGGAAGGACACATCAAGAAGGATTGCTATGCGAGGAAAAGGAAGATGGAAAGTGATGATGATGAGGGCGAGATAGCTGTAGCAATCGAATCGGTGGAGGTCATGGCAGCCTCAGATGATGATTCACATGATAACTGGGTAATTGATTCTGGCTGCACACACCATATGACGTCTAGGAGGGACTGGTTCGTGAGTTTTGAAGAGAAAGGCAAGAGCAGGATACTACTTGGAGATTTTCACACAGTCGAGACCATGGGTACAGGGAAAATTCGAATCAACACACATGGTGTATCAGTGAAGCTGATGCACAACGTCAGATACGTTCCAACTCTCAAGAGGAACTTGATATCTACGGGGACTCTCGACAAGCTAGGTTTATTCATTCAGGTGGAGATGGAAAGATCAGGTTTCACAAGAACAACAAGTTTGCCCTTCAAGGGATCTTGAGAAATGGTCTTTACATCCTGGACGGAGAGACAGTTACTGAAGAAGTGATGTAAGCATCAATGCTAATACATCAGTACTTGACAAGAAGCACGGAACCAGGAGGCATGAAGAGGAGAACATGAAGCTGAGGAAAGCTAAGGAGACATGCGAGCTGAGTTTAGCTCAAATAGAAGCCTAGGCTTACAAATGGAATGTGGCCATTTGTACTCTTTTTCCTTATCCTTGGTTTTATCTCAATGAGTTTTTCAGGAAAGGTTTTAATGAGACAAATTGGTTTACATGTTTTAAACCCATCCAAAGCTCCAATGGACCTTATGGAGAGCTACAATCAGTTATTAAGTCACTCCGGCCAAACCAAGATTAACCAAGCAACAAATCCAATTGTTTTGGATTCTCAACTCATCAGAGGTCTACGGAGAGTTGGAATCAAGACTAAATTCATTTTGGTTTAGGAGCTATTAATTTTACAAGTTGGGTAAACCGGAGCTTTCCCGATTTGGACATAGGAGCACTAAATGGAGGATTTCGACCGAACCAGAAGGAATTAAGCAACAAACCGACTTGGCATGGAATTCTGACTCAACCGGGAAGCTCGTAGAATTGGTTTCACATCAATATCGGTTCTGGTTTGAAAGTTATACAAGTTTGAAGACAGAGGATCCTCGACTTGCCTTATATGGAAGCATTCACACTTGGGTCAATAATTCTCCAACGGCTATATTCTCATTGCTTCTGCGTTTTGGTGACTTATTCAGTGAATATAGACGTTCCAAGACATCACACATTCACACCCAAGCTCTCAAGACTCAAGCATTATCACAACTTGCCCCATTTAGCTGATTTCCTCATCAAGTCTCCAACAGCTCTTTACATTTAATTTTTGTGATTTTCTTCTTGTTTTAGCTTCTTAGGACCGTTTTGTTTGAGCCTATAAAAGCTCATTTCATTCTTCATTTGTATTCACCCTTGAATTAAAGAAATTAAAACCCCTTTTATTTTGTTTCAAAGAAAGTTATCTTTTGAATCAAATTATGTTCCTGCTTTTCTTCTAAGTGTTGTGGAATCAACCTTAAAGATTTTTGTAGAATCTCCTAAGCTCTCGTGAGGATTATCCCTTGAGCTAGCAGAGTCTAACCTTTGAAGTTTGTGGTCATCAAACTTCATCCCGACTATCAAACCACAAGTCATTCAATCATCTCGGCTTCAAGTGACGATTTCAGAGGCAACAATACTTGGATCATTTTCCAGTCTTGTGTCAAGAAGTATGTCAAGTTGGGCCACATGAGCAACAAGAATCTGCAAATATTGGTTAAGGAGGGAATTCTGAAGAAGAAAGACATTGGCAAAGTGTGTTCTGCGAGCACTGTGTCATGGGCAAATCAAAGAAAGTAAGTTTCGGTTCAGGTAAACATGATACCAAATTTGTACTTGACTATGTTCATGCAGATCTTTGGGGATCACCGAATGTCCAACCTTCCATATCAGGTAACCAATATTTTCTGTCTATTATTGATGATCACTCTAGAAAGGTTTGGATTTGTTTTCTTAGGACTAAGGATGAAACTTTCTCTAAGTTCTGTGATTGGAAAAACCTTGTTGATAATCAGGTAGATAGGAAATTAAAATGCCTTAGGACCGATAACGGTCTAGAATTTTGCAACCATGCGTTTGATGAGTTTTGAAGGAAACATGGGATAACAAGACACATAACGTGCACCTACACTCCTCAACAAAATGGAGTTGCTGAGAGGATGAACCGAACCATCATGGAGAAGGTCAGATGTCTGCTAAGTGAGTCTGGTCTTGAAGAACGGTTCTGGGCTGAAGCTGCAACAACTTCAGTATATGTCATAAATCGATCTCCTTCAGCAACTATTGGATTCAAGACACCAGAAGAAGTCTGGTTAGGCAAGAAGCCAGGATACAAGCATATGAAGAAGTTTGGAGCTCTAGCTTACGTTCATCAGGACCAAGGAAAACTGAAGCCAAGGGCAGTCAAGGGTGTCTTCATTGGGTATCCCCAATGCACTAAGGGATACAAGATATGGCTTATAGACGGAGAGAAATGCGTGATCAGTAGGAATGTCAAGTTCCAGGAGGATCAGGTATACAAAGATATAGTAAGGAGTGACGATGGGTCAATAGCAGTTGTTCCTAGGAGAGAAGCAGAACTAGAAGAAGTCTATAGTAGGTCCCCTGCAGTTTCTCAATCTCGAGATAAAGACACTGTAACTCAAGATCAAGGTGGAGTTCCTTGCGAGTTACCAGATGACAGTGACACTGAACAACAACCATCAGGGCCAACCGAGATGGAGGAAACAAGTTCATCAAGTCCTCAAGCTGAGCAAGCTGTCAGAAATCGTCCTAGCAGACAAATTGTGCTTCCATCAAGATTTCAGGATTACATTTTGGGTGAAGGCAAGGAGGTAGCATTCGCTTTATCAATGGCCGAGTTGATGTATGTAGATGAACCAGAAGATTATCAGGAGGCCAGGGCTAGTAAGGATTGGGTCAAGTGGAACGGTGATACAAATGAAGAAATGGACTCATTATGGAAGAACAAGACATGGGTTCTGGTTAAGAAACCGAATGATAGGAAGATTATCAGCTGCAGATGGCTATTCAAGGTCAAACCAGGAATAGAAGGTGTCGAGCCAGACAGATTCAAGGCTCTTCTTGTAGCAAGAGGGTTCTCTCAGAAAGAGGGAATCGATTATCAAGAAGTGTTCTCCCCGGTGGTTAAGCATGTTTCAATCAGGACACTGTTGTCTATAACAGTGAATCAAGACTTTGAGCTAGAGCAGATGGATGTAAAAACCGCCTTCCTACATGGAGACTTGGAAGAAGATCTGTACATGTACCAACCAGAAGTGTATGAAGATCAGCACAAGAAGGATTACGTCTGTTTGCTCAAGAAATCTCTCTACGGGTTGAAGCAATCTCCGAGACAGTGGAACAAAAAATTTCACGAGGTCATGATGTCTCAAAGGTTCATTCAAAGTGAAAGAGATCACTGCGTGTATGTGAGAGAAATTTCACCTCAAGAGTAAATATACTTGTTGTTATATGTAGATGATATGTTGCTGGCAGCGAAGCATATGTCAGAGATAAAGAAGCTTAAGGAGCAGCTAAGTTTCAACTTTGAAATGAAGGACTTAGGGGCATCACGTAGGATACTTGGTATGGATATCTTCAGAGAGACAGAGAAAAGGGGGTTTTGCGGTTATCTCAGTCAGTTTACTTGAAGAAAGTGATTGAGAATTTCAGAATGGAGGATTCCAGGAGCTCAATGACTCCCATTGGTGCTCACTTCAAGTTGTCATCAGTCAAAGATCGTGATGAGATCATTGATACAGAAACTATGCCCTATGCATCAGCCGTAGGTAGCATTATGTATGCAATGGTGGGTTCTCGGCCAGACTTGGCATATGGTATAGGTTTGGTTAGTCGGTTTATGAGTAAGCTTGGTCAGGTCCATTGGGAAGCAGTTAAATGGCTTCTCATATATATTAAAGGGTCTGTAGGTCTACAATTGGAGTATATAAAGGATAAAGATTTGCAGATACAAGGTTATTGTGATTCAGACTTTGCAGCTGACTTGGATAGAAGAAGGTCAACGTCAGGCTATGTATTCACAGTTGGAGGAAACGTGGTGAGCTGGAAGTCAAGTTTGCAGCCAATGGTGGCGTTATCTACGACGGAAGCAGAATACATTGCTTTGACAGAAGTAGTGAAGGAGGTCGTATGGCTCAAAGGGCTGCTTGAAGATTTCGGGTTCAAGCAGAATGCAGTGAAGCTGTGGTACGATTCTCATAGCGCTATATGCCTCTCGAAGAACAGTGTGTTCCATGAGCGCACTAAACACATAGCTGTGAAGTACTACTTTATCCGGGACATCATTGATGGAGGTGAAGTGGAGGTACTGAAGATACACACAAGTAGGAACCCAGCTGACATTTTGACAAAGGTGGTTCCGGTGAACAAGTTTAAGTCAGCCTTAGACTTGCTCAGAGTTACCCAAGCTTGAGCTAGCCGGTGACTGGCTAGACGATGAAGTCCAGAAGGTGAATTCACTGAAGAGGAAGAATTGAATGACAAGAAGACTCGAAGGATGGAATGAAGTTTAGCCCAAGGTGGAGAATGTTAGGTATGGTCTAAACTTGTATAAGTATTAGCTAGCTTTAGTGTTGTCGTTGGACGCAATAGGCTAAGTCAGTTAACCGTAACCGTATTTTAGCTCGGTTCATTGGTTTAGTTGTTATCTTTTATTAGTCCGGTTAAGTGTAAACCCTTGTTGGTATTAAAGGGTATAAAACGGCATAGCTTAGGTTAGGTGGATCTTATCGTCACAAACAGTATCCGATCGTCTTCTTCACGAGTCGTCTCTGATCTTGAGAGCTCGTTTTCTTCTGCTAGTGAATTTGCTGGACTGAGTCTAGCCCCAGATAGTAGTTGATCATCTCGATTGCGAACTCTGGGTGACCAAAAATTCTGTGTGCTCCCGTTCTTACTTTCTTTCGTCTTTAATTGCTTGAGTATCAGAGTGATTGGTGAGCTGAGCGATTCTAAGGGTTTGATCCGTGAAACAAATTACTCTTAGAATAGGATCTTGGCACAATAGTTACAGTCTACAGATTAGCAACGGTATTGTAAGATAATTTTTAAGAATAATTAGTTAGCTACGGATGATGTTGGTCGCTATTTTAGCTGTTGGATGCCATCAGAGGTGGACCCATGTAGAGAGAAGTGGGTTCACCTCACACCCATAAAATATCATAAACTAGTTTTGCAATAAAATAGTGTGTGTGAAATGCTTAAGTCAAAAGTGTTGAAACAAAAATATCGTGGGAAATTATTTTGTAAAACTATTTTGTATGGACATGTTATCGATATAATGTGAAAGCTGCATATACAGGTCAGGAATTATTCTAACATTATCGTTCAAGGTGATGATAAGGCAAACGTGGAAAATCCATTCGTCAACATTCTTCACGGCGAATTTTCTAAAATAACGATGACGCATATGAGATCTTTAAGTATTGTTGAGCAAACATAATGTTATTGTTCGCATAAAAAGCCACAGTCGGCCACATAAAAAAACCATAAAATATTAGTAATTATATATATATACACATAAAAAAAATTCCACTGAATTTAGAGATCAACTCCAATGTCTCATTTGGTTTGGTGTACGGCCGATCCTGGATATATAATGTAGTAGTTTTTTACAACACAAATTTAATGGTGTTGACATGTAAGCAACAAAAGTTAATAATTTTTGAAATAGGATTTCTTACGAAATGTATTACATACGAAATTTTAAAGACTGTCAAAGATTATTAACCGTAACAGTTTTGAAAACAACTTTTCTGGCTAACCGTGAATATTGTCAGCAATACATCCGACCACTGAGTTATCGTTTTCATAGTGCATGTGAATACAGAAACAACCCTAGAAAAATATAATCTTATGCCAAAGTTACAATCTGTTGGTTACTGAAAAGTCATATCGAATGAAAATATCAACAGAAAAAAATCCAACCAATTAGAAAAAGAAACTCAGAGAAAACGGCAATTATTGGACGTATAAGAGAATTTCCATTACCTAAAATGATAAAAACAAAAGTCTATACTGATTTTTCCACAACCTTAAAAGAGCCAAATTCAAATATATTTTTTTGACTTTTCAATGCCAAATCATAGATGAATCCCGGTATACGATGAATATAGATTTTAATAATAAATTTGGGGACTACATTTTTATTTTGTGCTAATATAGAACCAAAATAAAGTTATATAGTACACAGTGAAAACCTAATTAAGCAACTGAAATCATGAAAAACAATAACTAGCATATTATAGATATATAGTTACTATCATTTTATTTTGGTTATCATCGTCGAGTTTTTATAATCTTCGATCAATATATGATACGTTCTTTGTTCAGTACGAGTGAATAGACTGACCGAGTTCACGATTAATCTCTCTGGTTTGAACCGTAGAAAACGTGAAAAAAGCAAGATTCATCAAGAAAGAAAAGTATTTTTTTGTCTTTTGCCTAAGTCTTGTGATGTGGGATAGAACAAAGATGGCTATATGATATAAGTTGACGGTGTAACCAAGCTATTCTTTTTTTTTGTCAAAACATAACCAAGCTATTCAAATACTACAAACACTTCTAAATCGGAAAACTAAAATTCTAAAACTCGTTAAACGTACAATTATTATTCTAACGGCACCATCATATATAGTTCTCTCCAAGGAAAACGTAGTAAAATAATTGAAAAAATCTCTCTGACTTTCTCGGCGGACCGCGCAGTGTCACTTCAAAACTGAATTCAGACTGGATATATATATATCTGATTTTTTTTATAGTATAATTGGTTTAAAAAAAAAAAATCCAGATTTGGATATTCGCTGATATATCGATATCCTAACATTTTGAGAAATATCTTAATCTGAAAATCACAAATCCAAATCTTGATAGTTTTTTTCTTTTTTTGATAACCAGTGGGTGATCCGAACTTTTACGGTTTACCTCCTGGCTAATCTTTATATGTAAGTGTAGCCGTCGAGTAGCGCAGATAGCACCATTTCGCTCGTATTTAACGAATCCATTCCATAAAATTGTTTTTGTGTGGGTATAGGAACCGATTTTCTAAATTCTAATTTTCGTTGAAATATAAATTTTGTTCGCCATAACCATAATGTTGTGAGTTGTGTGTTTATATCGAGCTTACCCCAAAGAAACCACTTATTCACAACATATTTCATACAACTATAGTACTATCAAATATATGTAAATTAGTTGACTTTTGTCTCAATAGTTGAACATAAACACAACTTTAAACATATTATTGATTGAGATGAAACGGGTTTACAGGTCCATTTGGTTACACCTATAGTTCCATAAGAGACGGTGAATTGTCTCCTCGAGTTAGAATCCGACGATTATGGTTTCGGTAGGTTTTATACGTACCACTTATTTTATTAGGAAAAATTAAATTGAAGATAGGTGTGTAAGGGACAGGAGGGGGTGAGCGTGTTTTGGGTGGATTTTGTACTAACTTCATATTTTATAAAAATATAATTTCGGATCATGATAATGGTTGAAGTGATAGATCCAAAAAACAAACTATTTAATTGGAGACGAAACTTCGAAGGTTTCAGGTAATAATTCGTGGAACAGTGTAAATATTATGTTTTTGCAAGGCGATAATTTGCTGGTAAATGGAACACAGTCATGCAAAAAAATGACGTTTTGTCTTTCACAATTATTTTTGTTTGGTAGGTCCGTTAGCATTAAATATACTTTTGAAAACATCAAACACGCTACTCCTATTGTACGTGAAACCAGTCAAAATGGGATAGCTTCCATTCCATTATTTGATTATTGTGGCCAGTACTGTGAGTCTGTGACCACATCATGATGTTTTTGATTACTTAATATTTCTTTTGTTAAGGAACGCACTGTAATTATTAATTATACGAGTGCATTCTGTTGCATCAGTTAACCAATAAATTACATAGATGCTGATAAATGAGAAAACTAAATTCCTCCCACGAGCTTACCGTGCTAAGATCCGCCTTCTGTTGGCCTCTCTCGGCTGGTAAAAACTCTGGAAATAACTAGTTATATCTAAAGCGAACCCTGGCCAATCGTTTGGATTAATTAAAGACCATTTGAGTCAAATCCCATTGAGTCCGTCGACTATATGTATATTTGTTCATTATTTTTGAAAATGAAATAAAATCATAGCCCAAGCCCATCTACTATGAAGTTCTGATGGGAGGGGTGAATATCCCGGCGATTTCCTAATTGGCCGATGAGATATATGTTGTCCCATGCTGAAGCTGCAGATACCAAACCACACCATTGATAGGACCATTATGTTTCCAGGACCCATCAACATAACATGAGTATAGTCACTACAAAAAAAATGGCGTATTGTATCATTTAAATTGTATCACAAACCTAAATGATATTATTTTGAATTAATTATTTATAAGTGAAACAAATATATATATGCTTTAACGTCAATTATAATAATTAATGTTATAATTAACTAGTTTGACATCAATTCAATAAAATTGATACAAATTATATTAGTTTGTATCAATTTTAAAAAATTGATATTAAAATATAAATTTACATCAATTAGGTGATCGATGTATTTATTAATTTTTGTTATCATCACTTCTAACAATGATGCAAAATTAACATCAATAAAAACTGATGCTAATAAAAATAACACTAATAATATAAACATAATTATGTGAATTAGCTTCAATAATTAAAACTGATGCAACTGTTTTGCTCTTTAACATCAATTTATTAAAAATGATGTTATTTTATCTTAACTTGTATTATTTAATACATTTGATACTAAATCAAACTAATTTACATCAATAAAATAATAGACATATATATGTTAAATTTTTATTATTATTATATAATATAATATATTTTACAAGATATATATGTAGTATTCATATGTTCACTACAAAAGTGTTAATCACATCAATTAAATAGTATCACAAAATTAAATAATTTTATTTTGAATTACTTGTTAATAAATGATATAAAATAAGTGGTTTAACATCATTTATGGTAATTGATATTGTTATTACCTAATTTAACACATGTTCAATAAAAATTGATACAAACTTATAATAGTTTGCATCAATTTAACAAAACCGATACAAAATTATAAATTTACATCAGCTAAATAATCGATGTAACTAATGATTTTGGTTAACATCATTTAGAAAATGATATAAAATTTATATCAGTTAAAACTGATGTAACTAACATTTTTTACTTTGTCCTACATTGCTAATGTATGAAGAAGTGGAAGAGAAAACATGTCTATATATATTGAAACTTAAATATCTAATATTAAGATTTATTGGTGAATAAAATTATTTTTTACTTGGTTTTTAACCAATAAGATTAATTTTCTTTTTGGTTTTAACCAATCATATTTTTTGTTTTTTTGTTTTAACCAATAAAATTAGTTATATAAAAATAAATGACGCAATTATTACAATCAATTATGAAAACTCGAATAAATTTAACATCAATTATGTACAAGTGATAGCAGTATTTTAAATCGGATATTTTAAATGGTACAAATATTAAGTTAGTTATTATAAATGATACAACTATTAAAATCACAACATCAATTTTTATAATCGTCACAAATACTAACATCACTTTTAAAAATTGATGTAAAAGATAACATCAGTTTTTTGTAATTGAAACATATTAAAATCGATTATAACAATCGATGCAAAAATAAAATATATTTGCATCTATTGATAACTAACTGATGTTAATTATTTGTATCACCACAAACAGAGTCACTTTTCTAAGTGATTTAAGATTCATTTGCATCAACTATAATATAAGTAATGCAAATATATTAAATAAATGATATTACACACCTTTTTTGTAGTGAGTAGACAAATTTGACCTATGATGGAATATATAGTTAAATACTTGCCGGATCTATAGTGATTTATAAATGGTTGGTAACGTTTTTATTTTTAAGGGGTTTCACATTTCAAACTCCAGATTCACTAGTTACAAAAAGAAAAAAAAAAAGACACTCTAGATTCACCATGACTGATAAATACATATACTCATGGCACTACAAAAAATATTCCGACAGATTCGCAATGAAATTTTGATGGATTCATGATCCACCCAGAAATCCATTGAAAGTTTCTGACGGATATACATTTTATTTCAATTCGGTTTTACGTTCGAAATGGATCTATAATGTATTCGATTTTACATTGTCACTACTTTTTAAAACAAAACAAAAAACAAAAAAAACTCGAAACGTAACAATGTCTTCGTGTCAAGTGACGACAAGATATAAAGAAAGAAGAGTGCATGCCATCTGATGATTATTATTCAACAATATAATGCATACATAAATTTTAGAATAAATAATACACTAGAACGCTGGATCAAGCTCGGAGAGTTTACGAATGATCACGGGATCGTAAAGAGCCTTTTTAATGTCTTGAAGCATCTCTGTGTCTGAATCATAACGATTCTTCTTGTTGAAGAACATTTCAAAAACTTTACAAACAGACATGTGAATATCTTTGCACGGTTTAGGCAAATCACTGAATCCATCCATTAGGACATGCTCCAAAAACTTTTTCCTCTTCGAATCAATGATTTTTTCAATATAAGCAATCGAGTCCTCTATCTGAAAACCACTATGACTCTTCATGTGGAGCAGCACGGAGTTGATCTTGCCTTGTTCTTGTTCCTTCTGCAAATTTCAATATCACAAGTTTAATTATCAAGTACAAGAGAGCATCTAAAAAGCCGAAAATATCAGAGCTTTACATAACTTATTAAATTTTATAAAACTTAACTAATAAACCCATTAGTATCCCTACTATATTTGAATCGATAGATTGTAGTATTTGATCATTTTATTACATTATTAAGTACGTGTATTAGACTATATAGGGTGTCAAACTGGTTAAACTCAGTCCATTTCATATTCTTCAGGTTGGGTGAGTCTTGGTCCTAATTGACATGTCTAATAAGCTATATAACATCGCATTCTAATTGGAATATATATATATATATATATATATATATATATATATATATATATATATATAACATATACTCAAAGTTGAGATTACCTGGTAACTCTGTAGATCGTTAAGGAGTCTGGTAACGGTCATGAGCAAAGTTGTTAGGTTATCGTAGTTTCCGAGTTTGAGTTTGTGTTGGGGAAAACAAGGTTTCATGAGACACGAAATGGGAAGAACAATGGTGTGTGCTGCGGTTGAGATAATTCCGTTTCGAAGATATTCTTCCATCGACGGTATGTGTCCCTTCTTACTCCACTCAGCTTCAAGTAGCCACGACTCAAATGTTTCACCCCACTGCATAATTATTGACATTTAATTCATTTATAATTCTTTCACGGAATTTTAGTTTAGAAAAAAAATCAAACTCAGAATCTTGTTAAACACTAAGCATCACAAAAGAATAAACATTCACTATTACAGAGCTGCTACTGCCTATGTTCCTAATAAAATGATTTTCTATAGTTTTTTTCAACATAAATTATAAATAATTAATATTTAGTTATAAATTCATCATCTTCTCTCAAGTCTCAACTAACAATTTCCCACAACTATGAACTAATAGTAATTCAATAGTTCAATATTCTTAATTATCGAATATAGTGATCTATAAAAGACGTACGATATTGCGAAGATGGTTTGTTATGCATGTTCCGTGTTGCTTACGGCAAATCTCTGCAGTCTCTTTTACAAGATTGTCAAGTGCTTTAAATATCATCTTGCCGTGACCTTTAAGCTCTTCTCCTTCCCATCTATTATATATACGTAAAAAAATAATTCAACCAAGATTCAACATAATATTCAACATAATATTTAATTAGATACCAAAATCGATCGATAGATAGTTAGGTTATTATGATTGTTTTTTTTAACAAGGGTTAATATGATTGTTTTTTTTGACCAAGGGTTAATATGATTGTTTCTAACTAAACCAGCATAACCGATTTTTTTTATAACTATTGTACCTTAGAACAGCTTTGGTAAGAGCTTCTAATTCATCAACAGAACCTTCTTCATCGAAGAAATCATCAGCAACTGTGATAAGGATGCCACTTTTTGCCATAAGCTTACGAACATTAGCTGCGGATTCAAAGGGCAGTGAAGTGCTTGATGAAGCTGCAAAGTAACAATATGTTGTCTTCTCTCTTCCAAATCCGATATCGTTAAGTCCCCATTTCTTCACCCACCTGATTCAAATTAAAAGATCGTCTTTTAGTTCCAATGCTGATTTGTAGTAAAAAGAACCGGTCTATGAGAAAATTTATACGATTTTATCTTAAAACATGTCTCAGTACGTACTTTATCAAGTCCTCCATCTCATGTCTATATACAGCTTGTCGAAGTTCAAAGTTTCTCGAAGCAAGATGAGTAAGCTTGTCGCTATAAATACTGTGTAATGTGGTTCCAATGATATAAAAAAAAAACATAGTAAGCTTGCTATTTGTTTGACCAAAAAAAACAAAAAATAAGCTTGCTATTGTAAACAATATATAAATCTAATATTCGATTGCAATTATGTAATAAATTAATACCGAATCGAAGAGGCTTTTCCAACTGTGATAGCATTTGAGTCCTTGTCCTCAATCCACATCCTATGATCAAGATGTTTAAGTCTAGCCATCCATGGAGTACTTATTTCATGTTTAGTGTGAAAACTAGGCACCATATCTGCATTGATAAATTCAATTTTGGCGAGTAATTTCCGAGAAAATTCTCGTGCTCTTTTGAGCTCATACTCTCCCGGAAAAATGAGATCAGTTGCTCTGTAAACACTAAGCATCACCAAGAATAAACATTCAATGTTTGTCTTTAGATGATCTTGGAATTCTTCATCATTCAAGAACCAGCAAAAGCTCCCTGTAAAATATATGTGAAAATAAAATATTAAATATATATTATGCTTGTTTGTATAGCTAGACTTGAGAATTAGTTCTTTACCAGGCAAAACATCGAAGCCGTTCATTCTTAACATTCGAAATTTGAGAGAGGCTTTGTGCAACTGATCTACTTTGGAACATATTGACATTCCCTCGACATCCTCGATTTCGTAGCTCCTAAAAGAAAAAATCGAGAATTGAATCCAAATTTTTGTATATATAGTTTTTTTTTTTTTTGTGTGCAACTGTTGTATATATAGTTAATTATTAAAAAAATGAAATATCATAAGAGTTTTTATATTAGTCCTCACTTGAAAGTTTGAAGAAGAAAATGATCAATCTCTTTACCGAAGTATTCTCCTAACCCGAAGTTATCCATTATATTGACCAAAGAGAATTTGATGAGTTCTTCACTCAATGGGTAAATTTGTGGCACTGTATATAAGTAGATAAGCATAAGCAAAAAAAAAAAAAATTTTAAGAAAACTTAAAAATTATAACCTCCATGAGGGCATCTTTGTACGAGATCCTGTAGATAATCCAGACATTTTGTATTGCGTGAGAGCATAAACGCTGCTGCAGTTGCTGAAGGTGATTGAAACAAAGAACCATCTAAATCGTCGAGTTTCTCAATGATGTCTTCTTGATTTTCAGCGTATAATGTCGATGGCAATACTTCTAGATATGCAAGTAGAGGCTGCCGGTTGCAACTGCCATCGACGAGCTTTTCTCTAAAGAACATATTGACTAGGTAAGTGTTAGTAATTTTACATTGAAAATGGAAAATGATACTAATATATAAGAGACATAGGTTGATAAGCTCATTGCATGTTTATTTTTAAGTTAGAAGTCTATGATTCCTCACGTTTACATGTATATCATTATTATTTTCTTACATTACCGGAAAATTTTATGCCCTTAATTCAAAGAAATTTGCATATACATATAAAAAGATGACAGATAGAATTTATATATATATATATATATATATTTATCGATTGGCTCATATGAAGATTAATATCTAAGTTTATATTAGTTATTGTAAAGTACCGGTGGAGGATCTCTTGGCGTTGGAAGAACAAATTGTTGATCATTTGCTTAACTCGAGTAGAGAAGAGAAAGTGTATGCCAAGTTGTTGAGCAAGCTCGAGGAGTCCAGTGAACATGAGGACGAGCCAACGAGGACAAGAGCGCTTCTTATTAGGGTTATTATATTTCCCAATAATCCTCTCCGTACTTCTTTCGATGTATCTCTTTCCTGATACAATGGCAGCTAAATTATTATCTAATTATGAAAAAAGGAAAATAAAAACTGAAATGAGGGTTTGGGGAAAATATTTTTAATAAATAAGAAAAGTTTTAATAAGTGATATCTTACGTAAGATACGTACTAAAAAGTTTTTTTCGTACTAAAAAAGTTAACAGATGACTGAATATTTATACATATATATGATTTTATTACTGATAAAAAGTTCAAAATAATAACAACTTTAATAGTAATATAAATTGATATACGAGATTTACATTTTACATCATCATTAATTATGAAACCAAAGAAGTACTAATATGTAATTAAAAAGAAGTTTTTTCATGTAGTTAATATTTGTATACATGAAAAAGGCATTTACAATATTATGTGAAAAACGTACAAAAAAAAAAGTAATTGTAATATATGTATAGTTTTCATCCAACACGTGCAAAAAAAGGATAATTAAGGCCAAAACTCGTCAACGTAACAATTTACCTTTATGGACGTGAAGACTTCCAATGTTCCATTTGCGAAGTGCTACAACACAAGCAAGTGTCGAAGTGAGAGTTTCGTCTCCGTTGTCATCTCTGTGATCCCCCCACAGTCCTTCTACAACTTTCTGATTGCTCAGAATCCAATTTAAACAACCACGAAACATCGGCTTTTGTGTACTGATATCATCATTGAGATCTTCGATCATGGCTAGCCAAGCTGTGTCGTAAGCCGAGGGAGAGACAAATGAGTAAGGATTTATATTAAGTTTATCCAATTCAAATGTTTCTCTCTTGATCTCCTCTGCTAGAACGGAGAGATCAGAAGAATAACAATTCTCGAACTTCATTGTATCTTTTTTAATTATTTCTTTCTTGAAATGTTCTTAGCTTAATATGATACTGTTTACGAAATATGTGTCTTTATATAGAATCTAGATAGCTTCGATGATGTTTCATTAAACCCCTATAATTAATCACGTGAAAAATGCAACTAGAAGGGCCTCAAGAAAAACCAAAAACATATTGACAAGAACATTGTCCTTCTCGACGGTCTCTTCCCCGAGAATTTTCTCCTCCTATCATCTTTATGTCATGTAGACAAGTTTGGAAAAATTTATGATGGACCAGAACCACATATTTTTTGATGGAGCGGAAGCTACTAAGGATAGAACTAGATCCGCTGATTCTAAGAATACCCAGAAACTAGGGTTTGTGAATACTCTTCACAGTGGTTTATCAAAACCTCTTTTAGTAAATCTCCTTTTTATTAATTCATCAAAGTCTGAATAATACAATAAGCCTAAACGGCTATTTATATGAAAACCATAAAACCCTAATATCCTTAGAATATTCTAGAAACTAAATAATAATTAATATGATAATTAAAATACAATTTATTCATCCTTATCATAAATCTACGCTGCATCATTTTTGCAAGCTCTAACTATTTCCATCCACTATTATACGTACGATTGTTATCGTAATTATATAAAATGAATCATGCGGCAAACGCAATAGAGAACCCCACATAATACAAATTTGGACAAAACATGTTTTTCTAGAGAGTGTCTAGCCCGAAAATCCTCTACTCGTCATGTTTTTGATAGGATTTGATTCCAAAACAGGCTCTCAGAAAACGATTTCAATGTAATAAATAAAGTCACATACGATTGATAGTGGTTAATCCTTAACTTAAGAATTATATAGATTAATTAGAATCGAGCTGGATTTTTTACAAGCTTATTTATTTCTTTTTCACTCTCGTGCTCTAGAGTAATGAGAAAAATAACATGGTTTAAATAAAGTCAATAACACCCTAGGAAGTACTAACATAGATGTAAAATACCCAAATACTCTTAATTAATTAAGACCCATAATTGATAAACTAGATTTTTCTCGATTTTTAACCTTTTTTAACCTTTTTAGTCTTATATCGAGGCAAATCATTTTTCTAGTCTTTTAGAGCATCCTCGTCAAGGGGTTCTTATAGAGTATCTCATGATTATAATATTGGAGAAAAAAAAGTGGGAAAGAGAAGTGGTGAGGGTTTTTCGTTTGAGATACGTATGAGAACCCCTTGTTACATTTGTCCATTTTCTATTGGTTTGATTCTTTTTCTAAAATTAAAATTTAATCATATAATTTAGTTATATTAAAATATTAATATTAAATTTTTGAGAACCTAAAAGGAGATTCTAAACAAATGGAGATGTTCTTAGTACTCTGTTGAGTATTTTCAAGTTTTAAATATATTTGGAGAAAAATAGTAGGTGCAAACGAGTATACAAAGATATCAGACTTCAGAAATTTTGCATGGTTTGAATAAGTTCCCACCGACCGATTGAGCTCGAATGTGGACACACACCAGATGGAGAGGTGAGTTAACTCTCATTTGAAAGTGGGTTGAGATCATTCTAACAGTGCGATCAAAAGTTATGTCAATTTTAGTAAAACCATGTCAATCTGGCGAGCATAAAAAGCATGAACGAGAATTTTCGTGAGCCAAATAGATTGACCGATTCATTCATGAACTGATCGATCTATCATTTTTCTAGACGAAAAAATGCAATTTTGAAATTCATGCTCTGAAATCATCCTAACTCAACAAAATCCAACCATAAAGCTACACTTTAGACACGCTACTTTTTTCTACAGACTTTTCCATCTATTTTTTTGTGGGATAAGATCTTTGAACTTATTTTGACAATTTTAGAGAAAATTTTTGAACCCTCTTATTTATTTCCTGAAATTTTACTATGTTTTTTCTCATATCTCTTTGTTTATTCTCTAAAATTATGTGTGAGTAGATCCATTGTTGTGTTTTAGGGTTCTTCAAATGGGTTTCATGAATTGCTAGCTTGAGATTGTTAAAATAAGGATTTATCTAATTCTACATCTATTGTTGATCTTATTGTTAAAACTTGATTAGATACTTAATTTCTAATCTTTCGTTGTTTAACGCACTAATTTAAGCTTTGATTTAAAAGTCTGAAAAAACATAGATGGGCAAAGCATCATATGGCAAAAGTTGATGTTAAGTCGTTTTGTGAATATATTAAACTTGAATTAAATGCATGTACTAACATCCTGAATTCAAACGAATCTTAGATGATTAGATATTGCAATTGATATTAAAACAGTATATTTATTATAAAGCAGTGATTTGAGCCCAAGAACATGCCTAATTTTATTGTTTGTTTTGTCTCTGCAATTCTTGATTCTCTACAAAAAAAAAAAAAATCGATGCTTGACGCTTTTAATTCATAACTTCTAATCGTTTATTTACTGTCTTTCATTTGATTTGAGATAACAAGCAACAAACCATATTATTGTTTTAACTCTTTTCTATTCTCGTATATTTGTTTTTTTAATTTTGGTACATGTGGATTCGATCCATATAATACTACTTCGTTTACTGTGTATCTATATTAATAGTTTAGGGCTAAAACGCTGACTACATACTCCACTTCTAAAAGGAAAAGGGGTGTACCTGCACCTCTTCCATCCAGGGGCGGAGCTACGGTACGACTTACGGGGTCATGTGCCCCCGGCTAATTTTTTATTTTCTTCAAGTAGTTCCATGATAATGCCTCTCGACTAATCAAATCTTATGATAATGCCCCCGGTTAAAAAGTCTCTTAGATCCGCCACTGCTTCCATCCCCTACATCTAACCGCTCAAGTTTATCTGAATGATCATCGGGTCACAAATTTCTTTTTTTAAAAATTTGACTCCACAACTCTAACAATCTTAATATTTAATATATCGATATTGATATAAGTTTGTACACTTTGGTGAAGAACCAGAACCACATAATAGTTTCGTCCTTTCCTAGTCCTAGGCCTGACTAATAGCGTACGATTTCACTACTATTATTATCATGTTAACTGTATTTTATATAAACGTGGGAAGTAATTATTTGAATGTTTTTATTGTGAATTTTTGGGGACCATGTAATTTGTGATAGGTACAGAGATTCCGAAACGAAGAACATCTTCACATGGAAAGAAAAGGATAGTACGATTATCCTTTCCTTTCGTTATTTATTTTTCCGGGAAATGTTTTCTACCAAGTATCCTCAAGATCACGTGAATGGTATTTACTTCATGACAAGCTGGGTTTTGACCCAAAGAAAAACTGGACTGATTGTGAGATAGATATATTTTTTGGGATCAATTAATTAATAAACTCCGGGCTCAAAACTATAGTGTCAGTTCCATTTCTCGCAAACTGATTTCGGCTAAAAATTTCACAAGACAAACCATCTTTTTCAGAATAATTTTTTTATTATTTCGTTGAGTAAAAATGAAAAAGAAATCATCGCAAAATAGTGTCATGCGAATTAATCAGAAACAATCTGAAAATAATTTCAACAACAAAAAAGTGTCGGTAGGAAATCAGAAGACAGGAGAGGGAAAACAAACCAGAAACACTCGTTTAGGGCAGGGCCGTGCCTACATGTAAAGAAAAGAAACACTCGTTTAGGGCATCAGATTTTTTGAAAATATTTAAGGGCATATTATTATTAGTTTTATTTAGTTAAACTTAAATAATATATAATTATAGAAATCTAAACTTTAACGTAGAAAGCTTTGTGGTAAATAAAATAAAAAAACCTTAGGCCTATATGATAAAAATCATGGGTTTCTAATGGTTATTAAGTAATTTAGAAAACATGGAAAAAATTCTTAATTGTTAAAAAATTAGAGTGGTTATAAATGGTTATGTTACATAAGAAATAATTGATTTGGTTATGATATCTTTTCTAAAATATATACCACATAAAAATATTGAGTGAGTTGGTTATTTTATCCATAGAACATTTTAATTCTGAAAACTTGATTAACAATTTTATTAAAAATAATATATTTTAAAACTAATATTATGTTTGATCATTTAGGGGGGTTATTTGGAAATGGATTTTAAATGATAGTTAAAATTTTTAAAGTCTCTTGTTATATTTAATGTGGATTCTAACATTCTTACTAAAATCAACTGTTAGAAAAAAATATTTTAGTAAAACATTTTAATTCTGAAAACTTGATTAACAATTTTATTAAAAATAATATATTTTAAAACTAATATTATGTTTGATAATTTAGAGGGGTTATTGGGAAATAGATTTTAAATGATAGTTAAAAAATTTAAAGTCTCTTGTTATAGTTAATGTGGATTCTGACATTCTTACTAAAATCAACTGTTATTGATTTGATGATTTTTAAAATACTTTCAAAATAGTATGTATATATATTAGATTTTCAAAGTCATTATAGTCAATAGTTTGATAGATTTTCTAAATATACAAACTCTTTACAAATCTAACAAAAACTCTTTACAAATTTAACGAATCTCTCAACTTTTAAAATCAACAAACTTTATATTTTGTATAATATTTACTATTCTAAACTTTTTTTTATGAACTGAGGCATTTTATTCTAAGTCGCTTATGGTGTCTGTTAACGTTGGCACGATTCTGCTTCTTGATATGATTTTTTTTTTTTTGCTAAAAAAAAGAAAACCGTAACTCAGGTTTCCATTGGTTATTTTTTTCATTTTTTGACAAGAGTTTTTGGATTCCATTCTATGTTGCATCTATCCGAGTTACTTTTTTCGGTATTAAGACTTATAATTTCTTGTTAGAGGCAAGAATGCCTCTGAAAATGACGCCAATTTTTTTTAAAGAAAAAAATCTACTACTTTGTAGTTTGTCTTGACATTGTTATGTTCTTTGGCTCGATTCATTTCGAACGCTTAATTCCGAATTCTCATATTTTAATTTGTTCGTTGCGCTTTGATTTCTTGCCATCTGCATGTAAATTGTTTTGGTTTTTGATGTTCTATTCCTTTTTACTTCTACTTAGGTTTTTATGTCTTTGAGATAACAACTCTAGTCTTTGGGAGGGTGTTGCGTGCTATATTAATTTGATTTTGGTTCTACTTGTTAATAAGGTTGAAATGCTTAAGCCCCCGCTTAGTCTATCAACATCTCCAGAAACATATCTCTTAGTTCTGAATTAAGAAAGCTCCTTCCTAGTTCGATCCTCGTCTTCTTATTTCTTACATTTTTTTTGTAAGGAGAAAGTAAGAAACATATCTTTCTTTTAATATCTCATATACTTTACTAATCAAAGATTTATCACCTGATTCACTTATCTCTAGTGATCTTTATATTTGAGGCCCAGCCTATAGTGTTTGCATATCTAAAGAAAAGAAAAAAAAAGCAAAACAAATTTGAACCCGATAATAACAAACAGGTTTCTTTAAAAAAAGATCTATAAAAAAATCAGTTTAAACCTTTTAGGAATCGAACTCTACACCATATATAAAGCTAAAAAAACTCAACTATCCCACATCAAATATAGGGAAAATTGAAAAAAGGACATTTTTTTATGTGTGTGAAATTATACTTTTTAATCTTTTGTCCATATTTTGACTAAATCAACCTTAACCAATTAATTAAAATATTTTAAAAACAAAAAAAAAATAGAAAACTCAAAAACACCATGATAAAAAAATCTTAATTTTTAGTTTTTCAAAAAACATTCAAAATAAAAAAATTTGTTATGTTTTATGAATTTTAGAATACGTCTTCTAAACTTCAAATCTGTTCTTCAAAATTTAGAATAAATATTATGCACTTTGTACATGTTCTACGAAGTTTATAATACATATTCTTCATTTTGTACACGTTCTAAACTTCATGTGTGTTCTACGAACTTTAAAATACATATTCTAAACTTCATGTGTTTTCTACGAAGTTTAGAATACGTATTCTACACTTTGTACATATTTTACGAAGTTTAGATTATGCATTCTATGAAATTTATAATTTGTAAATCATAAATGGAGATAAAAATCACATTAAAATCACTAAAAGTTATAAATGGAAAAAAATATTTTTATTACATATTTTCATAGAATATGTAGGAAAATAAATGTTTAACTTAAAACAGATATCAAATTTTTGTTTCTTAATAAATTTTCGTAGAACATATTTTTATTATATATTTTTGTTTCTTATTTTATTTCTCACTTTCATATAAGCTTAATTAATAAAATATACTACAAAGTCCTAATTGTGTATATATTTTGACCTAGAATAACTTATGAGTGGAGATAATCAAAATAAAATAAATAATTAGTAAGATTTTTTTTTGTTTCGTTTTGGGATTATTAATTTAATTTCGTTTAATTTGACGTGTAATCCAATTTTATTTTTTATTTTTTATTTTTTATTTACATTCATGGATTTTAAATTATTTTCTTATATATCCGCATATATGCATATGAGAATATAGTAAATTAAAAGTTTGTCAATTAACAAAAAACTATATTATTATTAATATGTTTTAAATGAATTATCTGTTTTTAGTTATTGAAGGCAAATTAGGATTAACATTAATCTAAGGTATTCTTCAAGATTTAAAGGCAAAGGTATAGTTTCACAAATCTATACTAAAATTATCCTTTTTTCAATTTTCCCAAATATATAATACTAAGTAAGTATCCTCGCATATGTGAAACATAGAAAATTCCTATAAAAACATTGGGCCAGGACGACAAGTCATTGTTTTTGGTTTTTAAAATAGCTTTTTTTGTTACATTATGCAAAAAACATTGACCAGAGTAAACTTTTAACAATTAAATCAGGGTTGTTTTAGTGAATAACAAAAAAGAAAAAATTATATTTGAGAAACTAATCAATTTTTTAGAAAAAGATAAGGAGAGAAATTGGTTATGTTGTAAATTATAGTTTTTTTGTTATTTACCAAATTTTCTCAATATTCTAAAATTATGTCAGGTAGTGATAGCCGTTTTCCCTGATAAAATAAAGAAACTATTTTTAAATAATACTCCCTCTGTTTCACAAAAAGTGTCATTTTGACACTTTTCACACAAATTAAGAAATTTGATAAAAAGTCTCTTCTATCCCTTATAAATTCATTAAACAGTTTTCTCTCTCTAATTAATACATTAAAACAATAGGGTTAAAACTGGATTTTTCTTTAAAATTTTGCATTAAAAATATAAAATGACACTCTTTGTGAAACAAGAATTAAATCTTAAAACGACACTCTTTGTGAAACGGAGGGAGTAATATACAATGAACAGAAGAGGAAGCATATTCAAACAGAGGAAGAGTTGTATGGACCAGTATGGTTCGGACCGTTCGGTTATAACAAATTAAATAATATCTTCGAAACAAACACAATTTAGTAGCAAGATCAGACCATTATGGCAGATCAGTAGATACCAATTAGATTTGAGAATAGATAAGAGACTATTGGTGGTGGATGATAGGAGGAAATCGACGGATCCAATTAAAAATCGAAACTTGTTGAAGGAGGAGTGGAAGAAGAATCTAATCGTGGGAATTCGGTGATGAAGCTTTGGTGGCATGGTAAGGCTGGATTCTTTTAATGTCAAGTTTTATTGTTTATTGTAGAATTTGAGAAGGAGACATATGTCAAATTTCTATATTACACATGACAGTCTTTCAGAATTTGTGTCTGTAAGAAATTCTAAAATATTATAATATATTATTTTGGTGCTTAAAGCACCAGCACCAGCTTGCTAGGCTTTAGGTCAAACCTTGACTCGATCAAATCAAACATCAAAAGTTTTACGAGGTTCACTATCTTTCAAGGATATGTTTCGGCGAATCCTAGGACTCGTACCATCGACTATGAAACAACGAAATTACTAGTTTATTAGTTGGTTTGATCTCTTATCTTGATATGTTCTTGGTGCAGGTTTAATTGAGATTACATAAGTGCAAAAATAGAGAATTAATAAAAATGGAAAGAACATACTCAAGTTGAACTAAGGGGTACTCGCCTATTGGTTATTACTTGAACATGAGTTGCGTTGTAATTTTACACTAAAAATAAATAAAAATAAACGTAGAATTATCTAACTATTTTTATTTTAACCAATTAAAAATAATTTTTTTTGACAAAAGGGTTTCAATTAAATGCAAAGAAAATAAACAATACAAAGATATGACTTTGTGGTCATATAATTTAAGAAAGTAAATAGAACTTTACAACAAAGTAGAAATATGAAGAGAAGAAAAAAATAGAGAAAGCTCTCTAAATACTTCTATGATGGTGATCCGCGGCCTCCTCGACCACCACGACCCTTGTTTCCTGGTAAAGAACTAGTTAAAAATGGTATTACTTTTTAAATCTATTAGTAAATTTGGTGAGTGGGTTACTTCACTGTTATACTCAGGGTATGACTGGTTTAAACGCATCGGTTGTGATTACGCGAGTTTGCGAAAATGAGTGATTGCAGTTAACATCGTTATTAAACAGTTTGTATGACTGTCACAACGATTGGAAACCGGTGCGTTTGCGGGATACTTACGATTGGTTAACTTGCGGGTGCAGTAGCGGTTAAACAATAAATTAACAATATCAACATATTTTATAACTATAAAAACATCAAAAACCATATTATTATAAAAACAATAAAATTATTAATTAAACATAATTAATTATAAAAATTATAAAAATAGTATGTGTATAATACTTACGTTTATTTCTTAATTTTTTTAGTTGGATAAAAGTTATGATTTCAACAGAGAATTTTTTTTTTATGGAGATATTAGATAAAAAAAAATTATTTGTTAGATATATATATATATATATATATATGTATGTTGGTGATGGAAAGAAAATTTTATCAAAATAATTAGGTTTATAGATCTTATACATGTAAAATTTTGAAAGATTGTTAATGAATATTAGTTAAAAAGTATCAAATTATTTATTTATTTGTAATTATAAATTCAAATCTTATTTTTTAATTTTTTTAATTATTCACCCGCAGCTTCAAATGCTTGCTTGAAGGAGTTTTTGATTTTGAGGGACAAAAAGCGGTACAAAACGGTATAAAATGTTTTTGTGATTATTGTCAAACGCCAACAACCGCTACCATCCACGGCAGCCGTGTTTGTAGGCAGTGGCGGTCCCAAAAATATTTTTACCCAGGGTCAAAATATAACTATAAATATAAATATATAAAAAACCAGTAAAAACATTTTACAAAACCACCCTACGATCTTTCATATCCTGAAATATTTTATCAAAATGTCATTTGTAATTGTCTTGAATATATCTTTATCGATTTGTTATTTTTTTTTGTCTGCAGGATCTCATGGTAGATCATCTGAATCACTAGATGATGCTGAACATTTTATTTTTAAATATTTTTCTATTACTAGTTCACCCGAATTAAAAATAATAAAACTATTAATTGTTTTAATACAACTTAACAACAAGCAAATCATGGTATAAAAGAAAATAAACAACGATCATGATGAATGACTTATTTGAATGAACTTTGAACCTTGAAATTTGGAAGCAGTAAAGAAAAAGACAAAAACTTGAGAAGAATGAAAAGAAAAAACTCTGATTAATCTAGGTTAGATAGATTTGTTAAATTGTTTCTAATTTTATGAAAGAAAAATAAAAAAATGGATTATATATTTATGGGCCATGTTTTACAAAACCAAAACTAACTTTTTACTCAATGGGCTAAAAGAATTGAGACTTAAAATATATTTTAACTAAGTGCAACTATGAAAAAGACCAAGCCCAACATAAGTTTAATATATTAAACTAATATAATTTTTTTTCTTCAGAATTTTGGGTGGGTCAGCTGACCCACTCTTCTTCCATGTGGGTCCGCCCCTGTTTGTAGGTGTTACCATTCTACATAGACTAGTGGGATGCTAATTGGTAAATGCATGTATCACTTGGGTAAAAAAAAACTCAAACTCTGTTTCTTCAACAGTTTTATAACGGCTTGGCTCGACATGGGCTTCAGGTTCTCTAAGGCCCATCATTTTCCGTTTTTTTTACCCTTGCCAAGCCCATCACCAAAAGAGCCCAGCTTAAACTGAACAGAAGCTGAAGAATAATTGAACCGGGAATCACTAAATTTTACAGCAACTTTGGTTTTGGTTTACGATGATCTTCCTGTTTTGTGAAAAAAATCACTCGAAGCATCTCCTAATCATGGACTTTTTTTTAATCTTAAGTATAATATTTTTCTATCTTGGAATCTTTCAGGACTATGGTAGAAATTCTGCTTCCAATAAATTAGCTATTGGATAAAGAATTATTTTCCTATCAATTTTAAATTTTAAATATATCTCAAACCGCCTCATTGTAACTACTAATCCTTTTATATTTCAATTGTCTATTTCCCATTCATTGCTAATTTGAAGCATGTCAGGTCATACAGTATTGAGATAAAGATGAATAATAGATTTGTTGTAATCTAATATTCTATATTCTAGTCTATCTCTATCTTAGATTAGGATTACGTATTTGTATAAATACTCTACCTTGTGAATCAAGACAAACAACACTTTCCAATTCATAACATACAGTAGGAAACATTTCTCATATCTTTAAATTCTTACATTTTTGTTAATTTTAAATTTATGTAATTAATATTGAAAAAAATGTCAAATATATTTCCCATTCATTGCTTCCGGGTATTTCTTCCTGGCTGTGAGGGAAAGTGTGGCATCTTCTGGGTTTTCTTTCCTGGCTGTGAACGCTGGTCTCTCTACAGCCACAACCAGGCGCCTCTTCTATACAAAAGCAACGCCGGCAGAAGAGTTTTCCTGTGAGAAGAAACTAACTACTGTTAGACTGCAAGCAAGCCAATCATTGTTTAGAGCTGATAAAAACTTCGGAGTTTTCAAAAAGAAGATAAAGGACACAACAGCGAGGATGAATCTGGTTAAGAAAGCCATGGCCCTTGATGATCTTATTGTGATATTAGAACTTTCTCCGCACTCTCAAACATATGGTCCTCGTATTTCTCCATCAATTCTTCGTTACCAGTTAGGATCTTATGGCCATCACTTGTTGTTCAGTGCCGTGTTTGAGACCGGACACTGTTCTTTCACATAAACATCTTATTTTAAGTTCTCTTCTACTTTAGCCCTAATCTCAAGATCATCTTCTCGGATTTGCGGTGTGATCTTCTATTATATCTCAATCATCAAATGATAAATCAAGTTCTTAATTAACACACATGGGATTTCGAAAAAACTTTTCTCTTACATCCTTTCTAATCTAAAGTTTATGTCTAGTGGTGGATTGTTTTCTTGTATATTGGCAGGTTTTCTCCACATTGCAATGGACAACAGTTGAGCTTTCTGTACATTGGTTTAAATGGCTTAAGAAAATGTGAACATTAATCAAAAATTTGTGCACAATGTCAATTTTTTTCTTTTTCTTTTTCAATTTTCTCACTATCAATAACATAGACTTCAAAAGCTTTCTTAAATCTCTTGGAATGGTGTTGCATGCTTTATTAATTTGATTTTGGTTCTACTTATTAATAAGGTTGAAATACTTAAACCCCCAGCTTAGTCCATCAACATCTGTAGGAACATATCTCTTAGTTCTGAAGTAAGAAAGCTCCTTCTTAGATCGATCATCGTTTTCTTATTTCTGACAATTCTCTAAGGGGAAAGTAAGAAACATGTCTTATTCTTCTTAATTATATAACCTTTCTTTTAATATCTCATATCCTTTACTAATCCGGATTTATCACCTTATTCCCCTTCACTTCTTCTAACTCTACTGCGATTTTACAGTTTGAATCTCCAATTCTATCTCTTGTGATCTTTATATTTGAGGCCCGGCCTATAGTGTTTGCATGTCTTAAAAAAAAAAAAACCTTTTAGGAATCGAACTATACACCATAAAGCCAATAAAGCTCAACTATACCACAACCTATTTTTCAAAATTTGACGCCCTTAAATATATAATATTATTTTGGTGCCTAAAACACCAGCTAAGGCTTTAGGTCAAAGCTTATCCAACACCAAAAGTTTTACGGATTTCCGCTGTCTTTTAAGGGTATGTCTCAACGAATCTAGGGCTCGTAACACCCACCAAACAACGAAAACTTACAAGCTGGTTTGATCTCTTATCTTGATATGTTTTTTTGTCGCAGGCTTAATGGAGGAGATTACACAAGTGCAAAGAATAAAGGAAAAAAACAGAAAGAATATACTCAAAGCTCTGTTTCTTCAACAGCTTTACAACGACTTGACTCAGCATGGGCTTCTGGATTCTCGAAAGCCCATCTTTCTCCCTTCTTTTGTTACTCTTGCTAAGCCCATCACTACAAGAGCCCAACCTAAACTGAACGGAAGCAAGAATAATTGAACCGGGGGTCACAAAGATTTACAGCGAGTTTGGTTTTGGTTTACGATGATCTTCCTGTTTCAGGAAAAAGTCACTGTAAGCATCTCCTAACGTAAGTAACTAACTTATCATGGACATTTTTTTTTTTATCTTAAGTATAATATATATTTATAGCTTGGAATTTTCCATGACTATGGTAGAACTGCTGCTTCCAATTAAATTAGCTATTGGGTAAAGAATGATTTTCCTGTCAATCTTATATTTTAAATATATCTCAAAGTACTGCCTCATTGTAACTACTAACCTCTTTTTATATTTCAATTGTCTACTTGAATTGTTTATTTCAACAATTCGTATAATTTGTCTATCTAATTAGTAGCTTAAAAAACGGTTCAACCTCGCTCCAACTGCCTAAAAATATTCAGTCAAAGAACATATGCCCCAAGTTGATAAGACATAATTAAGTATAGAGAAATGGCTGTTAAATACTCCCTCTGTTCCTAAAAGAATATAGTTTTAGAAAAAAAAATTGTTTCAAAAATAAAGAAGTTTTCAATTTTCTAGGTGTAGTTATTATCTATTTAGACTTAATTTGCCCTTATAACATTAAATATTTAAAGAATAACTTAAGTAATAATTAATAAAAACAAGGTTAGAAAAGTCTTTTGTAAAATTTTCTTAATATGTGTGAAAAACTCAGAAATACCTTTTTTTAGGAACAGAGGGAATATAAGGAAGCAACGATATGCGTTATGTCAGATACAGCTCACCTACTAATCGAATCGGCTGAAACATATTTTTTCGTTTCTTACTCTATGAAATTTCAAGTAGTAGTCCATAAACTCTAGTATTCAACTTGACTTTATCGTATCAAACAAACCTAATATGGAGTTCTTATCTTATCTGAAATCGATCACTACACAATTTTTCACTTGGAAGTTGAAACTGCATTCATCATTTCAAATGGATAGTGTGGCACATAGAGGGAAACATCCCAAATATATTAAGGTAGCTCTCTATTCATGATGCCAAATGGGCCCTACTTTAAAACGCAGACCATTGCATGAAAAAAAAAGTCAATGGTCTGGTAGCGAAACCCCCTTGTTTTTGTTTGCGGCCTACAAATATCCCTTTACAAACTTTTGGTCAACATAAATATCCCTTAAGTAATTAACTAATTAATTGTGATTTGTGACTTGTGAGCCTTGATCTTTTACTACTTCGTTGACAAATAAAAAGAAGAAAAGTTATACTACTTCTGTAATCTGTACCTCATTCCATAGCTATTTGATAATGATGTAATTATTATGTAATGGACATCCAGTTCCATAACGTTGCGGTTTAGTTAATTATTTGCTTGGACAGTCTGGAATGGATTCTCTGAATACATGTGGAGTAGTATTTTTTCTTGTCGGGAATTAATGCTGTAATTTACTACAATTTTTCGGAGACCAACCAATAAACATGTACCTACCATCTTCGCAGTTTCACCCACTGGTCAATATATTCAATATACAATTTCAGTAATTGATTTTTAATTGAAAAATGATGGATGAAAGCCAAATTTTTCTTAAAGTCAATGAAAAAAACTGAAAAGGAAAAACCATCCTTTTCGAAAACCCTTAGTCATAGTCACGTTTGCGTGAGATGCTATTGTGATTATCTACAAACGCTGACGACTTCGAAGATCAAAAGCATAAAAAGAAAAGAAAAATCCACCGAAAGCATATAATAAATTTTAAAAAGCACACTTGGAATCTCAACCGCTGTGTTGTTGAACCTGAAGTGATTGTTTGGGCTCAGCACCACGCAGTGTACCAATCCACGCCGGTGGCTGCATCCCGGTCTGCTCATAAACCGTATCAAGAACCGGTGGTAACATCTTGTAGAGTCCAGCAATATCCTTCATAGCATTACCATTACCACCACCATTCATCCCCTGATCAGCACCACCATGGTTCCACACACTGATCTTAGGCTGCAAGTCCTTGATGGCAACCGCATTGGTCTTGGCGATATCCTGATAAACCCCATTGTTGATCATCAAGAAGTCCCTCATGGCTGCGTAATCATTGTTAACTGCGCTTAGGAGAGTCTTGAGGTAAGTCCCCTGAGCATTGGCCATTGCAACAAGCCCCTCTGCATCTCTCTGTTTAGAATAGAAGGCAGCATCTGCCGCAGCTTTCAACGCCTCCGCTTCCTTCTGCTTCTCGTAAAGAACCGCCTCTGCTTGCTTCTGCTTATTGTACAACTCCCAGTTTGCTTCTTGTACCTTGGTTTCGTACTCAACACTCGCTTTACTGAGGAACTCGGCTTTAAGCTTTTCTGTCCGAGTCAATGCGTTCATCTTCTCGACCTGAGTCTGAAGCTCAGCTTCTCTCAAAGCAACCGCCTTGGCTGCTTCAACCTCGGCCACACGAGACT
The DNA here is from genome assembly GCA_020283515.1 of Alliaria petiolata. Lineage (NCBI taxonomy): Eukaryota > Viridiplantae > Streptophyta > Magnoliopsida > Brassicales > Brassicaceae > Alliaria > Alliaria petiolata. The sequence continues at coordinate 84,978,425 of JAHZTW010000001.1, forward strand.
CTCTAGTCAAAGAAGCCTTCTGAATCGCCAACGCTGCATCAGCCTGAGCAACAAGAGCCTCCTTCTCATTCTGAAACACTTGGACCTCAGTCTTCACCTTGATCTCTTCCTTTGTCCCTTCTCCTAGCCTCTGAGTAGAGATGATCTTTGACTCAGCGTCAATCTTTGCTGCATTCTGGATGGTGAGACCGGTCCGTTCTTTAGCACCGACCTCTCCCTTCATCTTTGCCTCCGCTACATCGATCTTGGCTTGGTTTGCTGCTTCCATCTGTGTCTTTTGACCCAAGTAAGAGAAGTACTCATGTCCAGGCACATCAACGAGCTGCTTCACATTGGCGTTGTAGATCACAAGACCAAACTGGTTCAGCTCAAGTGCAACCTTGTCAAAGACTTCCTTCTTGAACTCCTTTGTTCCTACAATTCAAGAATATTCGATTTGTGATATAAGCAAAAAAGCAAATTCTTCTGAAACCATATGTATATATCTAATCTAACAAATCAACCAAGATAATAATTATAACAAAAAACCAAAAAAGACGTTACGTGTATTGTTTGTTTACCTTTGAAGACCTCTTCCATGGTCATGGAGGCAACGAGAACACGAGTCTCTCTTTCGATAACACCCTGAACAAGCTCATTGACGTGGTTCGAGCGCTTATCGTGTTGAGACATAAGCATGGCGTACAACAAGAGAGCGTGAGGGTCATCAACGCGCGGTCCGATGGTGAAGACGGCCGGGATAACGAAGGGGAGTTTCTCGGAACTCATAGCCTGAACCTCGAACGTGTAGTTCACCGGAGAAACGTCGAAGACGGTGCAAGACTGCCATGGAAACACCCAAGACTTCTTCGCAAGCTTGATGTCTTTGATCCCACCACCGGTGATCGCAAGATACTCCGACGCTCTAGCGACTTTGTAACCCATTCTTCTCTTTTCCTTGGAATTTAGGGTTTTTTTTTCTTTCTTACGATTTAGGGAGACTTGTGTATTTTCTGAAACGAGTTTGTGTGTGGAGAGAGATCGATCATAAGATGGTTTTACTTATATAACTCCTCAACACGCGTACTGAGGAAAAGAAGAGGAAAAAACAAATACTCTTCAAATTCCGAATAGGACACAAAATATTGTCTTTCCTTTCGTAGTTATCCCCAAATTTTTAAACTATTTACAGTATATTTTGTTTATTTAAGAAATGTTGACCAAAAAAAAGGCAAATACAATTTCCTTTTTTTTTGTCAACGTCTATTAGATAAATTCTTGTATATCAAATTAATGTCATAGTTATACAAATATATTCTCAGATTTTCCTTTGGTGCCTTCTACGAAATTTCTAAAAATATCAATATTATACAAATTTATATAATTGATGATGACGATTAAATTATGTTATCTCGGTATATATCTTACAGTTTGGATATATATTATTTATATAATAAATTTAAGTATATTTATTTATAGATTTTAAATGGTTTTTTTTTGGTGAGGAAGATTTTAAATGATGTTTAATGTTTTATGTTTAATCTTTCATTTTTATTCAATAGACAACAAAGTAATCTTATTATATAAAGGCTGTAACTGGATTGCAATTTTTAAGAATGAAATCATGTGGAATAGAGAATTCCATGAAATTCCTCAAAATTGTTACCAGTTATAAGGAAAGAAAATGAAAAATAATTCTACTTATTCCATTCATTCTTTAGAAAAAAAAATAAATCTTTTTTGAAAATTTATTTCACTTCAAAAATGCTAAAGAATAAATGAAATTCTATTTTTATTCCATTAGATTTTTATTTTTTTCATATGATTTTATTCCATTTATTCCTTACATTCCAATTTCTTATTACCGGTTAGAACCAAAGTTAGTACTCACTCCGTTTCAAAAAAAAAGTGTCATTTGAGAATTTTTTACACATATAAAGAAATCTATTAAAAACTCTATTTTACCCCTTATCAATACACCAAATACATCTATCTCTCTAATTAATACACTAAAACTACAAGATTAAAACTGGATTTTTCTTCAAAATTCTGCATTGAAAACATAAAATGACACTTTTATAAAACAAGAATTAAATCTCAAAACGACACTCTTTGTAAAACGGAGGGAGTAATTAACATGATCGCGATAGATGGTGTCAAGTTAATTGATAAGATTTTAGCACCGGTCACGACTAAAATATTTAGTTTAGCAAATTAAATAATCAAATAGTAATCTTAAAAAGAAAAAAAAGAAATATTTTTTAACCTTAGAAGAAACAAATCGCTTCACCATCTACCTTTATGCCAATGGGAGAATTTAATTTTTTTTTTTTTTTATGTTGGTCTTTCTTCAGCTAAATTTCTTTGTCATGCCTATATAGGTTAGTATAATTCGTTGTCTACTCCGTTTTATATATACACTAGATAAGGTCCACATATAGGCAAGGTTTATAATTTAATATTTTATAGTTAGTAAAAAAAATAACTAAAAAAAAAATGTAAATCAAAATCAAATCATTCGTAAAAACAAATAGAATAAAACTTGTAACGTATATACAAAATTATCCATCGATAAAAAATTTTAATAGAGTAAACAAATTTTATTTAACAAAATCTATTCGCCCATGGAAATAAATAACATAAAATTAAGAATACCAATATAAAATTATCCGCCGATAGAGAAACCTAACATATTAACATTTATTTATTTATTTTAATCTTTTATTTTATCCTATATAATTTCGTTTTCAATTTTTTGTTTTTTTTAATTGAGGTATATCCTTTTTATTTTAGTTTTTTTGTTTTTAGGATATTTGTTTGATTGTATGATTTTTTAAACTTTAATTATTTTCTTGAACTTCAAAGTTAGTAATTACATAATCGCGATATGTTTCAAGTTAATCTTAAAAAAAAAATATTAGTTACTAAAATTTTAGTTGAGGAAATTATATAATCAAATAGTATAATCTTAAAAAGAAAAAGATTAAAATAAAAAGGATTTTTTTTTAAAGAGGATATACTTCCATATTAAAGAGGAAAATAAAAAGCAAAGTAAATAAAATTAACTTAAATTTAGGAAAATATACAATTGAATACTAATCATAAAAAAATACTAACTTTTATATAAAAAAAAATAAGGTCTCTTAATAAAAATAAATAAAATTAACTTCATTTTAGAAAATATACAATTTGATTATATAAAGCTTTGAAATACCAAACTTTATATAATACAAGGAGAGAATCCGCGCTATGCGTGGGTCTTATTTTAATTTAAGTTTTAAATACTCCTTCTGTCCCATTTTAAGCAATGTTTTAGCTAAAAGCACATAAATTAAGAAAATGGATTAAAAATAATAAAAAGATAAAAGTAAAAGCAAATGGTCAATAAAGTAGTTTGGACTTTTGAGCTTTTTGAGCCAAAATTTTTAATTATTGTTAAATTAAAATAAATTGAAAATATGTATAGATGTGTGAGAAAATCAAATAAAATGGGACAAAACAAAAGTTCTTAAACATCATTTAAAATGGAAAAGAGGGAGTAATATGTTTTTAGATCTTTAATTTGACTATCGATTTTCTCTTGCTTCTTTATCAATTTGTAGTTTTTTTTTTTTTTTTTTCTCTGAAAAAAACCTTATATTGAAAAGCTTAAATAGTCATAGTGTAAAACATTAGAAATTACATAAGGAACATTATTGTGATAAATAAAACTATTTTCTTTATCAATTTGTAGTTTTTATATTTTTTCTTGATGATCTTTGTAATATCTTTTATTAATATTAATTTATGTTTCAATTTTCAAATTCTTTACATTGGTTTAAATTTTAATATTATAATAATTTTTTTTAATTACCATTTTGAAGTTTTCTTTTTATATATTTTTTATTGAATTCATCTCCTTTTTCATGTTTTTAAATTTTTTATCCATTTTTTTATTTTTCTCTATTTTTTATATAAATTTTTCTTTTTTCGATTGTTTATTGAATATTTTTTTATATCTTATGATTTTACAGGTTAGAGATAACTTTTGTATCAATTTTTTTTATTTTCCTACTTTATCTATTTTTTTATATAATTTGTTCTTTTCGATTGTTTATTGATTTTTTTTATATATATCTTATGACTTTATGGGTTAGAGATAACTTTTTAACTTATTCAGTCTCATAATTTATTTTTTTCTTCACTTGCATTAAAATATAATTTCTATAACTTTTCTCAATTTACCATTTTGAGGTTTTCTTTATATATATCTTTTATTGAATCATCTTCATGTTTTAAAAATTTGTATATTTTCTTATATTCAGTTTTTTTTCTCTATTTGTTCTTCTTTTCTTTATTTTCTATATAACTAGAATAGTACCCGCATATATGCAGGTTTTTAATAAGATATTTTAAATCCGTAAAAATAAATTGAAAACAAAATCGGATAATTTGTAAAAAAAAATTATTTTATTAATATTTTCAAATATATGTTTTAATACTCATATATGAATTAGATTTATTTCTAATGCTTTATATATATATATATATATATATATTTATTTATTTATTCTAAAATTGTTTTATCTATATATTTATTCTAAAATTGCTTATCTATATATTTATTTATTTATTCTAAAATTTTGACGAATTAATCATCCTACTTTATCATAATTAGATTTATCATAACTAAAATCTAGAATTTGAGTCCTACACTTCTCAATGTAGTTATTTTTATTTTTAACTATCCTTTTTTCTGTTTCGCTGCGTTAAAAACTTAAGAATTTGAATCCTTTGAATATGTTAACGATCTTCCCATTAACTCTTTTCAAGCAAATAAAATCTCTCTTTCTCTTCACATTCATCTCTCGTATATGATCTCTCTGCTCTCTAGAGAAGATATGATTCTCAAGACTCGCATCAAAAGCCTCTCTACATGATTCTTGATATCCTCCTCCTTGCTCATCCTCGTCTAATGTCATACCATTAGCATCTAGATCTTTTTTTTTATAACTAAAATATATCTTAGTTAATCTAATTTGTTTTTGTTTTAAATTTCTTTTTTTTAAATTGAATTAAATTCTTTTGTTTGATTTTTTTTCCTTAGATTGAAATATATCCTAGTCCATATCTGGAGGTCGCGTGTTCGATCCATGCTCACCGCACCAGTTGTTACCTAGACACATGTCAATCTAAATCGATAAACTTGATACGTGTAAAATTTTTATTGATTAACTTGCCACGTGTCACCATCATATTAATTACGAACTTTGACGCTTATTTTTTCTTTTTAGTATAATTGAAATATCATATTTATTTTTTTTTATTTTCTTTTTCTTAATTGAAATATATACTTTTTATTGAAATATATAATTTTTATTTTTCGTTTTATTTTATTTATTTATCTTTAAAAAATTGTAGTATTTTCCTTTTTCTTTAGGATTAGTATATTTTTTATTTAGTAATATTTAAAATAAAAAAAACAGATGTCGAAATCTTATCGATTAACTTGCTATGTGTCGCGATTATGTGAATTAGCAACTTTGACGCATCTAACTTTATATAATAAGATTTGTTATATTCTTGATTGTTAATTGAATATTTTTTGGTGTCTTGTGATTTTATAAGTTAAAGTTAACTTCTTAACTTATCTAGTCTCATAAGTTTCTCTTTTTTCATTTGCATTTAAATTTAAAAAAATCTTTATTAGTTTAGACATCCTGAGAATTAAATTACTTCAAAAATAGAATGATGCATTTAAAATGTTGTATTATATAATATTTATATGCTTATGATCTCTTAAAAATAATTTTGAATTTTATTTAAGTTTTGTTTATGTTATATTGATTTTTAAAATATTTAAATTTATGTTAAATGAGTTCTATGTATTTTAATAGTTGGATTAATATTTATTTGAGTTATTTGATGGTTATTGTACAAAAATAATTAAGGTGGACCAATAAGGGGGGGTTGATGTGTCCAGTGTCAACACTGAAGAGCTCCCCACTTCATCTATTATAGTATAGAAGATGTCTTTTTCGAAAGAAAAAAAAGCACATGGAAGATATATTATGTAAAACAATCAAGTTCATGTTTAAATAGTAAAGTATCTTTAATCCGATTTTCACTCTTTTTAAGAAAAAAAAGAAAACAAATGGAACCAAAATTTGGATTGAAACAAATATGTATTCACATGTGGCATATTTAATTTAGCTAACTGATCTAGAAGGAAGATATTCTTATTCAGCTTCTGTTATTAGTATACATCTTACAACCATGGAATAAAAAGAGACGTATACACCTTTCTTGACGTAAACAGATACGTATACATATGTGAGATCACGTGAGTATATATATTCCTATATAATCTGTGTAAACTATATTATGTGTGCATAGATACATACATACATATCTATATGGATTATGAGTGCCATTTCATGTTAGGAAGCTGAAACGCCTGTCTCAAAACCCCATGATCAGCTAAAGACGACGTCGTATCAATGACTCCATTTCCATTAAACCCCGAGCTCTGAGGAATTTCACTTAGCATTGAGACAAAAGAAACTTTGTAGCTGTCATTATTGAGATCACCCGTATGATGAAACCTCTTGCTTGATAAGAAGGATCCGAATGAAGACGATGCGGAGGCCTCGTGACCCATCCGGTACTGACCACACAAGGAACGTTTGTCTGACGAGACGACCATACCATCGAAAAAGTGCTCTTCGTTATTGTTATTGTTGTTGTTGTCGTTGTTGTCTAACACCGATGTGGAAGAAGAGTTTGCAGATGATTTTGAGAGCATTCCTTCCATTAGATCCTCTCTTAGTAATACTCTCTACATTGTTGGTCTTTGTGAACTGTTCTTCTTATAGATCCTACATAGAACCCAATCGTCTAGCTGCAAAATTTTGATTTTTGGTACTTTAATCAACACACCAAACTATATATATTATAAGTAAAGCATGTTAGCTACATTTGACTCGATCGGTAGACTATCATGAGCTTTACCAAAAAAAAGTTTGAGCTTCCCGCGTGAAACAATGTTGTAGACAATATACTTATGGTTAATTAATGGCAAATGTCACAAATGTAAAATTGAATTGCATATTTTGGTCTGCTGAAACATTGTACTAACATACTTGGGGTTAATTTAGATTGCTTATAACGTTTGATTAGCTTAAGATAACATTATACTAACAACAAAATACATTTTCCAAGTGGTGATGGTATGTGGACTTATGTAATATCTTAGATTTTATATACAGAGACTCGAATTTGATGAGCCAAAAAATTTTTTAGTATAATGTTAAGATCATTTAGCATACCCGTAGTGAGTTTTTCCTTGTGGTGGCTGAGTCGGGTGGCTTAGCCGCGGTGCTAAGGTTACCATCGGTGAGGCGATATTCATGCATGATCCAATCCGTTTTGATCCCTTTAGGAGGTTTTCCGCCGTAGAAGACAAGCGCTTTCTTGACCCCAACCTTGTGACTATTGCAAGTAAATATCGGTTTATCGGTTCCCGTGGCTTTCCAGTAACCAGAAGTTGCTGCCCGGTTCGGCCTAACCCCATTGGGATACTTCCGGTCTCTAGGACTAAAGAAGTACCACTCTTGCTCTCCAAAACTCGCCTTACCTAAACCATTCAATATACCATTAACCAATTAGTGATCTTCATCACAATCTAATATATATTATAGTTAGACTTCAATAGTCATAAATTATACATTTAGGAATTATATATGTATAGAAAGGCATAAATACTTGGAAGCTCCCAAGGATCGAACTTGTATAGATCAATCTCGGCGATGATTGAGACAGGAAGTGGAATAGAAGCAGCTTTCTTCTTGAGGTAATGAACAACTAGTTCCTCGTCGGTTGGATGAAACCGAAACCCGGGAGGGAGATGCGGATGGCCCGGTCCTATGCTCGAATCCCCCATGTTTTCCATCAAACTCGATCTTCTTTTCTTTTTTTTCACAAAAGCAAAATGATCTGTCTCATGATCCGATCAAGAGAATATGTAGGAAGAGGATTTTGGATTTTTGAGAGTGAATGTGTGCGTGTCATATAAGATGCAAGAAGAAATAGGTGTTAGGTTTGTGTGTGCATACGAGTACCGAACTGGGTCCCCCCGACGAGAAAATGACACGTGGCTAATCGTGGGGCCCAGAATAAGCGGCCAATGGGCATTAAATTTTGGAGAAAAGGCAGGTTTTTTTCGAACTGCCTTATGTCATGCCTTTCTTATGCTACACATCACGCACATACCTCATTTTGGTTTTGTAGAACATTTATATATATAAAATAATATATATAAATGTGGGAATCCTGTCTTAAATATTGCATTATCATTGTGTTTTTCGTTTGCAATATCAAACTCTAAATTTTTTTTTTTTTTTTGGACCAAAGATAAACTTTATTAACTTAAAGAACGTGACAATACATAATTCTTATACAAAGAAGGAGTCAGTCAACCATTGAGAAGGATGAACACAACTAGAATAAAAATTTACATCTAAATGACCCTGTTTAGCTAAAGTGTGTGCCATTTCATTTGATTCTCGCCGGATTTCCATGAATTGATGGGAATGAGACTTTGAAGCCCATCTTTTAATCTCCTTACACAGATTTGTAATGCTGATGTCAATGAGATTTCCATTTGAACTTGGCAATATCACCTTCTACTTGGACATGTTGAAACCCCATAAATCTGATACTCTGCAAAGCCATCAAAAGAGCTTTACCCTCTGCCTCGAGGGGTGAAATCTCTTACGACCCACCCAGCCCTTACTTGTCTTGTATGATGATTAAAAGCAGCATCAAAGTTACACTTCACCTTGCCAATAGGCGGTCGCGACCAACTAGTAGGATGATCCAATGAAACAGTAGACGAAGATGGACCCACCATAGTCGATGTTCCAATATTGTGGGCGTACAACCATTCTTGGACATGGAAGTTGATGTTTGGATACGAGAATTTGAAAGTAAATGAAAATCTAACTACTTGATCGTGATACCTTCAAATTTTTTGTTTAAAAGTATATTTTTCCAATTTTTTATAATATCTGTCAAAATCAAGAATGTCAAAAAAAAATTACAAGCCAAATTCCAAAAATCCAATGGCGGTGGACTGATCATATACAGTAAAACCTCTATAAATTAGTAATGTTTGGACTATGATGTTTTATTAATTTATAAAGTTATTAATTTATAAGAAATATCCATAAATAGCATCAAAATAAATTTTTAGCAATAAATTCATAATCATTGTTTTAAAAGCATTATAAAACACAATTCAACCAATAATAAAACAATTTATCGAATACAAATGGTTAAAAACACTAAAAAAATAATTATTTTTTTATTGAAAGTTAAAAACATAATATAAATTTAAAAAATATTTTTTCCCTAAAACATTACTTATTATAAAATGGAAGGAATATATACAAATTATTAATTTATGATATTAATTGGACCATATATTTACATAAGAGTTTCAAAAAATTATTATCTTATTATTTTATCGAATTTTGCTAATTTTTACACTGCCCCGACTCGGGACCGGCAAAATTTATTAATTTGTAGTGATTATTAATTTATCGAGTATTAATTTATAGAGGTTCTACTGTAGATGGATTGATCGATCAGTACTTATGATTATGAATCATTCAGTATGGTGCATATATGTTTAAAACACTTCTTATGCTGGATAGCAAATGAGAGATCGTTTAAGAAGCCGAGGTCTCATCAATGTCCCATATCTTTTTGTCTCTTTTGCGACAGATAAAAAGAGATAAGAAACCGTTTTTCCAAATCCGGTTACTACAACTCAGTATCGAAATTCAAGTTTCGGTTTACACAATTTGGAAGGAGAAGAACACGAGACTACATCCATCCAAGTCCAAATCCGAGAACATCACAATCTGCGAGAAAATGCAAATTAAACGAGGAAGACTTTTCACCATACCTCACTCACTCGGTAACCGATTCAATATTCACACCTTACAGTTTGGTTTAAGCACTTTCAAACTATACGTAACAAATCACCATTTGATGTTTTTTGTTTCAGACATAAGATCAAACATTCTTCTCATCTTCTGTAAAGTTTATTTTCTACGGTTATTGATTAACAATTAATTTCTATACTAGAAAGGTATAAAGCAGTTTTGAAATGTTCGTTGTGAAAAACAACTATTATTATTGCGGCCTGATCCGTACCAAAAGGTTGCAAAGTAATTTATAGTATTTTCATCTTACTTTTTATTAATTGATAAATATATAAATTTGTAGCAAAAAAATTCAAAACTGGTTACAACTTCTTCTTTTTTTTTTTAATTTGGAAAATACATCCATAAAAAGAGTCGACGTGAAAAAAATTAGCTACATTTTTTTAGGTTTTATAGATGGTTAAAAAGCTGTGTGCCAAATCTATTACAAGTTATCTATATATGTTTATTATAGTTTTATGTAAAAAGGAATTAAACCATGACAGTTTCGCCATTAATTTGTGAAAATCTCTTTAAATTATGCTGAAAAGTAATATTATAAATTTATTATAAACTTTTCTACGATTAATGTCCGTTGTAATAAATTAATGTCTATGTTGTAGAATTATAGTAAAGAGATATGATATTATAAAATTTTAGTTTTTAGGCAATCATATATATATATTTATATCATGTTATTAATTTTGTTAATCACTTCAAATATAAGAAATTTAGTAATATTTAAAAATATATAACATGTCAATTATAAAAACAAATTGAAAATAATATCTGAAAATATATAATAATGTTATAGTTAAAACTTAGCTTTATCTTATTTATGAATTTATTATTTTCTATATGCTGATACAGTTTTTTTTTTTTTTTAGTGCATCAACGTAGCATTTAGGAGTACTATTTAAGTATTTGTTTTGAGGATGGTGACCGTTTCAAACTATGTTTTACATCGTCTTTGCTTCACCGGTGTTTTGCTTATCATAAAACAAAGGAAAAGTAATAAGAATACTTTTTGATATAAAAGTATATATGTACGTCTTTGAAGGTTTCTTGTTTTTTCTTCAAACTACATGAGAGAAGACTAAAATGCTTGCAAGTCAAAGAGAACAAAAAAATCATTCGTCTCAAATATATTTGATCCCCAGGCTTCTCAAATAAGCAAGTAATTTCTTGAAGTCCAAATGTTAGAAAAACAACTTTGAATTCTTCCTTGAATATATCTATTCTACAATATTTACAAACCCATAGCTAAAACCATTATAAATATACACACATATATCTATTTCTTGCTAATCAACTAAAACCATTTCTTCTTCCATTACTGTTTTCATTTTAAACAAAACAAAATAAAACCTGTTCTCTTCATTTCTAAATCATTCTTTTGATTGATCCAACTATTTCGTTTCTTTCTCGTCAATTCAAATTTGCTCGATGCGACGTTTGTTAGCACCTTGTTCAAAACTCGCATACACAAGATACATAACAAACCCAACCCTACCTAACACAAACCCTTGTGATATTTTCATCAGTCATCGCGGGATCGATACCAAGAAGACTATCTCGGGTCTATTATACGATCATTTCACTAGACTACGTTTAAATTCTTTTTTGGATAGTAAGAGTTTAAAGCCCGGGGACAGACTTTTCGTTGAGATCAATGCAGCAATCAAAGAATGCAGTGTTGGTATCGCTGTTTTCTCTCCTCGTTACTGCGAGTCTTACTTCTGTCTCCATGAGCTAACGATGCTCATGGAGAACAAGAAGAGAGTCATCCCTATCTTTTGCGATGTCAAGCCATCGGAACTCTGCCTTAAGGACGACCGGACACGTTCATCTGCCGAGATCCGTAGTTTTCAATTGGCTCTCGAGGAAGCAAAATACACCGTAGGACTCACGTTTGATACATCTAATGGGTATGGTCAAGTATATGCAATGTATAGTTTCATTGTTTTCCAACGTACATCAAAATTTTTTTGATAGCTTTGAAAAAATTAAGCATAACACTTTAAATTGGTTTACAAAACATTTCTTTTCTTTTTTTTCTATATGCAACTCACAAATGTGAATGTTCAAAAAAAAAAAACTCACAAATGCGTACATTCTCACACTTGAATGTACATGTGTAGATGTGTACATGTGTACATTGCCACATAGCTTAATGAAAAATAAGAAGCTTGTATCTCTTAAATTCGTGAATGCTAATTGCTAATTTAAAATGTGATTTTTTTTCTAATTAGTTTTTTAAAAACTATTGTGTAGAGACTGGTCAGAGTTCTTGTCCATGGCATCGGATGCAGTCACGAAGAACTTGTTAGAAGTTGAAGAGGAGAGACTAAGGAGCATCAACCCTACGTACAAGCACATATTTTCTTAGGTCAATCAATAGTTCTATAATAAACGTGTTTTCTCTTCTATTTATTTCCTTTAATTTAATAGTTATTTAATTATTTTATGATGTTGACTAATCATTTTTTCAGTTAACTTCATTCTCGCAACTTGAAATAAGTTATTTAATTGTTAGATTCTTATGTTACAAAGTGGATTCTTTTTGTAACCAATGATCTTTTTTTTTTTGGTCGTCAAGTAACCAATGATCTCATACAAAATATAATAAATTGAATAAATGAAACATTTTACATTATTCAACATGTTCGTTTCAATACAATTTTATATTTATTTTCTGTTTTTTTTTTTTGGCAATTCTAAATTTTTCAGTGTTTTGATAGTTGAATGTCCAATAAAAGAATCCACATTCTCTATGTACATCATAATTTAACATTTAGAAAAGAACTAAAAACTAAAGTCATGTAGTTTTTCTAGAACTCTTTTGGATTATTGATTATTTTGCGTTCGAGCTTTATTCTGAAAATAATAATAATGAATAACTGAAAAATATATATTATATATTTTAAAATAAGCAAGTTTGAAAACACTTGAAAATCAAAATTGGGTTTACTAAAAAAAAATATAAGACAAAAGAACAAACTATTAAAATCTCACCCATAAAGAGTAATATCAGTGATCACTCGACCATTCTCATAAAACTCACATACTCAAAATCAAAATTTATATAATCGCTTAGAAAAAAAACTAAAACCAACATACATGTAAAAAATGTTGGATCATACACGTAAAATGTTCACCTATTGATACATAAACACAAACTAGGAAGAAACCATGCGGCCTGCGTAAATTTAGTTAAAAAAACAAAAAAACTTGCGCCCTACTCATGGTAAAATAAATATTTATTAATTATTCTGTAATATTCGAACTTAAAATTATATTAAAAATCATGAAAAATTAAAAAAAATTAAAATTATAATATTTAGAGCTTTTCTAAACTATTTATAATACAATTATGTAATAGGCATTGTTTAAATTTGATGTCTTTTTGAGTCAAATTCAATAAATTTTTTAATATAATATAAAAATTTTAATCAAAAAAATCTAGAAAATAAAATTTAATTGATATTTTTGTATCACCATTTTCTGAATATGTGAATTTATATAATTTGAATCTAATTTAATGATGATTTGATGATATATATAATGTTACAAAATAATAATTCTTATAAATGGTTAACTCTAATAATTTTCTAAAAATAAAAATAAAGATATAGAATAACCAATAGAAAAATTGAATGTGTAATTTGATTTAATAATTTATATGTGTGTAGTTAAATAAGGACCCTTAGAACAACATGAAATATGATTTTCATAATAAAACAGGTGAATAAGTTGAGTGATACTATACATGTTTCTAAATTTTATGGTGAATGAATTTTTTTATAAATGGTTAAATTCCAATGATTTTTTTTTTTAAAAAACAAAATATTGCTAACATAGAATAATTGAAGGGTGTAGTTTTGGTTTAATAGATTAATTTAAATTTTATTACATTGAATGAATACTTATGTGTAGTTGTAGAAGGAAAATTAGAAATAATATGGCAATGACATATGTTGTCATTATTCTAGTAAAAGAAACCCTTTTTTTTACAGCAAAAAAAAAAGAAACCCATTTTCGTATGTGATTTGAGAACTCCTCTGCTAATGACACGTCATCATGACACTCTTGTAAATTACATGTGATGTTGAAGTTATTTTTTAAAAATATTTTTCAATTAATATAAAGGGAATGTCTAGATTTAAGTAACCAAAATAATGTTGGAAAAAATAAAGTCAGAATAATATAATGATAAATATAAAAGGAGTATATTTTTATGTATTAAAATCACTAACATTTAATTTTTGATATTAAGTAGAAGTATATAATTGTACGTATTAAAAATTCTTTAAATCGTATAAAATATATTAAAACAAAACTTTTCGTGAAATATATAAAGTAGCATATATATTATTAATTCATTCCATTACAATAAACCAATTTAAAAGTTTGTGGTATATATATTTTGAAGAACTTCTAACAATTCAATTTCATATCTAAAATAAGCTAGACTCATATATTTTCACAGTACTATTTAAATATTTAAAACATAGTACAATGATTATTTTATAAATTAATACTCGATAAATAAAAAAATATAATAAAATAATATATTTTTTGGTTTTGAGTTGGATAAATACAAAAATTAACAAAATTTGGTAAAAGAATAAATAAGATATTAAATTTTTTGAGATCCCGACAAAAAAATATTTATTCCCAAAAATAGTATAAATTAATGGTCTATAGAGATGGACAAATTATCCGGGATCCGAGATCCGATATGTTATACGATTCGATTCACTTTAAACATTCCGGTATCCAGAAAGTTTGGATCCAGATCCGAATAAAAAAATTACGGATCTAGGTAATAAGAATTTTTGAAGGCGGATATCTGAATCCAAATGATGATTACATAATATTTATTTTAGTCTAAAGTAAACTCATTTATAATAAAGCCAATATAGATTTTAAAAGTCCAAAATAATTTTAACACATAAGCTCATTTAGGTGGCAAAATATCTCTTCTAAAACTTTTCAATGTACAATTTACAAATATTTTTCATATCTCCAAAACTTTTAACTAAAAAAAAAAATACAAAATAAACATTTTTTAATCTCTAATTTTGGTATTCAAGTTCCTCAATTTTATCAAGTAGCATCTGGTTACATTGCGCTGAGACTATCAAATATAAGGGAAACTTAAATAACTTTGCATTGTTTCACCATTCAATCTATTTGTTTTTGTGAAAAATGTGATAGTCATAATTTAAAATTTTATCTCAGATCGGATCCGAATATCCTAATTTAAGGTATCCAAATTTCAGTTATTCTGGGTTTTTCGATTCAGATCCGGATAGTAAAACTACGGATCTGATGGATTCAAATATTCGATCCATATCTACCCCTAATAGTCGATAACTATATTGTGTGTTGACTGAAAAGTGATATGTTTTACTTGTATTTTTGTGACGTGAAAGAAACTTACAAAAACAATTATAATTTGAAAGATTTTTTTTTTTTTTTTGCAGAAAAACTAAACTTTAAACATAACTAAAATAATCACTAAAATATGATTCTAGTGATTTTTTTTTTAAATGAAATCTTGTTGTAGCTCATTTCAATATTTTTTTTATTGCTTCAAAAATTTATCATGTTGTTTTCTTAAATTGTGTTAAAAATTATGAAGATTTCTAAATGCCATAATTGCTTTCTCAGGCAAAACTGCTTAGAAAAGTATCTCAATATTCAAAATTTCTAACATTACCGATGGTAATCATACTTTATTTTTTTAGATTTGTATTATTTTATTTATTATTTTCATTAAGTAGTTTATTTGGCTTACATTTCATTCTATTGCGATAGACTCTATAGGCGAAATTACTAATTACAAATTAAATATAATTTTAACAAGTAGATTTATCTAAATTTTTTGATATAACATTTCGTGAACAAAAATTTCAGAGTTGGAAACAAATTTCTTTGCCTGATAACAAAATAAAAATAAAAACCAAGAGTGACCCAATATAGAATTCTCAACAATTATATTTTGGTATCACATTATCTAAATTCATAGTTTTCTAAAATTTCACGGTAAAATCTTTTGATAATACATTACAAAATTGTTCTTTAGTTTATTGATTGATTCAAATGTCCGTCAATATTAATCTTTGAGTTGATAGGGAAAAAAACTGTGTATTTAGTATTTCTCATCTATACAAAACACACCACTAATATTATTTTCAGATAATTATAATAAATTTATTAATATCTTGTCATGTTTTTTATGATTAAACTAAATAAGTTTGATTTCGACCCAAAAAAAGAAGTAAATTAGTTTGGTTATAATTGTAACATTTTGCATAATAAAATATTTCAAATATATCATATTTTAAACGAGTAAAAAATCGTTAAATTTATGCTTGATAAAATTTTTTTTTGTCTGGTTTTGTTTTGTCGGCAACAAATAAAATCATCAAAAGCAGGAGTTTTAAATTTTTCAACGAGATATCATGATTCCGTAATGCTTTTTTCATGTTGACTTTTTTTTTCTTTTTCTCTTTTGATATTTTTGGTTTAATGACTAGATTAGATGAATTAGGAAAAAGGAAAAGTTAATGAAAAAAAAGACGACGGCGAGGAGGAGCATAAACATAAACATTATTGGGTGATGATGTGGACCACAAATAATATTATTGGTCAGTCACTAAACCATGTGCCAAGCTTAACTCATCCTTTGCTGTCACCGTAAGCTTCGAATCCAAAATCCCACACTAAGTCAATATGTCTCCTTCACGTCTTCCCCTTTATCTTCTTCCTTCGACCTTTCTTCTTCCTTCCCCTTTATCTGATGAAGAAGAAGAAACTTCACTGATTCTCTCCTTCTCTCTTCTCCGAAGCTATGGATTCCAGAGCTATTCTCGATTCCGCTTTGTTTCAACTCACCCCTACTCGCACCAGGTCCGTCTCCACTTCTTCTTCTTCTTCTTCTGATTGTGATTGTGCTTGACGATTGATTGATCTACAACAGTGTTTTTGATATTATTCTGTGTTGGATTTTGAAGATTCGATCTGTTGCTTTTCTGTGGGAGTAAGAAGGAGAAATTGGCTTCTGGGATTTTCGAACCGTTCATCTCTCATCTCAAATTCGCTAGAGATCAGATCTCTAAAGGCGGTTACTCCATTTCTCTTCATCCTCCCACTTCTCACTCTTCTTGGTTCACCAAATCCACTTTCGATCGGTAATCTCAACTTTCTGCACTCTGAGTTTTGGCGAATTTTGATCGGATTGAAATTTTGCTGACAATTTCTGGGGAATTATGCCTTTAGAGAATCTGTGGAATATTGTCAAATTGCAACAATGTGGATGCTGCTTAGCGACTGATTTGACTTGACTTGCCTTGTTTATGAGTTTCTGAATCCGTTTCTTCCTTTGCAGGTTCGTGAGATTCGTAAACACGCCTGCGATTATCGAGAGATTCGCCACTCTGGAGAAAGAGATCTTACAGATTGAGCATTCTATTCAAGCTAATGAGATTGCGAATGCTGCTGATGCTGAGAAATTACAAGACGGTATACATATCGTAGCCCTAGAATTAACTTACTAAAGCTAGCTTGTAATGACAAATGTCGTTTTTAACAGTGTTCTTGAGACAATCCTGACACTGTGTTGCTTATAATCTGCAGGGAGTAATGCTGGAGTTAGCAGCAATGTAAGGAAGTCAAATGAGTCCTCCAAGGTAACTTGTGCTTTC
Organism: Alliaria petiolata; assembly: GCA_020283515.1. Classification (NCBI taxonomy): domain Eukaryota; kingdom Viridiplantae; phylum Streptophyta; class Magnoliopsida; order Brassicales; family Brassicaceae; genus Alliaria; species Alliaria petiolata. Next base: position 84,996,084 of record JAHZTW010000001.1, read on the forward strand.
GAGTGGTACTGTGTTACTCAGTAACTGGTTTTGTTAGTTGAGTGTTTTCATCTTCAATGTATTACACAGAAGGAACCTGAGAACGGCAATGAGGCTGCAGGAGAAGAAACCTCGAAGTAACTCTCCTACTTATGGAACTATACACATTTCTTTTAGCGAATCATGCAACTTGCGGAGAAGCCTCGGTCGACTAAATGCGTTTCTTTTGTTCGTCTCATTTATCAGGATTCAGCTTCAACGTCTTCTTGAAACTCGAAGAACTTTGCTTCGGAGAGAGCAAGCGATGGCCTATGCACGAGGGGTTGTTGCTGGTTATGAAATCGATAGTATTGATGATCTCATACTATTTGCTGATGCTTTTGGGGCGTCAAGGTTAAGGTACGTAAAATAGTGCTTAACCATTTCTTGTGTGCTATAAGATCATTTTGCAAGCTTTAACAACCCTTTTCATCGTTATGCAGGGAAGCCTGCGTAAAGTATAAGGAACTATGGAAGAAGAAGCACGGAGACGGGCTTTGGATGGCGGAATTAGCAGCTGTGAAAGCAATTGCTCCCGCGGACATGTCGTTATTGGGTTCCTCGGGGATCATCCTCGCCAATGAAGGTGCTGCTCTTTCACTAAATGGGACAGACTCATCTAACGCAAGTCCTGAAAATAAAGGTACCTCGTAGTATTTGATTTCGGACATCCTGATTCGTTTACTGCTAGATGGCTAAATGTTGATTTCTAACGTGAAGAAGTTTTGATTTGTAGATGAAAAGTCGGTAAATCTGGACCAACATCCGCTTGGCGTTCCAAACTTTCAAGCACCAATGGGATGGCCGAACCAAATACCTCAGTACTACTACCCGCCTCCGTACCAAGGCTATCCGTACCCTCCAATGCAACCTATACCAAACCAAAACCAAGGAAACATGCCATGGCCTTCAAAGGGCAAAACATCCAAGAAAAAAGGGAAAGCGGATTCTGATGAAGATGAGTCTAGTGGATCGAGTGAATCTAGTGAATCTGACTCGGCCAGCGATGATTCTGCTTCATCTTTGGAAGATCAAGGTAGGAGACACTCCCATACGGGTAAAATCTCTCGTCGGTCAAAGAAAAACAGGAAGAAGAAGTCATCTAAAACTGTCATCATCCGTAATATTAACTACATAACCCCCGAGGGAAGGAACGGAGACATGGAGGGAAATGAGTTTACGGAAAACGGTTCCATCAAAGAGACTGTAGACGCCGCTGTTGGATTTCTCAAGGAGAAAAGAGGTCACGAGGGAGAAGTTTCTGGTGATGAAATCCTGAAAAGTTCAGCTGAAGGAAAACGAAGCAATGAGAATTGGGATTCTTTTCAGAATATTCTGATGAGGCACGACGACGGCTCAGATATGCATTCAATGGATGTCGTCAGTGAAGAGCATTTCACCCTCAGAGGCTCTAGTCTGGGTGCGAATGCTAAAGGCTTGCAAGCAAATAACAATGCCTCGGGTGATTCCATCATCGTAACTCATAAACACATAGAAAATGGAGGAGGAGCGACCTTTGATCATTTTGAAAGCGAGGATAGTGCTCGTAGGCTTCCAAGAACGGGGGACTCGACTGAAGAATGCATGTTACTGCTAAAAAGATCAGAAATGTTAGGAGATGAAAGCAAAGACTTGTATAATGCTGCAAGAGGTGACTCGATGGTGAAGAAGTCAGGGAGCGGAGAGGATTGGTTTACTTCTGATCATCGTGCAGGGAAAACCGAAAGCAACTACGGGAGAATGTCGTTTGATGAAAACTGCATTTTGACATCCGGAGGTTCTGATCAGAGCAAGAAACAAGAATTCGTCGATGATTCATTCATGGTCCATTCATCGTCGCTCACCGGTGATGATCTTTATGACTCTCGGTGGAGACCGGACATGTCTGCAGATATTGCTTTAGCCTCCGACGTCGAAAACGGTCACGCGAACGAAAAGCGTGAAATGTCTGCCTCGTGGGAACCAAATGATCTCTGTATGATTCTTGAACGCAATTCAGGAGACTCGTTGGCTAATGATCACTCGATCGACTTCTCTGTTGAGGCGAACGCGAGGCTCTCGAGTAACGGAACAGCTCAGGAGAAAGAAGATAAGACCACCATTGTCTCAAGCGGCGAGCAGAAAACCATTGCGAAGAACCCGGAAACTCGAAAGTCTAGAACTCCAAGTAGAACCAGAGCTGAAACCATGCCCAAGACCGTAAAGAAACCGACAGTAGCTAGCAGAACAATGGCACAGAAGAACAAGTGTGAAAAGGTAAGAATAATCTTTACCGTTGCATTTTCTTTAGCTGTTTTTATCCGATGATTAGATTAGTTTCTCACCGAGTTAATTCTTTGGGATTTGTAGGAAGAAGAGATGAGGAAGAGAATAGAGAATCTAGTTATGGAAAGACAAAGAAGAATCGCTGAGAGATCAGCCGCGACTGCATCTCGGAAAGCTTCGAACCGAGCACCTTCGGCTCGTGAAAGAGCCACGTAAGAAGAAGGTGAAGGATTCAGTTAAAACCGTTGGAAACACAAAACGCGACGTTTTGGTGCGTCAAACGAGGACAATCAAAGCGCTTTGTTTGGTCACACTTCAATTTTTTTTGTTGATACACATTCATAAATAAGCCAGGTGGTGGTGATACTCCTTGATTTTGCTTGTCGCACGATTATTTATTTATTTTGTTTTTTTTTCGAGTATTGATTTTGTAATTTAATTTGAGTTAACTATGAGATTTTATATATTTGTAATTTGGATTATAGACTCAAAAGTTAAAAGTATACTCAACCTCTTGATCCATATAAAAGTTTAAAATTCGCAAGTTCACAAATCACAACCCTATTTATTTGATTATTCCTCATGTTTTAAGGACTAACCCACACAACGCGCTTAACTATTTGAATGGTCCCACCTAAAGAAATTTAAATACTTTTCTTATCGTCGTCAAAAAAAAAAAAAAAAACTACTTTTCTTATCAATAAAAAATGGATGCATGAACTTTGACTAGAATTAAGCATAAACGCTTATGATTTCTTTCCATACAAACTCAAATAAAAAAAGTGTTAAATTACAAGCTGACTAATATTATGCTTTTTTGTAACTATATATAATACAGAGATTTGTAGTTACACAAAACATATGTTATGAAGATGCAACCAACATAAATAACATAGGCTATATGTCTTAGACTCTTAGCACATTTTGCAAAACAAGTCATATATCACGAGGTCGAACAGAGAGTGAAATTATAAAAAAAAATTAAACAATATGCATTATAATTGGTAATGTGTAAAAGCGTAGAATTATTGCGTCATACTATCGATAACCAATTATTTAAGCTTTTTTTTCTTTTTCAAACAATATGCATTTTGAAGGTTTGAATTTGAGTGGTGATACAACAAATACACCAACACAAACCAATAGACTTGTAAGTTATATGTATTGGTCAAGTTAATTTAAATTAAATAATTATAATATAAAATATAAAACTACTTACTAATACATTCCCTTTGAGTAATCCTGGTAAGAATATTTGTAACTATTATATTTATACTTTTTATGCCCAAAAATCATGAAATTGTTAGAGGTGGTCGTTAATTGTTTGTAACCAACTTTGACAACTTATATAGTAGTTATATTTTTATACCATTTAATTAAATCATAAAAAGAAATAATTTCATATATAAACGTTTACAACTGTATGTACAATGTATGATGATGTATTTAATCTATTGTTGGATTTAATACCTCTATGGTACATTCCTATACTATATATGTTTTGTGAGCAAAAATGAGTTTGAAATATGATGCCATGATGGATATATATAGACACATCATTAGTGGCTTTAAAACAAAATTTATATTTTCTTAAGGGTACTACTGGTTTTGGCTTGTAAACAAGAACATCACCGTCACTACATGTAGAGAGGTATGTGATATTGTTTAATGTTTTACATGTACGCAATAATATATCTGTCAAAAAACAAAAAAAAATCTGAAATGAGATTTTACTTAATTTCGTTCTAATTTTTATTGAGGCACCCACAGATTGTGCAAGTTCTAAACTACTATACGTTTAAAGTTTTGTTTATGTGTTACTAATGAACAAGATAATATTTCTGTTACAAACTTACAATAAAATAAGAATAGAAAAGGGTTTCATCCTTCGAGTAAAACAGAATAGGTGTAACAAACAATAAAAAACACAAGTAGAATTTTATCGTTTTTAACTACTTTCCAAAAACTATTTAATTAGTAAATCACACAGATAATAAAAAAAAATAACAGAAAAAAATCTAACTAAAAAAAGGACATAGGTTTAGGAAGGGGTTAGAGAATTTTTGCCCTTAAAAATGACAGATTCAACATTTGTTTTCCTTTGGCTCTCTCTTTCATGAGAAAGTTCCATAAGTCCCACAGCAAAAAGGCCATCTCTTGAATTGAATCTCACACCCTAATTCGATTTGCTCTGCACGATTCTGATTGTGATGTTATTCTTTATTAATTTTGTAACACCCGTCTCATCCTCTCTCGAGAACGGCGTGCCACGAACCCTAACTTATAACTCAAGTTACTTAAATTATTATAGAACACTTCATTTATTATTTAATCCAATAAAATCCGCACACATTCCAAATCATGTTTATCAAACAAAATATCGAATAAAAACATACAATCATTATTTTAAACAGAAATTCTTTTAAACAATCCAAAAGTCACCCCGAAACCCAAACGTAGCACCAAACCGAGACCTTTACTCCTGCACTTCCTCAGGCTCACCTGAAAAGGAAAAAGAATGAGGGGTGAGCATCTCGACTGATGCTCAGTGAGAGAAACTACAATCAACTACCATCAAACAACACACATCATAACAAAAGTATCTAGCTAGAACATCCAGTAAAGCAAAGCAAACAACAATCACCGTGGCTCAACCACGCTACCACGTGACCCGCGCCACCCTCATGGTGTCACAACGCGTTCACGCCCCTATACGGATATCAGTGTCCGCACCACTATCTTGGGCTCGCTGCTTGCCCCCACCAGCGATGGGTCACGCCACCTCAATCGGTCTCCACGTGATCCAGCAAGAAAGACGATGCAACCCTGTTAGGGGATCCTCCATCCTAACAGGCCTTACACCGACGCACACACAGGCCTCAAGCCTCATCCAAAAACTCGTACTCCTCAACCCGCACAAGGCATAATCCCCATGAAATGCACACACCCGCAAACAATCCTCAATCATCACATAACCATATTCGTTCTCAGCAACCTAAGCATATATCTAGGTGTATCACCCATTAACCATCAGTATAGTATATATATAGATATAGTTTTACGTACGTATATAGATCACGACAACTACATGTATGCTTATAGATACACATAGGTATGAATGACTACCTAGACACTTCTATTATGATATGTGGTGTAAGAGGAATTGATCGGAATCCCCCTCACCTTGGCAAAAAGCAGATATCTGATTGATCTGAGCTCCAAATGCTTAAACGGTCTCCAAATCTGAAATCAGAACGAAAAACCGAGTGAGAACGGCTTTCGAACGACGGAAAACGGTATACGGGTTGAACCGGTCAAAGTCAACGGTCAACGGTCAAAGTCAACGGTTTAAACTGGTTAGACCTGGTTAACCCAGACCCGAACCAAACCGGACCCGACCCGATAACCGACCCGATAACCCGACCCGATTACCCAAACCGGATCCGACCGAATCAAACCGACCTAAACCGAACCGAACCATACCGAACCGGTCACCGGAGATCACGGCGGTTCTCCGGCGACGGTCGCCGGCGACGGTGGTCGACGGCGAGATAAGGCGGCGGCTTACCGGCGACGGCGACGGCGGAGGACGGTGGTCGGCGGCGGCTGGCGGCGGCGCGTGACGGCTGAGCACGGTTGGAGACGGCGGCGCGTGAGGCGCGTAAAGTGCACGCGCCNCCACTTCTCTTCTGATTATGATTGTGCTTGTGCTTGACGATTGATTGATCTAGAACAGTGTTTTGATATTATTCTGTGTTGGATTTTGAAGATTCGATATGGTGCTTTTCTGTGGGAGCAAGAAGGAGAAATTGGCTTCTGGGATCTTCGAACCGTTCATCTCTCATCTCAAATTCGCTAGAGATCAGATCTCTAAAGGCGGTTACTCCATCTCTCTTCATCCTCCCACTTCTCACTCTTCTTGGTTCACCAAATCCACTTTCGATCGGTAATTTCAACTTTTTTGCTCTCTGAGTTTTGGCGAATTTTGATCGGATTGAAAATTTGTTAACAATTTCGGAGAATTATGCCAAATTGCAACAATTACCTCTGAAAGGATTTGATCTATCACTGTGATACCATGGTGATCTTTGAACAATGTGGATGCTGCTTAGTGACTGATTTGACTTGACTTGCCTTGTTTATGAGTTTCTGAATCCGTTTCTTCCTTTGCAGGTTTGTGAGATTCGTAAACACGCCTGCGATTATCGAGAGATTCGCCACGCTGGAGAAAGAGATCTTGCAGATTGAGCATTCCATTCAAGCTAATGAAATTGCAAATGCTGCTGATGCTGAGAAATTACAAGACGGTATACATATCGTAGCCGTAGAATTGACTTACTAAAGCTAGTTTGTAATGGCAAATGTCGTTTTATACAGTGTTCTTGAGACAATGCTGACACTGTTTTGCTTATAATCTACAGGAAGTAATTCTGGAGTTAGCAGCAATGTAAGGAAGTCAAATGAGTCCTCCAAGGTAACTTGTGCTTTCAAGTGGTACTGTGTTACTCAGTAACTGGTTTTGTCAATTGAGTGTTTTCCTCTTCAATGTATTACACAGAAGGAATCTGAGAACGGCATTGAGGCTGCAGGAGAAGAAACCTCGAAGTAACTCTCCTACTTATGGAACTATACACATTTCTTTTGGCGAATCATGCAACTTATGGAGAAGGCTCGGTTGACTAAATGCGTTTTTGTTGTTTGTTCGTCTCATTTATCAGGATTCAGCTTCAACGCCTTCTTGAAACTCGAAGAACATTGCTTCGGAGAGAGCAAGCGATGGCTTATGCACGAGGGGTTGTTGCTGGTTATGAAATCGATAGTATTGATGATCTCATACTATTTGCTGATGCTTTTGGGGCGTCAAGGTTAAGGTACGTAAAATAATGCTTAACCATTTCTTGTGCCATAAGATCATTTTGGCTTTAATAACCCTTTCCTCATCGTTATGCAGGGAAGCATGTGTAAAGTATAAGGAACTATGGAAGAAGAAGCACGGAGACGGGCTTTGGATGGCGGAATTAGCAGCTGTGAAAGCGATTGCTCCAGGGGACATGTCGTTATTGGGTTCCTCGGGGATCATCCTCACCAATGAAGGTGCTTCTCTACCACTAAATGGGACAGACTCATCTAACGCAAGTCCTGAAAATAAAGGTACCTCGTAGTATTTGATTTCGGACATCCTAATTCTTTTGCTGCTAGATGGCTAAATGTTGATTTCTAATGTAAAGATGTGTTGATTTGTAGATGACAAGTCGGTTAATTTGGACCAACATCCGCTTGGCGTTCCAAACTTTCAAGCACCAATGGGATGGCCGAACCATGTACCTCAGTACTACTACCCGCCTCCGTACCAAGGCTATCCGTACCCTCCAATGCAACCTATGCCAAACCAAAACCAAGGAAACATGCCATGGCCTTCAAAGGGCAAAACTTCCAAAAAAAAAGGGAAAGCGGATTCTGATGAAGATGAGTCTAGTGGATCAAGTGAATCTAGTGAATCTGACTCGGCCAGCGATGATTCTGCTTCATCTTTGGAAGATCAAGGTAAGAGACACTCTCACACGGGTAAAAACTCTCGTCGGTCAAAGAAAAACAGGAAGAAGAAGTCATCTAAAACTGTCATCATCCGTAATATTAACTACATAACCCCCGAGGGAAGGAACGGAGACATGGAGGGAAACGAGTTTACGGAAAACGGTTCCATCAAAGAGACCGTAGACGCTGCTGTTGGATTTCTCAAGGAGAAAAGAGGTCACGAGGGAGAAGTTTCTGGTGATGAAATCCTGAAAAGTTCAGCTGAAGGAAAACGAAGCAGTGAGAATTGGGATTCTTTTCAGAATATTTTGATGAGGCACGACGATGGCTCAGATATGCATTCAATGGATGTCGTCAGTGAGGAGCATTTCAACCTCAGAGGCTCTAGTTTGGGTGCTAATTCTAAAGGCTTGCAAGCAAATAACAGTGCCTCGGGTGATTCCATAATCGTAACTCATGAACACATAGAAAATGGCGGAGGAGCGACCTTTGATCATTTTGAAAGCGAGGATAGTGCTCGTAGGCTTCCAAGAACGAGGGACTCGACCGAAGAATGTATGTTACTGCTAAAAAAATCAGAAATGTTAGGAGATGAAAGCAAAGACTTGTATAATGCTGCAAGAGGTGACTCATTGGTGAAGAAGTCAGGGAGCGGAGAGGATTGGTTTACTTCTGATCATCGTGCAGGGAAACCGGAAAGCAACTTCGGGAGAATGTCATTTGATGAAAACTGCATTTTGACATCTGGAGGTTCTGATCAGAGCAAGAAACAAGAATTCGTCGATGATTCGTTCATGGTCCGTTCATCGTCGCTCACCGCTGATGATCTTTATGACTCTCGGTGGAGACCAGACATGTCTGCAGATATCGCTGTCGAAAACGGTCAAGCGAATGAAAAGCCTGAAATGTCTGGCTCGTGGGAACCAAATGATCTCTGTATGATTCTTGAACGCAATTCAGGAGACTCGTTGGCTAATGATCACTCGATCGACTTCTCTGTTGAAGCGAACGCGAGGCTCTCGAGCAACGGAACAGCTCAGGAGAAAGAAGATAAGACCGTTGTTGTCTCAAGCGGCGAGCAGAAAACCAATGCGAAGAACCCGGAAACCCGAAAGTCTAGAACTCCAAGTAGAACCAGAGCTGAAACCATGCCCAAGACCGTAAAGAAACCGACAGTAGCTAGCAGAACAATGGCACAGAAGAACAAGTGTGAAAAGGTGAGAATAATCTTTTATCGTTGCATTTTCTAAACCGGTTTTTATCCGATTATTAGATTAGTTTCTCACCGAGTTAATCTTTGGGATTTGTAGGAAGAAGAGATGAGGAAGAGAATAGAGAATCTAGTTATGGAAAGGCAGAGAAGAATCGCTGAGAGATCAGCTGCGACTGCATCTCGGAAAGCTTCGAACCCAAGAAGGTGAAGGATTCAGTTAAAACCGTTGGAAACACAAAACGCGACGTTTTGATGCGTCGAACGAGGACAATCAAAGCGCTTTGTTTGGTCACACTTCAATTTTTTTGTTGATACATCCATAAATAAGTCAGGTGGTGGTATTACTACTCCTTGATTTTGCTCGAGTCACGATTATTTATTTATTATTATTTTCTTTTTCGAGTATTGATTTGTAATTTAATTTGAGTTAACTATGAGATTTTATATATTTGTAATTTGGATTATAGACTCAAAAGTTAAAATAATACTCAACCTCTTGATCCATATAAAAGTTTAAAATTCGCAAAGTTCACAAATCACAACCCTATTTATTTGATTATTCCTCATGTTTTAAGGAGACTAACCACAACGCGCTTAGCTATTTGAATGGTCCACCTAAAGAAATTTAAATACTTTTCTTATCAATAAAAAAATGGATGCATGAACTTTGACTAGAATTAAGCATAAACGCTTATGATTTCTTTCCATATAATCTCAAATAAAAAAAGAGTGGTAAATTACAAGCTGACTAATATTATGCTTTTTTGTAACTATATATAATGCAGAGATTTGTAGTTACACAAAACATATGTTATGAAGATGCAACCAACATAAATAACATAGGCTATGTCTTAGACTTAGCACATTTTGCAAAACAAGTCCATATATCATGAGGTCGAACAGAGAGTGAAATTATAAAATTTTAAATAATATGCATTGTAATTGGTAATGTGTAAAACCGTAGAATTATTGCGTCATTCTATCGATAACCAATTATTTAAGCTTTTTTCTTTTTTAAACAATATGCATTTTGAAGGTTTGAATTTGAGTGGTGATACAACAAATACACCAATACAAACCACTAGACTTGTAAGTTATATGTATCGGTCAAGTTAATTTAAATTAAATAATTATAATATAAATATAAAACTACTTACTAATACATTCCCTTTGAGTAATCTTGGTAAGAAAATTTGTAACTACTATATCTATACTTTTTATGCCCAAAAATCATGAAATTGTTAGAGGTGGTCGTTAATTGTTTGTAACAAACTTTGACGACTTGTATAGTAGTTATATTTTTATAACATTTAAATAAATCAGAAAAAGAAATAATTTCATATATAACGTTTACAACTGTATGTACAATGTATGATGATGTATTTGATCTATTGTTGGATTTATTACCTCTATGGTACATTCCTATACTATATATGTTTTGTGAGCAAAAATGAGTTTGAAATATGATGCCATGATAGATATATATATACACACATCATTAGTGGCTTTAAAACAAATTTTATCTTTTCTTAGGGGTACTACTGGTTTTGGCTTGTAAACAAGAATCTCACCGTCACTATAGCTACAAATCGTGTAGAGAGGTATGTGATATTGTTTAATGTCTTACATATACGCAATAATATATCTGTCAAAAATAAAATTCTGAAATGAGATTTTACTTTATTTCTTTCTAATTGTTTATTGAGGCACCCATTGATTGTGCAGGTTCTAAACTACTATACGTTTAAAGTTTTGTTTTGTTTATGTGTTACTGAATGAACAAGATAATATTTTCTGTTACAAACTTACAATTTAATAAGAATAGAAAAGGGTTTCATCATCCTTCGAGTAAAACAGAATAGGTGTAACAAACAATAAAACACATAAGTAGAATTTTATCGGTTTTTAACTACTTTCCAAAAATTATTTAATTAGTAAATCACACAGATAAGAAAAAAATAACAGAAAAAAAATCTTAACTAAAAAAAGGACATAGGTTTAGGAAGGGGTTAGAGAGATTTTTGCCCTTAAAAATGACAGATTCAACATTTGTTTTCCTTTGGCTCTCTCTTTCATGAGAAAGTTCCATAAGTCCCACAGCAAAAAGGCCTCTCTTGAATTGAATCTCACACCCTAATTCGATTTTGCTCTGCACGATTCTGATTGTGATGTTATACTTTATTAATTTCTTCAGCCTGTATAGGCTTTGAATAAGTCTGTAAATATTCATTTTTTATTTTGATTTTTTCAACAGAAACCCAAAAAAAAATATAGTTTTTGTTTTGTTTGAAACAAGACATTATAAAGTTGGAGTCGCCGGCAAGTAATGACAGCCGGAGGCTGTTTGGATATTCAGACAATGTTGTTCGGTCGTAAATCATCGAGCAAGTTACAGGTAAAATTGTTCTTATTTCTTGATTGATTTTGATTTATTAGGAAATCATTCAAATGATTCATAGAAAAGTCCTAATTTAATAAGTTTCTTGTCCCTTGAGTTATGATTATATGAAGTATTTGCAAAAGGGGCATACCAGAATTCTCATTAAATCATGATCTTGTTCATGTTAGATCATTCTTGTTCACATCTACCATCATAAAGTCTGAATCTTGTGTTCATATAATCACTGTACATCTTAATTTTATTAGGAAAAGTTTTTAAGTTTCTAACCCTCATTTCTCTGTTTTCTTGTTTGTTATGATGGTCTTTAAAACATGAATAAACTCTATGATGATGAATCATAAAAGAACTAACAATTTTTAAGAATCACATTTTTCAGCCAGTGAAAGGTCAAGCATCATCGCCTAAAGTTAGCAAGAGTAACAAGCAAGATGTTAAACCTTCTTCTTCACCTAAACCTTCATCTTCACCAATACCAATTAGATCATCTAAGTCGATATTATCCTCTAGCCAACTAACATCATCAAGACGTGTTTCTTCGAACTCATCGCCTTTAAGCATCATCAAGAATGTTTCTATTAGAGAAGCTAAGAGCCCCAAGACGAGCAGCTCGCCTAAATGGACAGGAAACTTTATTCTTATGGTCGAGCTTCGCAGGAAGATCTTTACCTTTAGAGACATCATTGATCTTCCTCCTCTCGACGGTTCTCCCTCCATAACCGATGTGCGTAAAACCGCAAAGTTATCCTTCCTAATTCAATCCTGTATATGTTGTTTTTGACCCCCCTTGCTTGTGTTTGTTGGGTAGATGGTGATGCATACAATGAAAGATCTCAAGAATCTATGTCCTGAGATTATCCACAGCTCACATATCTCGGAGATTAGACGCGCAAATGTCGATAAGGTATTCAAAACATGATCTGAATATATGACTAATTCCTCTGTCCTGAGTTCATATACCTTGAATCTGATCAAATGTTTTTTTCCCCACAGGTTCTTGACCATTTCTTCAATGCTTTGAAATCCATTGGAGATTCATGGATCGATAACCCCGAATGGATAGCTAAATCCAAGTATTGGAGTAGCAGCGTCGGGAAGAACCAGTCTGATCGACTAGGTAACAAGAAAATGTAACCTTCACAAGCAAATCATCTCACAATCTTGAAATTCAAACTCTTTAAACCTGTTTGCAGTGGAAAAGGTGTTAGCAGCATTAGATGGACTGATCAAGATGTCGAAGGAGAGGTTCGATATGATGGAGATTGATGAAGAAGAAGAGAAGAAAGAGGTCATTAGTCCACGGACTGCTAAAACATCGACCAGTCGAGTTTTATCTCCATCTGAGTCATTCTCCGATAGCAGAAGCTCGTTCTGCGGGTCGCCAATCACGCCAAGATCGGTTCTTCCAGAGCCTATGATGGGTTCTCCGGGCAAAACTGGAGACTTTGCAAACTCTGCGTCACATCTTCTGTGGAACATGAGAGTTCAAGCTCTCGAGAAGCTTAGTCCTATCGATGTTAAGTGGCTCGCTATTCACATTTTGTCACAGAAAGAAGCTCAGGAAGTACCAAACCAAAGCAACGGAGAAGATGAGATTAATGCTGTTGAAGAGATCAAACAGAAGAAGAATGAAAGTGAGAGCATTGATGTGAAGATGGAGACAGAAGAAGAATCTGTTGTTCTTGATGAGCAAGAAGATACTATCATGCAAATCTCTTCATTGGATTCAGATGCTGAGTCCAAACTCAATGTTTCAGAGAAATCTGAGATTGTGTCGGAATCTTTTTCACCACCGCCTCCTCCTCCTCTATCCACAACAAAAATTGCATCTTTACCTTCTCAACCGCCACCTCCTCCTCCTCCTCCGGCACCACCGCTGATTTCAAAGGCTGACGTGGTGGCCGTTTCATCACTGCCACCTCCTCCGCCACCGCCTCCTCCACCTCTTATGCCTTTAAAAGGCTCTGCTTCTCCACCACCACCGCCTCCTCCGCCTCCAGTAACTGCAGCGGCCCCACCACCACCGCCTCCACCTCCAAGAAATGCGGTGGCGCCACCACCACCTCCTCCACCTCCAGGGACTACGGCGGCGCCACCACCGCCTCCTCCACTCATGCAAAACAGAGCTCCACCGCCACCGCCAATGCCTATGAGGAATGGCGCAGGTGGTGGACCACCGCCTCCACCGCCTCCTATGCCTCTAGCAAAAGGAGCAGCACCTCCTCCGCCACCACCTCCTATGGCTATGGAAAACGGAGCAGCACCGCCGCCTCCACCACCTCGAATGGGTATGGCGAACGGAGCGGCTGCTCCACCGCCACCTCCAGGAGCAGCGAGAAGCTTGCGGCCCAAGAAAGCAGCTACAAAACTGAAAAGGTCAACACAATTAGGGAACCTTTACAGAATCCTTAAAGGAAAAGTAGAAGGGCGTGATCCTGAGGCGAGAACGGGCGGCGGAGCCGGAAGAAAAGCCGGAGTCGGAAGCGCTCCCGCCGGTGGTAAGCAAGGAATGGCCGATGCTCTTGCTGAGATCACAAAGAAGTCTGCATATTTCCAGCAGATTCAAGAAGATGTTGCTAAATACATGAAATCAATCAATGAGCTGAAGATTGAGATCACTAAGTTCCAGACTAAAGACATGACTGAGCTTCTTAGCTTCCACCGCCGCGTCGAATCAGTTCTTGAAAAACTAACAGATGAGACACAGGTAAGCAACATTCGAGAACAACTTATTACCACGATCACTTCTATATCCTCTGTTTTTGTGGTTCTTGATTGCGAAAATGTTTTTAGGTTCTTGCGCGATGCGAAGGGTTTCCACAGAAGAAACTCGAAGCAATAAGAATGGCGGCTGCATTGTACTCGAAGCTGCACGGTATGATCACCGAGCTACAGAACTGGAAGATAGAACCTCCTTTGAATCAGCTTTTAGATAAAGTAGAACGTTACTTCACAAAGGTAACAATTTTCTTCCCTTAGATCCTAATTTCAAATCATTTCGATAATAAAAAGATCCAAAATTGGTTAATTAAACAGATCAAAGGAGACATTGACACGCTGGATCGAACCAAAGACGAAGAAGCTAAGAAATTCCAGAGCCACAACATTCACTTTGACTTCAATATACTTCTTCAGATCAAGGAGACAATGGTTGATATCTCATCAAGCTGCATGGAACTCGCATTGAAGGTAACCAACAGCTAGAAAAATTAAAACCCTTTTTTGTTTTTAATGTTTTTGTTAACCGTTGTTGTCGGATCAAAATCAAATTCACAGGAAAAGAGAGACGAAAAGCTTGTGTCACCTGATGCGAAGCCGAGCCTGAAGAAGACAGTAGGATGTGCTAAAATGCTTTGGAGGGCATTTCAGTTTGCATTCAAAGTCTACACATTTGCTGGAGGACACGACGATCGAGCTGATTCTTTAACCAGAGAGTTAGCTCATGAGATCCAAACCGATACTCAGAACCCATGATGATTCAATCATTGAGATCATCACAATCTCCCAACTACTACTCCTCCTTTTTTGGCCTTTTTCAACATCTCAAAATGTTCCAAAAATGTTCGACATCATCGAACAACAAAAGAGTATATGTATATGTATAAGATTTAACCTGTTGTTTTGACTTTTGAGTTTGTAATTTTGAAGCCCCCCCAAAAAAATTAGGATTTAGAGGTTTCATGGGAGCTCGGAGATGCATAGTCTTTTTGAGTGAAAGGCTGTAAAAACCTTTTGAGTCAAGAATGACCTTTGTGTTGCCATAATATGTAATATTGTTTTGTTGTTATAAACTTTTTCTTTCTTTACTTTTATTTGTAAAATCTGGCCTTTACTTTTCTTTTTCTTTTCTTTTTTAATTTTATTTTCCTAATGGCGACGATAAAATAGCAAAAGAAATGATATTAACAGAATTTAGCGGGAAACAGATGGTGATTTTTTGCCAGAATCTGACATATTATATTAGTATAATGCTACACTTATGTCTCGCTATTTCACAAACTTTATCTGAACTTCACATTTTTACTAATCTTCATTTGCAGCTTAATTCATCACTTGAATATCCTCCAGATTTATTCCATTTACCAAATTTTTATTTTTCCTAGGAAAAAGAAACGTGAGTAGAGAGCAAGATCCAAAGAAACGGCAATAGTGTGGTCAAACCACTCTGGAAAAAAAAATATCAATGCAAATGTTTCCAAAATAAACAAATAATCACGTATATGATATGTTAGTCCCTTTATATATAAGTATATATCGTCTTCTTCCTTATTAGCTCTGCAAAACACTTGTGCCCATCTCTTTAACAATGAAGCTTTCTCCTCGTTTGAACTCAGCCGTTCCCCTATTGTTCATGCTCCTCGTTGCCACAGGTTCATACGATACGTATAATTATATAAAAAAACTCATGTCAATATACGTACATAATAAATTAATTTGCTGAGTGATCTATGACTCATATCTTGTTATTAGCCATTTGTTTTTTGGTTGTAGTTTATACATTCTCTTGTGGATATATATGCCTATATTAATTGTATATGATTATTTTGTGTCTCTCTAGGGATGGGTCCGGTCACGGTGGAGGCACGTTCGTGTGAATCAAGTAGTCAGTTGTTCAATGGACCGTGTCTGAGCACAACCAATTGCGCCAACATTTGCCACAATGAAGGTTTTACAGATGGTGACTGCCAAGGATTCCGCCGTCGCTGCATCTGCAACAGACCATGTTGATCGATGATCTACTATATATATAATGAATACGTTCAGAAAAGAAAACTTAATTATCTTCTCTGCCTCTTTGATCATTTGCTGTTGTTTCTTTTTAATATCTTATCGTTTGTCTTTGAAATAACGCAATACGGTATCTAAATCTTTTTTTTTTTTGAACCTTCGGTATCTAAATCTGGAAAGCCCTTTAGTTTGTGTTTTAATTTCTATTATCTTTCGAGGTTAAATAAATAATACGATTATATATCAAGTAGCCAGTTGCTAGGAAGATATTAGGAATGTTTAAACTAAAATATCCAAAATAAATAAAATATTCAAATGTTTTTTTTTATTTGTCAAAATCATACCAAATTTTATCAAAAATTAAGCCAAAAGTTATATAAAAAAAATCAAAATCTTATTTTGGATATCTAGAACCGAACCGAAAAGAACCGAAGCCGAACCGAACTAAAATTTTCTTGGTTCCTATATAGATCATAAACCTCTGTATCTGAATTATATGAATGCCCATAACTAATCCTAACTATACATAGGCTCTCAAGTCTCAAGTAAAATCGACCAACGAAATTTTAGTAGTTATACATTATAACCTTTTCTAAAAAAAAATAGTGATATATATATGGCTCGTAAAATACACCAAACTAAATATCTAAAATGGAGATATATTTAAACAAAACAAAATAATCAAACAGCGACATTGACTCATATCTTTTATTTATTAATTTAAAATCATTTCATTTACAAGATTTTTTAACACTTTCCCAAAATAATATTTATTTTCGTCAATAAATAATATACAACCATATATACTAAACTATAATTGAATGTGTGTTTTTCAATAAGTTAAACAGTATTCTTACATATTTAATTAGTAAGTAGGAACTAAATTAGCATAAATAAAAAAAATTTGATAGTTATAAAAAGTTATTTTTTTACAATTTAGCCCATGTTTTTAACAATCAAATGTTTCGCTGCTGAAAACCGTAAAAATAAAGAATGAACATTCGGTTATTTTGTTTGGTTCGATTCGGATTATTCGAATTTTAAGTTTTTTGGATTTAAAAAAATAGATTTCATCCAAGATCAAATTTAAACTGATTTTGGTTTTCAACAGTTTGATTTGGCTTTGGACAATAAATTATAATAAAAATAATATTATATATTTTTAGTATATATGTATAAATATACTTTTATATATTTACATAAAAATATTAATTTTTTTTTTAATTTTGGTTAGTTCGGTTAATTCTATAAGCTCTATTTGATTTTATAACACTGTGGTTAGGTTTGGATTTAATTTGAAATAAAATTTTATTTTCTGCTCAGAATGTTTTATACGGTTCGGTTAGTTTGGTTTGAACTCTCGAAATGGGGTTAGGTTTGGATTCGGTTCGGTTAGTTTGGTTTGAGAGTTCAGGAATTTTAGTTTGGTTTGAGACGGTTCGGTTTGGAAATTTTGTCCAACCCAAGTATGAATGAAGGAAAACAAATGAATTGTTTTAGAACGCGTGTTTGGTCACTCTTCAAGTTTCCTCCTTTGGCAATTGGCACCGACTGTGTTTTTAACTCTGTTATCCAGAAACAGTGTTGACGAAGAAGAAGACGACGAGGTAGTCAAAGTAGAAGAAGAGGAAGAGACATTCTGGACTTAGGGTATTGTTTTCTGTTTCTTCTACTCCAGCTGATATGGCTTCCGTGTTGCTACTGTTTCTGGTGTTCGTGTTTGATCTCATAGCTTTTGGTCTTGCTGTTGCTGCAGAGCAGCGAAGAACCACTGTCAGTTTCCTCTCTCTCTCTATAGGAGTTCTTCTCTAGTTCACTCATTATCTGCGATTGCTCCAACATTTCTCGTAAATTTGATTTGATTATTGCTATTTCGTCTCGGGGGTTTCTCTCAGTTTCACGGTTTCACCTCGCTGGATCTTAGGATTCCTTTAATTAAGTTGGGTTTTTGTGAAATTCAATTAGTTTCTTCTTAAAGCTTCATTGAAAGCTGAAAACTTTGGGGGGAAAATCAGAAGATTAGAGACATGCAAGTTCGATTTTCTTTTAATAACCAGAGGAAAGTAATTGACAGAGATGAAATCAATCGAAACCCATTAAATATGAATTGTAAAAAGAGTTGAGATTTGTCTCTGTTTTGTGTTTACTGTGTTGCTCTTCCTGATTTTTGTATGGTGTTGCGTTTGTTGACAGTGGCAAGTAGTTAATGAATCAAGAGATTCAAGCTACTGTGTCTACGAGAAGGATATCGCAACGGGTCTCGGAATCGGTTCTTTCTTGATCTTGTTAGCGAGTCAGCTCTTCATTATGGTGGCGAGCCGATGTTTATGCTGTGGAAGAGCCTTGACACCAAGTGGTTCTAGATCCTGGGCTATTGTTCTCTTCATCACCACCTGGTAAAATGGCTCTTCTCTTCTTGCGGAATCTATGTATTACCTACCAGCTTAGATTTCTCCGTTTATCTCAATATTCGTATAACAGAATTGGCTGAAGTCAGTATGCTCTAAGAGTCTACTAGTCATAGATGTATGCAATTCAGAGTAACTATAAACATATCTGTGCATTTTGAATCTTGGATCAGCTAATTATCGTGCATATGCTTGAATCAATGGAGATTTAGACTTTACTTTCCTTGAGTTCCAAATTTCCAATACTACACACTTAACTCTAAGATCAAAGAACTAAACTCTCCCATAGGTTTCTTGTATCTAAGGTTGATTGTTCAAGTGGCTTACAATGGCGAAACTTCACTTTCCATCTGCTCTAATTGCAGAGATTGTTGGTCAACTTTGAACGATATCTTGTTGTGACATTTGCTGCTATAAATGCCATATACTTCAATGGATTAAGATGGTTGTTGCAGGGTCTTCTTCTTCATAGCAGAAGTTTGTTTACTTGCGGGATCTGTGCGAAACGCTTACCACACAAAGTACCGTGTCTACTTTGGGAACACCGCTCCTTCTTGTCGATCATTAAGGAAAGGCGTGTTTGGGGCTGGAGCTGCGTTCATAGTTCTCACAGGGATTGTCTCCGAGCTTTACTACGTGAGCCTTACGAGGGCCAAAGACTTTCAAGCTCCTAGAGATCCGGGTATTAGAATGAGTAGCCTGTAGAGCTTACACACATACACAGTTGATTTAGAAGTAGAAACCTTTTAGGCCATTGTTGTTGTGATCTTATTGTACGACTTAGTGTGTTCTTGTAATAAATAACTAAAAAACCGAACTTTCCATGTGCACATTCACATTGAGTCACAGAGCTGCCTCAAACGCCACTTGAATCGCTGAGTAGTGCAGTTGCATTTGGAAATCAAACCTTATGTGCTGTAAAAGACGGATTTACCCCTGATCTTTGTAACAAATTACTAAAACAAAACCAGACTTCTGATGTACACAAGCTACACACTGCCTATTTGTACGGCTCCTCAAAATGGCAGATAGATCAGCGAATTTGTATGTTCATTACACACAGACAGATTTGTCTTTTGTCTCTCTCTCTTTCTTTTGTGGTAATTTACTTTACATGTTTTTGTTATAACTAAAATGTAAAGAAGAAGAGTTACAGAAGATGCAAGAATCAGACATGAGTTGATGAATGATGCTTCCTTCTTCAATCCTAAGCTTCTTACTCTCTCTGTTCCAAAGATGAACAGCAAAGCTATGTTTGCGTAAATGCGTAAGCCTCTTCCTCGACCAATTCGCCTCGCTCTCGTTTGTGGACGCTCTGTAAAATCCGGTGATTCTAGTCCAATCCACCGGATAAAACGCAGACGGTGGAAGAACAGAGAATCCCAAATCCGAGGAGGAAGATGAAGAAATGTTGATTCTTGCAATGACTCTCGACACTAAGTAGGGACCGTTGTGACCCCATTTGTTACCGTTGAAGGTTCTTGAGAATTCGTCGATGAACCTTTTAAGCAACGGATGGTTCTTGTCGAAGATGAGCACGGCGTTGTTGAGCCTGCTCCATTTTCTTGTAACCGGATCAACTGTTTGTGCTCCGATTACGTTGTGGAGATTGGTGAGTGATTTGAGGATTATAACGTCTGTGTCTAAGTAGGTTCCGCCGAATTTGTAGAGCAAGACTAATCTTAGAAGGTTAGAGAGGTTTTGCTCTAATGGAATCACTCCTGGACTGAACATTCCTTTCTTCAATCTTTCAAACCATTTCTCTGCTGATGTATCTTTGAAGATGTAAGCGAAATCCGGTTTAATTGGAAGCACTTTAAACCCTTTATCTGTAAAGGGTTTCAAGATTAGGGTTCCTTTTTCACAGTCAAGGGAGTTTGAGACCAGGATTAAACAGCTATTTGAGTGAGATTTGAAGAGACTCTCTACGGTGAATCGTTCTCTATCACCGAAAGATTCAATGGATGAGATCCAGGTCATGAAGAACAGTGACTCGCATGAGGATTTGGACAAGAAAGACTTGATCCTCGTCTTGAATCTCTGTCTTGATTTGCCTTGTGGCCGCTGTTTTATCGCCGATGTTAACTCTATTCTTCTCTTTAAACTCATCGTCCTCTTCTCTGTCCTCGTGGACGAAACGTTCTGCTTCTGTACGAGCCCTAAAGTAGTTTCTTTCACCGCAAGCAACAATGAAGAATCTGACTCAGGTGATGATGTTGTTCTTGATGATGATGATGGAGGATGATGATCATGATGAAGAATCTGGTGATAATTAAGTGATATAGTGGGTTTGATTGGTGGGATTGGATCAAGATGAAGAGAGAAGACAGAGAAGCTGTTGTAGATTAAGAGAAGCATGAGAAGAAGACCTAGAAGAGACATGGGAAGACAACAAACAAAAGAGACGATCAATCTTTTCAAGCTCTGTAATAACAGAACTTGTTCTGTTCTTTTGCTCTGTTCCATCTTTTGATTTCTTCAGAACAGATTTTTGCAAAAGACAGAGACTTGTTCTGTAAGAGAATTTTTTGTCTAGGACAAAAGGGTGTGTATTATGTGATGCTAATTGTTTGTTGAGTAAGAAAATGAACAAATATTTTCTTTTATTCTTTTGACATACAGATAATATATATACAAGTATCATGTATGTAAATATCAATTAAAAAATGGCGAAAGAGAAAGATTACCAATACAAAAATATATAGTATATATAATTAGTGCA
This sequence comes from Alliaria petiolata, assembly GCA_020283515.1. NCBI lineage: Eukaryota > Viridiplantae > Streptophyta > Magnoliopsida > Brassicales > Brassicaceae > Alliaria > Alliaria petiolata. The sequence goes on from JAHZTW010000001.1 coordinate 85,017,371, forward strand.
AAGGATTACTAAACTATCATCTAAAGAGTGCGGTTAGAAGTTCTAGTTTTAATTTATCAAAATTTCTATAACTACCGAAAATGTTATGTTATGTTTAAGATAGTTTAACTAGTTATATAGCAGAAGTAGAGATGTCAATTAGAACCAAATTTAAATATCTGATTTTACCCAACCTGAAAAGAAAAAAAAATTAGAAATAGAATCAAGAAATCTGAATTCTGAAAATTTAGGGACAAAGTACAAAGGGTAGTTGTTTTTCCTTATGAATCATACAAGGCAGCCAAATTTTTTATACAACTTGTTTGATTGTTTCTAATGACACATCCTATATAGTGTCCAGGCGTGGTCACGACTTTAATCGGTTTCTTGTGCAATTTGGTGTTTTTTCTTTTTCTTTTTCTTTTGACAGCGGTTTCTTGTGCAATTGAAACACTAATTATTGACTGCCATATGCAATAATATGGTTGTTAGAATGTATATTTAGTGTGATTAATTGATAAATATAATAAGGATTTTATTCGTATAAACAAATACATGGGCATTCTAATGATTGAGGGATTTTTTTGGATTTAATGATAAGTCAACACTTTTGTTTGATTTGTGTTATATGACTTGTGAGTAATTGTTTTATTAGTACGTAATGTACATGCGTACATCTGTATTAGTAAAAACCAAACGAAGCATTTTGTCTTCATCATGTCCGAACTCCGAACAATCAGAAGCAAACGACCCCTAATTGATATCTACTGTTGCACTTCATCGCCAAATGAGAGCTTTTAACTCAAAATTTTGTTGAACACAAAATCAATCTTTTTAGAAAAAAAAAACAAAATCAATATTTTAATCATATCAAACTACATAAACTGAATCTTCTATATTTTAATATTTTTTTTAAAGTATTTTTCACTCTTTATCATGCTAGTCTAAAGTCAGATTTACAGAATTCATTTTTTTTGCAAAACACTTTCTCTTCCGGTTTGGATTATCAATTACTCCCTCCGTTTCGAAATAAGTGTCATTTTAGCACTTTTTCTTGTTACAAAAAGTGTCATTATCGGATTTCAATACAATTTTTAACAAAACATTCTTTTTTTAACCTCAACTTAAATTGATCAGATTTTAAAAATTAAAATAGAAAAATGTAATTATCTAAACAATTTGAAAATATAAAAAAACTTAAACTTTAATCCCTTAATATGTGTGAAAAGTGTCAAAATGACACTTATTTTGAAACGAAGGGAGTAGGGTATATACACCATAAATTAAATTGTGAGGATGACAAATTTAATGAAAAAAAAACAGTAAATTTCTAATCGCATGCAGTCACACACTAATCAGGAAAGTTCACATAAAAAGCGAGTACAAAAATATTTTAAGAAAAACAAATTGCTCTAAACATTTTGAGTACAAACAAAAAAGGATGAAGAAAAGAAGAATCAATAAGCAGTTTTTAGAAGATGATGAAACACTCAGACTTGAGACATATAATCCATAATAATCAAAGAAGACCTCTCCTTCTCTTGTAATCACTAACAGTTAGCGTAAGACCATGTCTCTTGCCATCATTCTCAGTAACTCTGCATCCCACCGTAGCTTCTGTCATCTGTTTCCTCGCCATGAACGCTTTCTGTACTCCTTGAGGCCCTCCGTACTTCTGCAACGCCGTTAGCGATAATGGCAACTCAAAGTTATGAAGCAGATTGTGTTCCGCGCCTTGACCTATTGGAGCTCTTGTGTCTATTAGCTTCCCTGCGTCTGCAGCCGCTTCTAAAGCTGCTTCTGTCGCTTCTACACCGTTCTCTCCTGCTCCTGCATCCGCTCCATTGGCCTCAACCACTGCTGCAACCGCCGCTTCATCATCTCCCCCGTTCTTTTTCCCGTTGTAGTAGTTTGATGATCGTGTCCATCTCCTCGAAAACGGATCATATCCAGCTTCCCCGGCCTTGAGACTAGCCGTGATAGATTTTACCTCGGACGCGTTCTTGAAATTCTCGGCTCTGTTCTTCTTGTTCATCTCGGCGAGCCTGAGCGCTTTTTTATCTACATCTTTCTTCTTCCGTGACGCCTCGAGATGTTTGATCTTCGCTTTGATCCTCTCTACACCCGCTTCGTCGTTTTTGCTCTGTGCATTCTCCAACTCTCTTCTAAGCCGGTCTTTCTCGGCCGCAACATTCATCGGCCTGACAGAGGCGGATTTCTTCTCCTGCAACATCTGTTTGACGGTTTCGGCCGAGTAAACGAAACTGTTTATTCTCTTGATCGCTTCTTTCTTCTCCGATACATCTTGCTTTGAGGGCATGCGACCATTTGTTCGCTCAACCTCTCTGATCCATTGCCTATACTCTTCCTCCACCGGATGCCCATCTGAGATCATTGCCATCTGCCATCGAGCAGCAGAGGTTTCGTTTCCCCAGACGACGTTAAGGTACTTGTGCGTAGTCTTGTTCTCTAGCTTGTAAGTCTTGTCTGGATCGGTTGCATCTACATTCTTCACAATGCAGAGCCTGTATATAGGACCACTCTTCGACCTCCCGATCCCGACCCTCACAAAGCAACCAACGATTAGCTCTTCAAAGAAAGGCTCCATTAGCCATTTGGCAAGCTTAGACCGCCTGATGGTGATTTCCTTAACATCCTCAAAGGTGGGAACATCTGACCTGTCGTCATCACTGTCTAGCATTCCTCCATTCGAGCCTTCATCGTCGCTCTGAGACCTACTATCACTGTCACTTTGGCTGGAGCTACTCAAGTTAGAGGAACCACCTAACGGTTTCCTCTTCATCGATGAGAAGTCTCGGCTACCCGAACCCCCTTTCGGTGCATCTCTCAACTTCCTGAGAGCCGCGGGGTCTTGCTGCTTCATACGCTTTGCCCTCAGTTCGTTCAGGGCATCGTCTTTTGCAGCCGCTCGGTCTGCGGATCTAGCAGACAAGCGCACGCCGCGAGAGGCCGCCGGTAGAGGCTGAGCCTCCTTCTTCGAAACAGGGGTCTTCTCGTTTTCCCTCTTCGACCTAAGTTTCTCGGTGAAGCTCTTATCGCCTTTCTTATCAGCACGTTCAGCGAGAATCATCTCTCTCTGAAACTCAGTCATCCCGGCAAGCTTCTGCCGGTCTTCCTCGTTCTTGTAAAGGTCATCCCCGAAATCGGATTCCTCGCTGCTGTCACCTTCACGATCAGATGTGCCATCACCACCGTATCCGCCTTCGTCCCGTGCAGCTCGGTCTTCTCTCTCTGCCTCCAGTCTCTTCTTCAAAGGCACTTGAGAGCCAGACGGTTTCCTACTAGCGTAGCCACGACCTTCATCAGAATCGTCCCTTGAATCGCTACCACCATCAGAGTAAGAACCCTCACGTCNAGTCTCTTCTTCAAAGGCACTTGAGAGCCAGACGGTTTCCTACTAGCGTAGCCACGACCTTCATCAGAATCGTCCCTTGAATCGCTACCACCATCAGAGTAAGAACCCTCACGTCTCCTCGATGATGGAGGGTGAGAATGTCGGCTCCTTGCTGGCGCATTCGTTCTCCCAGCAGCTTCCAAAAGCAAGTCATCTAAATCAACCATAGCTTCCTGAGGAGGCTCACGAGAGAGAGAGCTTCCTTTTTAACAGCTTTGAATTGGTTTCGCAATATCACCTGAAGTTATTAGAAGTTCACAGTTAGAGAAGCAAAAACAATTCAAGAACAATCAGAGAACTAAAAGGGGCAACTTTTCCCCAATTATATTTTTCCTTTTCGTTCCTTGATAACCTGCAGATATGACTCGTGTTCTGCTTGTTTCTTGTCGCAATCAGAGAACTAACCAATTGGATATGAAATAGAAATTCACTGAGAAGAGAGAAGCGAAAGAGAAATTTGCAAACTTTGTTTTGCATTTAAGACAGAAGGAGAAAGTATATGCGAAGATTAATAAAGAAAGAAGGAGAGTAATGAATCGAAATTGAGACCCATACGAGAGATCTTGAATCAGGGAAGCGTAGGTCAAAAGCGAGTCGCGGTTTTGCGAAACCTATCTGAACTCTGAGCTCAAATCTGGCGGATTCAGAGCCGGACAAGGATCGATCTCTCGTATGGGTACTAAATTCGATTCGAATAGGCAACGTCGGCGATGACCGGAAGCCAGAAGCCCTTACTTATGGTTCGCGGCGGAGAAAGGGAAAGAGGAAAGAAAGAAAAGAAAAAAAGAAAAGTTGAATGGAACTCACTTGGGACGACGCCAAAATATCGCCGGAAACTTGTTGCAGAGATCGACGGGCGGCGGAAGTAGAAGGAAGAGGGAGATAGAATCGAAAGTATGTCGATTGTCGAGGAAGCAAACAGATGAAAGTCTAGAAGAGCGGAACCAAGAAAAAATAAAAAAGGAAAAAAGAAAATATTTTTAGTATTTATAACAAAAACCCTTGAATGTTCAGAATATTGCAAAACAAATTTTTCTTTTAGTTGAGTTCTAAGCCAAATTTCATATTTTTCTGACTCATTTACGTAGAAAATCACTTTCTCGACTTCTCATACACAAAAGCGCATTTTTTCCAACTAAGATACTTTTTCTCAATTTTCCTCACTTATGTTTATGTGTTCTTCCAATAATACCCTTAATAAGTATTGAACTATGATATGTGGACACTGAGGTGTGGATGATGGTTGGTGCGTGAGTTGTGGTGATTTGTATTTTATGTGTCGATTAAAAGTGTTTTGCTGATGGGTTTTGATATGGATTGTTAAGTAGTGGATACATTATTATGGACGGAGAAAATGACTGTGTAGGCATGGACGATTTGTGGATGCGAATTTGTGGATGTATGGATAGTTTGTAGATGTATATCGCTGGACAAATTCTATCACATATCCAATTAGAGTTCTAGAAAGTGACTTAATGTGGTAGATATCTGGTAAGTATATGTACGAAGGCATGGATGAATGTGTGATCGGAGAGATTGCATTAATGTGGTAGATATTTGGACATTTGAATAGGTATATGTACAAAGGCGTGGGCATCCACGCTTCATCATCCACTAATTAGCCGGTTGGCATCCACGCTTACACATCCATCTCTCAATCGCCATTCACCAAACGACATTGTCACCACCGACTCTGAGTAGGTGTCAACGTAAGATCATACAAATGCATCCACGTTTTGTTATCCACTCTTTGTTACACAAATGCATCCACGCTTTCATTGGTAGTGAAAGAATTATGAGGGGAGAGAAGAGATGGGAAGTAAAAAGAATTATGGGAAGAGAGAAGAGATGAAAAAAATAAAAAAAATAGAGGTGAAGTTGGATAAAAGAGAGGAGGGCAAAAAAGACTTCTCACTCGATAGAAGTACTCATGTTGAAGGAAGTGCTCTATTTTGATATTACATTTTCAAAAAGTACTCTTTTTTGTAATTAACTCTATTTTCTCTGTTGGGGTTTCGTGACGCCTTTTGTCTGATGGCAAAGATTTTTTTAAAAATCGAATTTTTATGAGCTCTACAAGATTACAACCATAAAAATTCGTTTTTTTTTAATATTGGCCACTGAAAGAAATTAGGTTGAAAATTAGCTGCAGTTTTCTTTTGGCCTCTAGCACTACTATTATTGGTAATTTGACTAATTTGGGAGGACGAAGGGCTGTACTCCCCTTCTAACAAAAAAAGAGATTAATATACCCTTCATTTAATCTTCATATCCTTCCCCTCTTTAACCAAATATGAAAACCCTATTCTATCCCTATTATCCAACCCACCATTTAACCCATCTAAATAATTAATTTAATAAAAAAATTATAATCAACCAATGAGCATGAAGGGCTTTAGACCAATGAAAATAGAGGGATCGCTTCTCTCTCTTCTTCTTCTCCAAGACGCGATAGACGACGACGCCATTGAAGACATCTCGTCAGCTCTCTTCTGCAGACTCCGCCTCCATTGAAGCTAGCTGTACATTTTCGGTGACTAGAGATGCGTTTCTAGGGTCAAAATCGTGTATAGAAGTCTGTAGATATCAATTAGGTTTTGTGTTTACAAATTGAGATTGAGATAAAATCCGATTGAGAGTGAATTGGATTTGAAATTGATGTGCATATTTTGATTTCTAACCATATTGTATGTGTCGATTAGGATCATGCATTATAAAAGAATGGATTGTACTTGTTGAATCGTAGCAAATCGTAAGTATATTAAAAACTCAGATCATCCCAAAATCATCAGATTTGAGTTGCAGGCGATTGAACAACTGGGTAAAATTGGCATTACTAAGTACGAAAGTATAACTGGGTAGATCTGGTATTACTGATTGATTGTTACAGATAAAATATTGGGTTACTAATGGATTGTTCCGGATGAAATATAAGAACTGCAAGTCTTACCTCTATATTACACCAAAAAGGAAAGAAATCAAGAAAGAAGGTTTCAATTGGCTTGAGAACAACATCTAAGGATGAATACTAAAAAGGTGCGAAACTTGGGTTGATGATTTGAGCTACTTGAGATCAATACTAGTAGTGAACTTTAGTTTGTGTTTGAATTTGTATTTCTTTGACACTCTCTGTTTTGTACAACTTCTTAAAACTTATTTTCGTAATAGTACAATTAAGTTCAATTTTATTTCAAAAGATGACATAAACAAATAAATCACACGAAACAAATAATTATGCATTAATAAGTAACTATTAAATATAAGAAAGATATACTAATTAGATAAAAAAAAATTATAGCAGTATGGTTGTTATTAGAATATGTACACAACAAACACCATATACTTTTATGATCACTTTGTTAATATTAACCACATTAGGATGCAAAACATACAAAAATATGACTTAATATATTTTAATGCATAAAAACTTTGGAATGTACTTTAATTGACTAAAATGATCGGTATAACTAAAAAAAAATATTTTATGCCAAGGTAATACTAATTAAAAGTAAAAAAACATCAAAAGTAACACTGTTTGGAAGCAAGTAATACTGGATTACTAGGTATAACTATGTGAAAAGTAACCGTTTTTTTATCGCCACGTGTCAGTTCACACAACGACGTGTGAAAAAACGGGGCACATGTGGAAAATGACGCCACACATGTGTTTTAATTTTTTTTCGTTATAATATTATATTTATATGTATTTTTATTTATTTAGTTTTTCTTTTTTTCCCCCAAAATTCATTTTAGGGTTCTTCATCATTTCTCCTCTCTACTTACACCTCCATTGTAACAATTTGTAGAGATTTTCCAAACTCTAATGTAACTCGAATTTTATGTTTATTTCAGATTTAATACTTGATTTCGGATTAGTCTAAGGATTTCTGGTTTATTGTTCGCTTCTGATTTCAAATTTATGGGTGTTTGAATTTCTCATTTTCTGGGTTTTTACGTTTTTGTAATACTGGTGACACTTGGTACAACTACATTTAGTAATAATTGATACAACATAAATCCGGACAATATATGATTCTGACTAAATAGGGGAAGATGACGAATCAAGTTGTATGTAATGAGTGAACCTTAAACATGTTTTAGTCAAACATAAGTTTCAAAAACAATGATTGCGTTTTTCTTCAAATTTTACAATCCAAATTTTGGTGTACCAAGTATTACCAAGTGTTACTTTTTCGTTTCAGATTTTTTTTAAACTTAGCGAAATTTGAATCTGTTGTATTTTTTGTTTGTTTTAATTTTAATTGGTAGATCCGAATGGATAAGACAATCGATCTGATTGGGCTAGGCGGTTTTTTTAAAATGGGTGGATAAAAGGTTGGTTGGGTGAGTAAATTGTTTAAGTTTTGATGGATAATAAAGTAAACAATCATTTTTTGGATTAAAGTTAAATAAGAAATAAAATCAAAAATAGAAAGAGGTTATTTGAGATCTTCTTTTTGACTCAAAGGGTATTGGAGCCGGATATCATATAAAGGCGTGTTTGTCAACACGAGAGAAAGTAGAAAGATTATAAAAAAAAGCTCACACGAAGCATTCTATTTCCGTATATCCTTTTTTGTTCTTTCTTTGTATGACACAAGTGAACAAAAAGTACAAAAGAATGGAGCGTGAAATATAAACCCTAAGCCTAACAAGAGAAGCAAAACCTCTAATGAACTAAGAAACTATATATGTAGTGTCTCTATATTTTTATACATTGAAACATTGTGTCATCACTACTACGTATAAGTGTTGGAGCAAACCCAAAGTTTTGCATAAGCTGTACACTGAAATGTCTTTTATTTATGGCAATTTGCACGACTCGATAACTTCCATCACTGCTTTGTGAGTCTCTGGAGGGATCATGTTCAGTGTTGTATGAAAAGCCTGAACCACACAACACAGTAGGAACAAGAACACAGTCACATCACAAGGTTTCAGTCTTGCATACTTTTATGATTTCTAAGGGAGTCCAAGACTGAATTAGAAAGGGTTTGGAGACACGTACCACGAATCTATCCAACACCGGTACCAGAATTGCAAGGTTGCGTTTTGGGAGATAATCTCTGATGGCATTGCGTATACTTCTACTGCTAAGAACAAGGGATTATGTTAGAGCTTTTCGAGAATTAGAATACCTAAATAGGCAGAAAGGAAGGTATCAATAACCTTTCTGTGGACAGAAATGCGAGTAAAAGGGCAGAATATGCCTCCACGATCATCTTTTCCGCTTCCTTTTCGCTTTCTAAAACTGCTTCTTCATCGTCCTGCAACATGAGGAAAGGGCAGGTTTAAGACAATTCTTTCTTCCAAGGGCCTTTCAAAATCCATAAGAATACAATGATTAGCTACTAACCAAAGTGAAAGTACTCGTTTCTTCTTTGGTATCTGCGGATCCTTGATTGGTAAGAAATATTGAGCATAACAGAGGAATCATGTCTTGTTCGCTCTCTTGCAACCCTTCTGGATTGGTGATCGGAACACTAGCTGCCGCAAGCCTTGACCTAAAACAAAGTAGTAACTGGTTAGAGAAGATTTTTGAAGACATTGGGTATGAGTCAGATTATAAATATATCATGAAATCAAGAGTCTCCCCGATTTGCATAGAAGACAACCAGTGACTATGTTTTCCCCTTTTAAGGATTTTTGATGTCAATACTGAATGTACGCACTCTATGTTCACATCATAAAGATGTAAACGAGAAGAACAGAGAGTTTGGTACCTGTTTATTCCGTCTTTCTCCACCAAGTTTACAAGTAATCCCAAGATGGCAACAAGAAAATCTAATTCTTGGTCTGTGAGATGTTTATCTTTCTGGTGGCACGTCCCTGGCATCTCCATCTCACTGAAAAGGGGAGATCTAGTGAAGGAAGGAAAGTGTCCAGCAATTAATTCAGCCATGCTCTCCAGTCCTCTGCAGGCAGCAACTTGCCGACAGCCAACGGAATTATCATTTGTTAAGTTCATTAAAACCTGAAAATATGTTCATCGCATCAGAAAGTAATAAGGGGCCACTTAATATCCCAAGATATCTATATAGATTAGTATAAAAGGTGAGATTCTATTCTGTTCCATAAAACAAAAAATTTTTTTTTAAGAATACTGTACATTACCTTCACGGCTGTTAAAAGGCAATCAGATAAAAGACATAGACATTCTTTATCAATGTCTTATGTTGAAGATGGTTGCTCTGTTACATGGCGATCTCTATCGCTTGATTCTTCCTGAGAATTTAACCTATGGTTTGATTCCTCCTGGCTCGATAAGAGCTGATGTGAATATTCATCTTTAATATCTCTGTAGCTTCCTTTCCTCTTTTGAGCTTTAGATTTCTTTTGCTTTCCTAGTACTACAGCCCATTTGGAAGGTCCTGAATCTTCCAAATCAAATGAAAAAGGATCTTGACTATCCTCCAAGGATGCAAAGTTTTCAATTTTTTTGCAACTGGGTTCTCTAACTTGACTAGTCCTTGCATTGCATCTGGAAATGCCACTACCCAATGAGGCTAATCTGCCTGAAAACGAACCAGTGTTGGAACCAGCTCTTGTTGTGAGCGTGCAGGAATCATTTATTGATGTTACACTTGATTGAGACCCCGACACTGGTGTAGCTGAGCAATCTAACAGGAACGCAGATTGATTTCTCCTGGATACGCTCCCACTTCTCATAGAGCTCCAGCTAGTGGTAGAGCAAGTATCTGAACTCATTGTCACAACCTCCTTGTTAACTGCAGAAGATAAATGTGGCTGAACTGAGAGTAACATACAAAGCAACAGAGGGATAGAGAAAGCCCAATGTAACAAGAGGTGACGATGCGTTTGTGGCTATCAGAATGAAATACCTTTACAATCTGCTCCTGAAATAGACTCATGATTAACACCATTTGCAGAGTGGGGGTGAGGATGCTTTTCATTCCTGAGAGCACGTAACTGAAGACCTGGTGTAATCAGCCCAACCAGCCATCAGAATAAGAGATGATAACATGGGAGAAAGTCATGGTAAAAATCCAAAACTAGTCATTCTGTACCTGAAAGCATCTTGACGACACTTAACATAAGCTCTGTGAAAGACGGTCGGGTTCCATGAGGACCCATACTTTTCTTAAATCCTAGCAAGTGATTCTGAAAGAAACAATATTGACACTTATTTTTTTTTTTCAGATGCAGAGCTAATCAATACAAGCTATCGTGAAGATAAGAATCCAAACTATATCAAAGCTACCTGATTTTCTGTGCTGAGGAACGTAGCATTCTCCATTATTTTCAGACATTTCAGAAGCAATATCAGACTCTGCTTATTCAGGTCATCTTTTATATCCTGGTCAGAGAGTGTGTCGTATGCCACCCAGCGCTGCACACAAAATATGCATTAGATACAACTTAAGTACAGAGTCTCTACCACCACCAAGACAGAAATTTTTCTTGTCCAGAGCAAAAGCATTCTGCGCAGTCACAATTACACTAAACCGTGTTCCATCAACAAGTGATGCCTCTTTCAAAGGACAGCAAATAAATGAATTGAAATAAAAGATGATCCTGAAAGTACCTGAACAATTACAAAGCTAATAATCTACGACACTTTATACAAGTTATCAAAGTCCTCAACCAAGCTAAGACTGGGAAGTTCCTATCTTATAAAAGAAACTTATGATAAAGACATGGATAACAAGATCCCCAAAACATACAGGTTCACACCTCCATTACTGCTTGACAATCCATAACAACGTCAAAGACTGCATCAAGCCCTCCAAGTTCTCGCAGTTTCTCCTTGAACGTCCCTCCATTTTTTTGCACAGTGCCAGAGGTATCTGGTTGGGCGGAGAACAAATAAAAAATTAACAAAAAACAAAAAACAAAAGAGATGGATTATAAAATTTTTGTATGATCTGCTACCGCAAAACAAATCACTGGAGACAACAAAACTTTTCATTTGTCTAATACACCAGCAATCGATGCGCTTTTAAATAGTTAGCTAGTCATTGTTTCCAATTCCAACAAAACAGGCAAGAAGATGAAGTACCATCGAAAGAGATTTTGGACAAGCACGCCTTCTCCATCGCCAACAAAGCCACCCATTTCGTACTTAGCTCAGGTCTCATCTTTTCGGTTTTATAGCTATCAATCAATCTAAACTCCTTGCAATTAGCATGAATTTCATGAGCTCTGGACAGTATATCACAGGAGCTTGAATCATGCGTATTGGCAGCATCATGTCCTGCATCAACATCCTTGATTATTGATAAGAGCCTAGATCCTATATTACGTGGCTTCCCTTTAGTGCTGGCGGAAACCACAGGTTTCAACAGCTTTATCAAAAACTTGATGGCGTTGGGTGACTCCATAAAGTGATCATCTTGACCCTAGAATCATGAAAGTGAAACGGTAAACAAGTGAGAAAATGCCAATGGATCAAGAGAAAAGAATATTTCATAGTGTAGAGAATATGTGAGTCGCTTACNCAGAGGGATAGAGAAAGCCCAATGTAACAAGAGGTGACGATGCGTTTGTGGCTATCAGAATGAAATACCTTTACAATCTGCTCCTGAAATAGACTCACGATTAACACCATTTGCAGAGTGGGGGGGAGGAAGCTTTTCATTCCTGCGAGCACGTAACTGAAGACCTGGTGTAACCAGTCCAACCAGCCATCAGAATAAGAGATGATAACATGGGAGAAAGTCATGGTAAAAATCCAAAACTAGGCAGTACCTGAAAGCATCTTGACGACACTTAGCATGAGCTCTGTGAAAGACAGTCGGGTTCCATGAGGACCCATACTTTTCTTAAATCCTAGCAAATGATTCTGAAAGAAATAATATTTGAACTTAATTTTTTTTTCAGATGCAGAGCTAATCAATACAAGCTATCGTGATGATAGGAATACAAACTATATCAAAGCTACCTGATTTTCTGTGCTGAGGAACGTAGCATTCTCCATGATTTTCAGACATTTCAGAAGCAATATCAGACTCTGCTTATTCAGGTCATCTTTTATATCCTGGACAGAGTGTGTGTCGTATGCCACCCAGCGCTGCACACAAAATATGCATTAGATACAACTTAAGTACAGTGCCTCTACCACTACCAAGACAGAAATTTTTCTTGTCCAGAGCAAAAGCATTCTGGGCATAGTCACAATTACACTAAACCGTGTTCCATCAACAAGTGATCCCTCTTTCAAAGGACAGCAAATAAATGAATTGAAATAAAAGACCCCGAAAATACCTGAACAATTACAAAGCTAACAATCTACGACACTTTATAAAGCAAAGACGGGAAGTTCTTATCTTATAAAAGAAACTTATGCTGATGATAAAAAAAAAGGGATAACAAGACCCCCAAAACATACAGGTTCACACCTCCATTACGGCTTGACAATCCATAACAACGTCAAAGACTGCATCAAGCCCTCCAAGTTCTCGCAGTTTCTCCTTGAACGTCCCTCCATTTTTTTGCACAGTGCCAGAGGTATCTGGATGGGCGGAGAACAAATAAAAAATTAGCAAAAAACAAAAGAGATGGATTATAAAAAATTTGTATGATCTACTACCGCTGACACATTTGTTAACTGAATCCCAACAAGCAAAACAAATCACTGGAGACAACAAGACTTTTCATTTGTCTAATACACCAGCAATTGATGCGCTTTTAAATAGTTAGCTAGTCATTGTTTCCAATTCCAACAAAACAGGCAAGAAGTTGAAGTACCATCGAAAGAGATTTTGGACAAGCACGCCTTCTCCATCGCCAACAAAGCTACCCATTTCGTACTTAGCTCAGGCCTCATCTTTTCAGTTTTATAGCTATCAATCAATCTAAACTCCTTGCAATTAGCATGAATTTCATGAGCTCTGGACAGTATATCACAGGAGCTTGAATCATGCGTATTGGCTGCATCACGTCCTGCATCAACATCCTTGATAATTGATAAGAGCCTAGATCCTATATTCCGCGGCTTCCCTTTAGTGCTGGCGGAAACCACAGGTTTCAACAGCTTTATCAAAAACTTGATGGCGCTGGGTGACTCCATAAAGTGATCATCTTGACCCTAGAACCATGAAAGTGAAACGGTAAACTCGTGAGAAAATGCCAATGGATCGAGAGAAAAGAACACCACAAGAATGTGTAGAGAATATGTGAGTCGCTTACATCAGCAGTTAGAACAAAGAAAACGGTAGCTGCAGCCAGATTGCTTGGTACGTCATCAAGGCTGAGACCCAAAATCGCATCGATTATGGATTGTGAGATCCTGAAATATAAGGGAAAGTTTTTGTGAGACTCATCGTATAGGACTTTTCATCTACTGCAACAAAACCACTCGATATCCAGTCGTTTTCATCAGGTGACTTTACCATTCAATTTCACCAAAAACCAGAACTGCTCATTAGTTTCTACCTATTCATACCCTAATACCCTCCTGAAATCTAGACGATCATTACAACCAAGTCCATCCAAATAAGAGCTACAATGGACACAACTGGATTCAGAATTGTAACAGGTAGAATGCAAAAGAGAGAACTTGAAGAAAGAAAGAAAAAACTGACTTTAGCCAGCAACGGGAAATTGTACCCAAGTGTGCCCTAATCAACACTATTGGAAAATACCCAAAACGCAGAAAGCTCGAACAAATCTCCAACACGAAACCCACAACCCAATTCAGGAAATTTCCCAAGAATTCAATGACGAACAAACCCTAGAAAGGACACAAATCGAAAATCTAAGTACATCATGACCATTACGTACCCTTGAGCCCTCAAAGAGCGTCGCTGATATTGTGATTCGCAAATCGACAGTAAAGACGACAGTGCAGCCCTTCTGATCCTCACCTGATGTCCTTTCTTCAACCCATCAAGCGCGAAATTAACCTCGTCCTCGTTCTCCATCAATTCGCCAAACTCCTGCGCTTCCATCAAAGTCGAAGTCAAACCGAAGGCTCCACCACCGTTCCTGGGTCTCTTAGCCTTCCGTACGCCGCCGTCATTCTGAGAAAAATCATCATCCAGGAAAGTGGATCTTGAAGAAGAATTCCAGAGAGAGGATGAGTCTTGACTGGAGAAAGGGAAACCGGAGAAATCACGCGGCTCGATTTCGGGAGACAGAGACGAAGATGAAGAAAGATATTCCGACTGCGAAACGGCGTCGTTTAATGAGTCGGAGAGGGTCCTTTGCATCCCCGGTTTGCGGCGGCCGTACGTTCGTTCCATCATCGCCGAAAGCTTCAAATTTTCTCTCCTTTCGCCGATCTTTGGTAAGGGAAACCAATCGAAGGGTATTGTCGGTATTAAAAGAGCAAAAAAATTCGCCATTTTTTAAAATATGTGAATATTAAAATACTTTTCGAGAAGCACTACGTGATGACCGCATAGCGCAGTGGATTAGCGCGTCTGACTTCGGATCAGAAGGTCGTGGGTTCGACTCCCACTGTGGTCGATTTTTTGTTTTTTTCTTCCCCAACCGGTTTTTTTAATCTCTTAGGGTTTAAAGATTGATTGAAAGAATCAAAGAAGTCACAAATTTCAATCTCGGTGTTTGTTTCTTCCACAGCTTCTTAGTGTCGCTCTAGGGAAGGAGAAAGACATCGCAACAATGGCTTCTTCGTCTACCTCTCTCAAGAGAAGAGAGCAACCAACGTCTCGAGACGGAGATCAGCTTATCATTACTCCTTTGGGCGCCGGGAGCGAAGTGGGTCGTTCCTGTGTTTACATGTCCTTCAGAGGCAAAACGATTCTGGTCAGCTTCCGTCAATTTCTTCGTCGTGTATCTAATTTACCCATTGTGGAAAGGCGTTTGCTTTTGGTGTTGGGGAATGTCTTATTGTTGATTCGGTTTGTGTTTTGTGCAGTTTGATTGTGGGATTCATCCTGCGTACTCGGGAATGGCTGCGTTGCCTTACTTTGATGAGATTGATCCTTCCACCATTGATGTCCTCTTGATTACTCAGTATGTTTACTATCTTCTTACTCTTTCGCTAATACCAATTGGTTTAATTGGTTGATTTGGGCATAAATTGTGAGGCTACCTAAAGCAAAATCTTCAAACTTTAAGTTTCTTTATACAAAAATACGAAGTCATGATGTGTAGAGGAAACATGTCTTGGATTAGGATGCGATTATTTGTGTTGGCATGGATGGAGTTTTGTTCTTTGTGTCTGTCTGTCTGTCTACTTGAAGGAGTTTGTTTGCTTAGTTTAAGATAATAAACTATGGGTTGATGCTTTCTGTTGCAGCTTTCATTTGGATCATGCAGCATCCCTACCTTATTTTCTGGAGAGGGTTTGTTTCTCTCTCACTCTCACCGAATGATTTTGTTATCAGAGCCTTTACATTTTGGCGTGGGACTAATACAGATTAGTATTCTTTTGATTAGACAACATTCAAAGGGCGAGTTTTCATGACACATGCCACAAAGGCTATCTACAAGTTGCTACTTACAGATTATGTAAANGAGTGTCCTTTGCATCCCCGGTTTGCGGCGGCCGTACGTTCGTTCCATCATCGCCGAAAGCTTCAAAATTTCTCTTCTTTCGCCGATCTTTGGTGAAGGAATCAACAGAGGGTTTTGTCGGTATTAAAAGCATGAAATTGTTAGCAACTGTTTTTAAAATTTGAATATTATAATATATTTGGAAAAATCCTATGTAATGACCGCATAGCGCAGTGGATTAGCGCGTCTGACTTCGGATCAGAAGGTCGTGGGTTCGACTCCCACTGTGGTCGATTTTTTTTGTTTTTTCCTCCCCAACCGGTTTTCTAATCTTTTAGGGTTTAAAGATTGATTGAAAGAATCAAACAAGTCACAAATTTCAATCTCGGTGTTTGTTTCTTTCACAGCTCTTAGTGTCTCTCTAGGGAAGGAGAAAGACATCGCAACAATGGCTTCTTCGTCTACATCTCTCAAGAGAAGAGAGCAACCAACGTCTCGAGATGGAGATCAGCTTATCATTACTCCTTTAGGCGCCGGGAGCGAAGTGGGCCGTTCCTGTGTTTACATGTCCTTCAGAGGCAAAACGATTCTGGTCAGTTTCCGTCAATTTCTTCGTGTATCTAATTTACGCATTGTGAAAAGGCGTTTGCTTTTGGTGTGGGGGAATGTCTTATTGTTGATCCGGTTTGTGTTTTGTGCAGTTTGATTGTGGGATTCATCCTGCGTACTCGGGAATGGCTGCGTTGCCTTACTTTGATGAGATTGATCCTTCCACCATTGATGTCCTCTTGATTACACAGTATGTTCACCATCTTCTTGCTCTTTTCGCTAATACCCATTAATTGGTTTAATTGGTTGATTTGGGCATAAATTGTGAGGCTACCTAAAGCAAAATCTTCAAACTTTATTGTTCTTTATACAAAAACGAAGTCTTGGTTAGGATGCGATGATTTGTGTTGGCATGGATTTGTTCTATGTGTCTGTTTGTCTGTGTGGAGTTTTGTTCTATGTGTGGAGTTTTGTTCAAGCTTTTAGAAAGGGTGGAGTTTTGTTCTATGTGTCTGTTTGTCTGTCTACTTGAAGTAATTTGTTTGCTTAGTTTAAGATAACAATCTACGGGTTGATGCTTTCTGTTGCAGCTTTCATTTGGATCATGCAGCATCCCTACCTTATTTTCTGGAGAGGGTTTGTTTCTCTCTCACCGAATGATTTTGTTATCAGTGCCTTTAAATGTGCCTTTAAATTTGGTGTGGAACTAATACAGATTAGTATTCTTTTGATTAGACAACATTCAAAGGGCGAGTTTTCATGACACATGCCACAAAGGCTATCTACAAGTTGCTACTTACAGATTATGTAAAAGTGAGCAAAGTGTCAGTGGAAGACATGCTGTTCGATGAACAGGACATCAACAAATCCATGGATAAAATTGAGGTGTGTACTGCACTTTGCATCTTATTACCACTTGTTCTTGCTTTTTGTCAAGCCTATTATTTTGCATTGGAAATGATGTTTCTGTAACTTATGCATGATGTAAGAACAGGATATTGTTTCCTTGCCTGTTTTCTCGATGTAGTTGTTTCCTTATTAAGAGAAGTTGAACTAAAGTAGTGTGCTTGAAGTTTACTCTAGTAGTCTGAATGTGTTGTGTTTAGTGGTCTCGTCTTTTAGTCTTCTTACAAGTCGAAATCATTGATAAAATATATGGTTTTTGTTCTGGAAACATATGGTTTAGACAAACACCATTGTATCAAATGATTATGTAAATGCCATTGAGTTAAGGTTAAGTTGAAAAGGTTTTCGATGGGTTTCAAAACAGTGATCAGCTAAGATTTATGTTTTACTTGCTCTCTAGGTAATTGATTTCCATCAAACGGTTGAAGTGAACGGCATAAAGTTCTGGTGCTACACGGCAGGCCATGTTTTGGGTGCAGCCATGTTTATGGTGGATATAGCTGGTGTCCGAATCCTCTACACAGGCGACTATTCCCGTGAGGAAGACCGACATCTAAGAGCAGCTGAGCTTCCTCAATTCTCCCCTGACATATGCATCATTGAATCCACTTCCGGTGTCCAGCTTCATGAGTCTCGTTACATCCGGGAGAAACGCTTCACTGATGCAATCCATTCAACAGTTGCTCAGGGCGGGCGTGTCCTGATCCCGGCTTTTGCCCTCGGCCGTGCACAGGAACTTCTCTTGATTTTAGATGAGTACTGGGCGAACCACCCGGAACTACACAACATCCCGATCTACTATGCATCACCGCTCGCCAAGAAGTGTATGGCGGTTTACCAAACCTACATTCTATCTATGAACGACAGAATCCGCAACCAGTTTGCCAATTCTAACCCGTTTGTGTTCAAGCACATTTCTGCGTTGAACAGCATCGATGATTTCAGAGATGTTGGTCCATCTGTGGTTATGGCTAGTCCTGGAGGTCTTCAGAGCGGTTTCTCGAGGCAGCTCTTTGACATCTGTGTATAAGAGACAGGGTTATGGCTAGTCCTGGAGGTCTTCAGAGCGGTTTCTCGAGGCAGCTCTTTGACATCTGGTGTACAGAGAAGAAGAATGCTTGTATCATACCGGGTTATATGGTGGAAGGTACACTGGCGAAAACGATCATCAATGAACCCAAGGAGGTGACTCTTATGAACGGTCTCACTGCTCCTCTCAACATGCAGGTGCACTACATCTCCTTCTCTGCTCACGCAGACTATGCGCAGACGAGCACTTTCTTGAAAGAGCTCATGCCTCCGAACATCATCCTTGTTCACGGTGAAGCCAACGAGATGCTCAGGCTCAAACAGAAACTCTTCACTGAGTTTCCAGATGGAAACACTAAGATCATGAATCCGAAGAACTGTGACTCCGTTGAAATGTACTTCAATTCTGAGAAAATGGCGAAAACCATTGGGAGGTTGGCGGAGAAGACGCCCGATGCGGGCGATACAGTGAGCGGGATTCTGGTGAAGAAAGGTTTCACTTATCAGATAATGGCGCCTGACGATCTCCATGTTTTCTCACAGCTATCAACAGCAACTGTTACTCAGCGGATCACTATCCCTTTCTCAGGAGCTTTCGGTGTGATCACACATCGCCTCGGGAAGATCTTCGAGAGCGTGGAATCCTCGATAGACGAGGAATCCGGGCTTCCAGCACTGAAAGTACACGAAAGAGTAACGGTGAAACAAGAGTCAGAGAAGCACATCTCGCTTCAGTGGTCGTCAGACCCGATAAGCGACATGGTCTCAGACTCCATTGTAGCTCTGGTTCTCAACATCAGCCGGGAAGTCCCCAAGATCATGGTTGAAGAAGAAGAAGCTGTGAAATCCGAGGAAGAGAACGGGAAGAAAGTTGAGAAAGTGATATACGCGCTTCTCGTGTCGCTCTTTGGGGACGTGAAACTAGGAGAGAACGGGAAACTGGTGATTAGCGTCGATGGCAACGTCGCTCAGCTCGATAAAGAAACTGGAGATGTAGAGAGTGAGCATGAAGGTCTCAAGGAAAGAGTAAGAGTAGCTTTTCAGCGTATTCAAAGCGCCGTGAAACCAATCCCTCTCTCAGCAGACAGATTAAAGTAGTCGTTGAAGTCTTTAATCATCATCTGACGTTGTTCCTGTTTCCAAGTTTTACTAATTATGATGATCAAGTCTAATGGATGTTTCGTTTTAAGAATGTGTTTAATGAAACTTTGCTGCTTCTGTAAGTTTACTGTGATGATGATTAGTCCAGTGGATGTTATTACGAAGGTGTTCTTTCTCAACAACATTTAATTTCAGTTTTATAAATTTTTATTTTCACATTAGTAGATCGTTTTTCTTGGTTTTAAAAGTTTAAGCCAAAATATTTAATATCAAAAATACCACTAAGACACAACCATCAAACAGAAAATTACAAACGTATTCCTATCCTCAGGGCCGGCCCTAGAACCCCCAAAATTTTGAAATTTATTAGTATTGAAAAAAAACTTCACATTTATTTTATTAGTAACGAAAAGCCCCTAAAACTTTAAAAAAATTCAAAACCTCTTAAATTTTTTTTTTTTTTTGTCTTAAGCCTCCAAATTTTCAGGACCGGACCCTGCCTATCCTCTTTAATTATCATTGATGATTTGTGCCAAACTTATCCACATAGACGTACACCAATATTGACTCATTCCTTCCACCTCTAAAATAATTCCATTACACACTCTCTTCTTCGCTTTGAATGTTAAGTTACTTTTAAGGGCTCTTTTTCTCTGTTGTCAACTTTTACACATTAACATAACTTATCAAAGTTTAGGTTAACTCTTCATGACTTGCTTTAACAAGTCTTGCGTCAGTTTGTGCATATATACAAACAAACATGGTTTAAAGCTATACCTAGAAAGAAGACTATAGTAAATTTGTTTCCGTGATGTAGCCCGGCCCAAGAAGATTGGTGGTCCAAAGTCAAAAAAGGAAAAACTGATGTTCAAAGGTAAGGTTATTTGATTTTTAAAATATTTGTGGTCCATTATAAAACAGACTAGGTGCGCAGGATGAGAAATCAATAAAGAATTTTATTAAAGATAATTTTGAAATTGTTTAAAATAAAAATAACTTAATGAGTTATATATATATATATAAATATGAATAATATGTATGAATGTCTATTAAATTAAACTTCTTACTTTTACAGTTTTTTTAATTATTTATGTTTTTTATAATAATTTTTGAACTATCTACACATTCTCATTTTCAATGTGGGACTTTTATAAAACAATCTATATATTTTTTACTATATGGATGTTATGATAATTTTTTTTTCCTTACAAAAATAAGTTTAAACAAATATATGAGAAGAAATATAGTGTTTAAAAAAATAATTAGCATATATTTTTGGTAAAAAATAGAAAGAAAGACAATATCTTCATAAATTAAATGATGTTTTCTTCATAAAGAAAGAAAATATTTATAATATGTTTTTAACATATTAAACTATTTTAATATTTCATCTTTTTGATATAATATTTTAACTTGTTATCAAGTTTAAATATTTATATTATTTGGTTAATTTATATGGTTATATTAACAAACCATATTAAACCAAAAAAAAAATTATAAATATGGATGACTATTAAATCAAGCTTTTTGCTTTTACAGTTTTTTTTATCATTTATGTTCTTTTTATAATGATTTTTGAACCATCTACACATCCTCATTTCCAATGTGAGACTTTTTAAAACATACTCATATTTATTAATCATTTGAGTAATTTATATTCATTTTAAAAAATTCGAATTATAACACATGTATAAAAACATCTATATATTTTTTTACTATATGGATGTTTTGATGATTTATTTTTTTACAAACCTAAATTTAAACAAAAATAAGAGAAGAAATATAGTGTTTAAAAAAATAATTAGTATGATATATTTTTGATAAGAAATAGAAAGAAAGAAATACCTTCATAAATTAAATGTTTAATTATGTATAAATAAATTATATAAGAAAATTAGTCATAAATTAAATGTTAAAAGTAATAAATGGTTAAAGACATATAATATAATTAGTCTAATCAAAAAAAGAAATTTGTATTAAAATAATGGGAGAATAAGTGTGGTGGTGACACATCAGCAAAATGGCACCACTGTAAATAGTTCAAAAAGTAAGCNATAGAAACGGTGAAGCCTCAATCTCCATTTATTAATATTTCATATTCTCTCTGGCAGCTTCAAGATTTTCTTTAAAGTACTTCAACAAAACTCCAACCTGGGAAAATTTTTTTGGCCCATTATTCGATTATTTTTTGAATATAGCCAAGTCACACCACACCACTAATGTTATGTTATAATTTCCAACGTCACATTTATAGGTCTCACATAATAATTCAAAAAGTTTAACAATAAAATCTCACAAAATTAATGGCCAATAAAATTTCTTTTATTTTGATAAAAAAATTGTTTTATAAAAATCAACCAAATATCCTTAAAATTTACTAATATTGTATACACTATTTTAGGAGATTTTAGTGTCGTTGGCCAAATATTAGGTTACTAGGTGATATAACTTGCGCTCTGCGCAGGATGAGAAATCAATAAAGAATTTTATTAAAGATGATTTTGAAATTGTTTAAAATAAAAATAACTTAATGAGTTATATATATATATATATATATATATGAATAATATGTATGGATGTCTATTAAATTAACCTTCTTACTTTTACAGTTTTTTTAATCATTTATGTTTTTTATTATGATTTTTGAATTATCTACACATTCTCATTTTCAATGTGAGACTCTATAAAATATACTCATATTTATTAATCATTTGAGTAATTTATATAAATGATAAAAATTCGAATTATAACACATGTATAAAAAAATCTATATATTTTTTACTATATGGATGTTGTGATGATTTTTTTTTTTTTACAAAACTAAGTTTAAACAAAAATAAGAGAATAAATATGGTGTTTAAAAAAATAATTAGTATGATATATTTTTGGTAAGAAATAGAAAGAAAGACAATATCTTCATAAATTAAATGATGTTTTCTTCATAAAGAAAGAAAGTATTTATAATATTATTTGTTTTTAACATATTAAACTATTTTTAATATTTTGACTTTTTGATATAATATTTTAACTTGTTGTAGAGTTTAAATATTTATATTATTTGGTTAATTTATATGGTTCAATTAACAAACCATAATAAACCAAAAAATATTTATAAATATGGATGGCTATTAAATCAATCTTCTTGATTTTTCAGTTTTTTTATCATTTATATTCTTTTTATAATGATTTTTCAACCATCTACACATCCTTATTTGCAATGTGAGACTTTTTAAAACATACTCATATTATTAATCATTTGAGTAATTTATATTCATTTAAAAAAAATTCGAATTATAAGACTTGTATAAAACAATCTATATATTTTTTACTATATTGATGTTACGATGATTTTTTTCTTACAAAACTAAGTTTAAACAAAAATATGAGAAGAAATAGTGTTTTAAAAAATAATTACTATGATATATTTTTGGTAAAAAAAATAGAAATAAAGACAATATCTTCATAATCTAAATGATGTTTTCTTCATAAAGAAAGAAAATATTTATAATATTATTTGTTTTTAACATATTAAACTATTTTAATGTTTTGACTTTTTGATATAATATTTTTAACTTGTTATAAAGTTTAAATATTTATATTATTTGGTTAATTTATATGGTTCTATTAACAAAAAAAATATTTATAAATATCGATTACTATTAAATCAAGCCTCTTGCTTTTACAGTTTTTTATTATCATTTATGTTCTTTTATAATAATTTTTGAACCATCTACACATCCTCATTTCCAATGTGTGACTTTTTAAAATATACTCATATTTATTAATCATTTGAGTAATTTATGTTCATTTTAAAAAATTCGAATTATAACACATGTATAAAAAAACTATATATTTTTTGAATATGAATGTTGTGATAATTAATTTTTTACAAACCTAAATTTAAACAAAAATAAGAGAAGAAATATAGTGTTTAAAAAAGGGATGTTTGCAAAATTGACTCAAAATTTGAGGTCAATTGCAAATATAACCCACCAAATTCCTCATTTCAACATTAACCACTTTCTCTCCAAATCATCCTTCTCACTTTCAATTATTTATGAAATTGCCATTAATTCAAATTAATTTCTTTAATTTTCGGAAATCCAATTTACCAAATAATCCTCATCTTCCTCACTTATTCACGAAAATGCCATCATCATCAATTCACCCAACCACCATTTTCAACCAATTTGAAGCTTTAATTGCACCAAAAACCCATTTTTGAGTTTGAATAGCTCATTGTCTCTTGCCTTATGCTTCTATTCTTCCATTTTCTCTCTATTTTCTTCCCAAAAACTCTATAATTTAACTATTAAAAAATTAAAGCTCTTAGATCTTGCTATATCCGCTGAATTGGTCGTTCATTGCGATTGGGCTTCTTGGTGGTGGCAAGAATCGAAGATATCAGCTAGAAAAGAAGCTAAAGACGAGTGGTAAGTCAATTTTTCAGTAGAATTTCGTGTTTTCCAGATTTGTGCTGCGAAAGTAGACTTCATTTGGCCTTCAAGAAGTCTACTAGTCAACGAAAAGGTTAGTTTTGCAATTGACCGCATGAACAAAATAGACTTCTCCAGGTCAGATGAAGTCTACTCCATTTCCTTTGAGAACAAAAAAAGTGGAGTAGACTTCTCGAGTAGACTTCTTTCAAAACAGGTCATTTTTGCAATTGACCAAACTTTGACTTTTTGGAGTAGACTTCTCCGAGATAGTAGACTTCTATAAGAAGTCTACTCCTAAAAGTAGACTTCATACAGGTCACTTTTGCAATTGACCAAACTTTGACTTTTTGTAGTATACAGCTGGAGAAGTCTACTCGGCTTTTTTTGGGTGACGAAAAGTTGAATTAAAAAGTAGACTTCTTTTGGCCTCAGAAGAAGTCTACTTTTTAATTAATTCAATGTTTGGTCAACCCCAAAACTAACCCATAGTAGACTTCACCAGGGTTCAAGAAGTCTACTCCCAAAGTCAAACTTGGTCAATTGCAAAAATGACCTGTATGAAGTCTACTTTTAGGAGTAGACTTCTTCGAGAAGTCTACTTTTAGGAGTAGACTTCTCCGAGAAGTCTACTATCTCGGAGAAGTCTACTCC
>JAHZTW010000001.1:85045048-85148190 GCA_020283515.1 Alliaria petiolata
TCAAGAAGTCTACACGGGAAGTCTACTCTCTCGTAGTAGACTTCTCTAGGGTAAAACCGTCATTATCACGAGCGTTTTTTGTTTGGTCATAAGGGTGAGGGTTGTAATTTCACTACCCTTGTGAGTTACTTTTGCCAAACATGCAATAGGGGGTCTAGTTTTGGAGAAAGAATCAAGTTTTAGGTCATTTTTAGCAATCCCCCCTTTAAAAATAATTAGTATGATATATTATTGGTAAGAAATAGAAAGAAATAGAATATCTTCATAAATTAAATGTTGAATTATGTATAAATAAATGATATAAGGAAATTAGTCATAAATTATATCTTAATAAATTAAATGTTAAAAGTAATAAATGGTTAAAGGCATATAATGTAATTAGTTTAATAAAAAAAAAAATTGTATTAAAATAATGGGAGAATAATTGTGCTGGTGACAATTAATATATAAGGGATATTGTATATGAGTCTCTTATAGCCAAAAAAAAAATCTTGGCTATGGTTGATTTTGTGTTTGGTCTTTCCACAACTGTTTTTCCGTTCAATATCCAAAGGTTACATTGTGAGTTATGTGGCTACAAAATTAGAACTATGATATAACATTGCTCATGGGCCGTATATTGGTGTGAAATTTGATATATGTTTATATCCTCCTCTTCTGTTTTTATTAAACTTGTTATGCTAGTCTCATTCAAGAAACTCTAGTAAGAAAAAAATATGTTACATGGAGGAGACAATAAAAATGAAAAATGTCGTAGTTAGGGAGAATAGGAAATCATTTGCAAAACTGATTTCTCCTATGTTTGTAACCAAACTTGTTAAACATTTTTGTGTAGAGATTATGTTTAAGAAGCAACAAAAACAAAACAAATTTATTAAGAAAAATTTGCGTGTATGCGCGGGTATTCACCTAATTAAATAATAAATTACAATTTTTTTTTTGGGGTCACTTATTAAAAACTTTATCATATTCAGTGTACACAAGGAACTCTCCTGCCAAATCACATTTATATGGTAATGTGATCAATGTAAGGTTTTTTCTTTTTAATTTAGAGTTTTAGTTTCAGATGTTTTCCACAAAGAAAAAAAAAATGTATGTATCTCCTACTAAAAATGCCACGTGTTTCTCTTTCGAATGCGGCGCCTTTTCGTTTAGGCGGGACAATCAAAGTTAAACACTTTCCCTTTTTCCAGATTGTGGCTTCTGTTTTCAATTTCTTTTCGAATCCGGAAAACAAGCGAATCCGAAATCGAAGCTGACCGAAGCGAAAAACTGATGTCGGCCTACGAGTATCCGAACTTCTCTCGTTCCGATATCATCACGGTTCTCACGGAGGCTAATATCGCTATCGTTAAGGATGCCGATCTCAAGAACCCTACTTTCGACTCCGTCTCCGAGCTTTACACCAGAATCCTTATCTATCTCGACGTGCTCAACGAGTATGGATTCCTTAAACCCTAGCTCCATTGCTTTCGAACTGATTTTTACCGTCGATTTTGGTACTTCTGAAATGGGTCTGCTTCAAGCTGGGTTATCGGATTGTGCCAAAAAAAAATTATTGTTTTAAATATCTTTGCTGATGATCACTGGGTTTTTCGCTTTGCGAGAGATGAGTGAGCTTCTCCGTTTGTTTTGATTGTATGACCTGCTGGGTGTTTTGAAAACCCTAATTTTCTTTCAATTTGGGGGAAATTTTATCTTCTCGTCTGGTTATCATTTTTTGGTTAGTTTGTGCGCTTGAGCGAGTTCGAATTTCTGATGATGCTTCATATCTCAATTTGTATTTTTTTGATATTGGATATTCCAATTTCGTATCCACGGCAGAGAAGACAAAGGGCAAGTAGATTTTGAGGCTCTGGAGAAATTGGAGAATCCAGATCATCATGCTACTTCAGTGCCGGTTATGAATCTTTATGTCAAATTGAAAGGTATGCTAGAAATGGTGGATTGTCCTCTAAAGATTAATTTCAAGGATCTGTTACGGCCAGATTCAGCCCGAACCGAGTTCTTCATCAGCGCACTTTTGAATTTCAGTCTACACAAGTATGTCCTTCTGCTTTATTCTTCTTCGTGCTCCTAGTTTGCTCATACTAACTGGAAAGTAAAGTTAGCTGAGTCTCTCTGTAGATTCTAATTGGATGCACCAAGAAATAAAAATAGAGAGACCTTTTAACCAGGCTTATACTTCGAGAAGATGAGTTCTTACTTGTCCTTACAAGACTTAGAGATGGAAAAAAAAGAGAGTACAGATATATGTATTTCAAATAGCTTTTAAGAGTTTGCAATGCGCACAAAGTTTAGTGAGGAACAGAGAATTGAGAAATAGTGGGTTAGCATTCAAGATAAGGATATAGTAAACTCTTGATTATTTTCATCTTCTTTTCCATGCTAGAGATTCAAAAATGGAACTTATAAGACCAAAGTTAGAAGAGTTGACTCTCCTTGATGAGCAACGGAGGCAGTGGGAGGCAAAGATTTCCCAGGTAATGCAAGAAAAACTCTCTATCCCACAGACAGCCATGATCTTTTTTCTAAAGGCTATTCCATGCAGTTGAAAGCAGAGATTGCAGAATTCGATGAAGCCTGCGAGAGGGATTTACCTTTTGTTCAAGAGCTAGAAACGAATATTGAAGAGCTCAATCAGAAAATATTAGGGCTGAATAATCAGCAGCTGTCACTTCGAGAAACCTTCCAGAAAATGAGGGAGAGGAGTACACAAATGGATAACGAGGTAAGAAATCGCAAGCTATGGCGTCGAGAGCTTCTTCCTAAAAACAAACCCCGTTTATCAATTAGGCAATTTGCATATGATTTAATCTGATAGGCGTTTTCTGCTCCTGACATGTGTCTTTCTCTCTACAGATTTCCAAAGCGGAGTTTGACCTTGTGCAAACTGTCCAAGAAAATGCAAACCTCCGCTCACAAATTGTTCAGTCCCCAGACAAATTGCAGGTATTTCCTTGTTTCCTACTAGCACCAGTTCTAAGAGAAAATTTGGTGTATACAACTTTAGTTCAAACGTTTGTTGCGGAGACAGGGGCTCTTAGAAGAGAAAAAACAAGTGTTGGGGGAAACAAAGAAAGCGGAACAATCAGCAATGGAAACATTCCAGGAAAAGGCTGCCATCCTCGAGGTTTATGAAAAGGTATCTAATGAAAACTATAGATTATTACTAAATCATATTGGCCGAAACTAAATGGATTTATGACTTTATTTTCGTGTATAGCGGATGAGAGTGAAGTTAAGGTGGACATTGTTTAGATTGAAACCTTATGATATGCTGTGAATTCATTTTGTTTTAGTCTTACAACAGTTTTATGCTTTCATAATATGAGCTTAATAGGTGTACCATCAATGTTTTGCTTATCTCACAATGGTAATTAAGTTCATTCTATCTATGGGTGGCTTTTGCAGGCATTCAAGAAAATGTCAAAGACATCTGCACAACTGCAATTAATTAACGAACAGGTGACCACGAAGAAAAAATTCCTTTCCCCTTTCATTGCTTTTAGATTGTGAACCATGCATTGCATCTCCAGCATGTGGCAAGACACAAACCCTTCCAATTTATCGGTGGGATGAGATGTAAAGTGTCTTTGGATTTATCGTTTCATTTTTATTTTTTGTGTGTGTTTGATGATGTTACAGGTAACAAATGTGAAAGCAATTGAGAAAGATTTAAAAGCTCAGAAAGCTAAGCTGAGTGAAGATGGGGCAGCATACAAATCACTCGAGGCGAAAGTGGTTGAGCGGGAAAGAGTAGGCAAGTCTTGGTTTATTTCTTATCTCTTTAGATATTGTTTCCCAAATCTTGTTTTTGGTACGGAGGCTGTAGTTTTCAATCCTTTCAACAGTGAAACAGTTGCACGAATCACTGAAGCAGTTAGAGAAAGAAAAACAAGTCATGTTTGATGATTGGACGAAACAACTGAATGAAGTAAAACTGGGAGTTGAATCCAAAAGACGTCAGCTTGAAGCCAGGCAATCGGATGTTGAATCAGTAGTAGCTATGGTAATAGTCCCTTGCTTTCGAACATCCAATGATATGAATCTATTGTGCACGATGCTTTGTCATCGCCATAAGTTTTCTTTGTTTATATATATCAACAGGTTGATGACAATACTGCCAAGACTAACCAGGTGAAACAGTTAGGAGAAGCTAAAGTGAATCAATTGGCTGCTAAATACGAAGAGATCGTGAAGCAGGTTTTTTTTCTTTCTCATTTCCATTTTTGTCACCCGTCTCTCATGATGCATCACTATGAAATTCAAACTTGAATGCCATCAAAGATAAAGCAGATCAGGAGGGTAGTTGTTAGGCCTTATCGTATAGGGAAAATCATGAAAACGGGCGGTTAAAATGTGTTGATCCTCTTTTCTGAACCATGGAAACAAAAAAGCAAGCTTTTTGCTGCAACAAAGGGAGATCTTTTCAAAGTTAAAACCATTATAGACTCTTTGTAAGACGAAGTATATTGAGAGCCCTTGTCTTTGATGGTCGCAGTTTCATGAATACACGGTGTCGTTTGGAGCGTTTCTGCCAAGCTTCTAAAGGAGAAGGAAGGTCCGATTGAGGTAGAGAGAGATTGTAATGTTTCTGTGCAAAATTGTACTGTTATTAGATCAATGAACACGAAGGAACACTACTAAATTTCCTATTGTGATTGTATTAAACTTGGAAAAATGCTATGAGTTTTCTAGCTATTTTACTAAATTTTAATATTGTTATAAATCATTGAGGTTCGATCTCCATAACCGGCCCAGTCCATCAGACCATTGGTTTGAAGGCAAAGGCCCAATGGCGTGAAGGCCCAATACCTTAAGACGGTCTATTAGATGTTTTCCTTATTCATGTAGGAAAAAGATATTACCTTTTCTACCCTTATGTAACTCCTATATAAAGAGACCTTATGGTCATAATAAAGAATCACGAATTCATAACCTTCACAACACGTTATCAGCACGAGCTTGCTCTGATAAACCCTAGCTACTAAAAACCCTAAACCGCCGTTAGCCACCGAGAAACCGCAGCCGCTCGATCTTCTGCCTAGCCGCGTGATCTTCCACCTCAGCCGCGCGTTTTCCCCTACCCGGAGAAAACCCTAGCCGCGCATCTCTCGCAGCTTCCCGATCCCGTGTTGCCGCGCATCCTTAGCCCGAGCATCCACGCGATCCGAGCTTCTCCTTCCCACGCGTTCCTCACGCTGCATCTTCCCAAACAGCCGCGCAACTCCAGCAGCTCGCAGCAGCTCGACTCGAACTTCTGCAGCAGATCATCACGATCCAACCGCGTGATCACTTACCGCAGCAGCTCGATCTCATCCCGAGCAGAAGCAGCACGACGATCCAGCCGCGCAAACCCTAGCCGCGTGCGATCCTACCCGACGATCCCGTGTAGCCGCGTGATCCTCTTCCCGCAGCAGCCGCGAGTTCCGCGTAGCTGATCCGACGAGTAGCCGCGAGTTCCGAGCAATCCAGGCGTGAGTTTACCGAGGTCTATTAGCTCCCGGTCCATTCCATTCAACCCAAAAGAAGGTTCAAAGGTATAAATAAATTTCTAAAACCCTAAAACTCAAGAACACCATAAAACCGAAATCTGACCTAATGTTTATGAAACCCTAAAATTTGGATTGATTGTTTAAACTTGTTTGATCTTTGAAAACCTATAAACCGAATTGAATCTAAGAAAATATGAAACCCTAAAACTTGGATTGATTGAATAACTTGTTTGCATGATTTCTTAGCTTCATGTTTAATGTTTAGAATTCGCATGATCATATTATTTACTAAAACCGAATTGAACATTAAACTTACATGAACCCTAAAAAAAAAAAAATTGTTTCATGTGATTGATTGTTTGATTGTTTAAAATTCGCATAAACCCTAGATAGAACTAGAGAAGAAGAAAATTTCCTTTTTTCATAAAACCCTAATCCTATTCCAATTAGGAAAACCCTAAAACGTTTTTCTATTGTTTAGATAAAACCCTAATTGAATTAGGAATCCTAATTGAACTAGGAATTGAATGAAGAATTTTCGGACCATTAAAATTTTGTTGGTAGAAACCGAAAACCATAGTTTTCCTTTTAGGATTGAATTTGGAAAATTTCCTT
The DNA here is from genome assembly GCA_020283515.1 of Alliaria petiolata. Taxonomy (NCBI): domain Eukaryota; kingdom Viridiplantae; phylum Streptophyta; class Magnoliopsida; order Brassicales; family Brassicaceae; genus Alliaria; species Alliaria petiolata. The sequence continues at coordinate 85,051,162 of JAHZTW010000001.1, forward strand.
TTTGCTTGATCACATAGAAAATCGCATAGGAAGTTTCCTTATTTAGAATTTGGATTTTCTTGTTTCCTTTATCACATAGAATTCCTTGTTAGGATTAAATTGGAAACTTAATGGCATAAAATCGGAAATATAAATCAGCCATCTTGCTAAGGTTTTGATTTTATTTAAAAGCCCTAAATCGACCATTGTTCTAAGGTCTTGATTTTGTTAAAAGCCCTAAGAGATAGTTGGTGCATATTTTCAGATGTCTAAGGTTGCCAACTTAGACTATGCAGCCCTTGATCTCTCCGGAGATAACTACTTAAAGTGGGCGCTTGACACCAAGATCATGCTCAACTCGAAAGAGATTGGTGAATGTATCGTCGACGGAAACAATGAGTCCGTGAGAAACAGATACAAGGCGATTCTCATCATACGCCACCACCTCACTGAGAGTCTCAAGGATCAGTATCTTACAATTGAAGATCCGTTGGATCTATGGAAGGAATTGAATAAGAGGTACGCCCATCAAAAGACGGTTGTACTGCCGAAAGCCAGATTCGATTGGCTGAACCTAAGGTTCATGGACTTTAAATCCGTAGAGGAGTACAACTCGACTTTGTTTAAGATAGTTTCAAAGCTGAAACTATGTGGCGAGACCATCACTGAGAAGGATATGTTGGAAAAGACCTTCTCTACCTTCCATTCGAGTAATGTGTTGCTACAGCAACAATATCGCGAGAGAGGCTTCGCGACTTACTCAGATCTGATCGCTTGCTTGTTGCTTGCAGAACAAAACAATAGTCTTGTTCTGGCCAACAGCGAGATGAGACCAGCTGGATCAACCCCAATACCTGAAGCCCACGTGGCCGCTGAAACAAAAGAAACCGAGGCAAACTATGTCCATAGATACCAAAAGCATAATGGTCGCGGATCCAACTCTAACCGCGGACCAGGACATGGACATGGAAGAGGACGAGGGCGTGGTCGCTACCACCCGTATGGTCGAGGAAATGGACGCGGATCCAATTCTAACCGCGGTCCAGGACGTGACCAAGGACGTGGTCATGGGAACCAAACCGGACACAAGTCCGGCCCGACCAAGTCCGTTTGCCATCGGTGTGGGATGGATAATCATTGGGCCAAGACATGCAGGACTTCCAAACATCTCATTGAACTTTATAGAGAGAGTGTTAAAGGGAAGAATCCTGAGGCCAATATGATCCAGCATGAACATGAGCATGATGATGAGGGCGATTTTGATCATGAAAATGATGATGATCTCACTAAGTATGAGACATCCGATTTCCTAAAATGATTTCTAGACTTAGAGTTCTATTTGCTTTGTTGCTTTTATGTTTGCTTTTATGTTTGCTTGATTGATACTTCATAAATCTTATACTTAAAAGGGCAAACATAAGTGCTATAGCAGGACAGGCCAGCCTAATAGAAGGCCACGGCCAGGCTAATGTTTTAATACCTAAAAGGCACGCATCTAGAAATCTCGGATGCATTGTTTTCACCTAGCTCAAATCGTAACTTATTGAGTTTTAAAGACATTCGAATGAATGGTCCTCATGTGAAAACAATGGGCGGAGGAAATAGAGAATTTCTTCAGATAGTTAAAAACGCCCAAGGCCATAAGAAAGTCCTAGAGACTATACCTGCTATAGCCACTGGCATATATTGTACTAAGGTCAATATGATTGAGGCCAATGCCACCGCAAACCAAGAGTTTACGGATAGGTTCAACCTATGGCACGACCGGCTGGGACATCCCGGGTCGAATATGATGGGAAAATTGATTGCCAATACTTATAGGCACGCCTTGAAAGAAAGGAGAGTAATCCCAAAGAATTCAAGGAGACATATGCGGACCAATACACCCACCTTGTGGGACATTTCGATATTTTATGGTCCTCATTGACGCATCTACAAGATGGTCACATGTATGCTTATTGTCATCACGGAATATGGCATTTGCAAGACTCCTTGCTTAGATAATACGCCTAAAGGGCATGAGTCTCTCACCCATATAAAGCCCATTGAGTTATGAAAATGGTTTCCAAATAGAAACAATGGGCACAAAAGAAAATGATTGAGACTATACTCTACTGATCTAGACTATGCCAAAGATCAGTATGATAGAGGCAAAAGCCATGGTAACCACAGTTGGTATACCCCACGAAATTTACACTATATGGCATGACTGGACTAGCCATCCAAGTCCAAAACTTGATGCATAGATTGATCATAAAACGGCACAAAGAGTTATCCCATAAAGTCTCACGTTGTGTTACATGTACACAAGGGAAACTCATTAGTTTTATTGTCCCAAGCATCACGAAACTATAGTATATTCATGAGGGGAAGTGAGGACAAACCCGTGGTCCATGACTATACTACAATTTCGATGATCATAATAAGACTTGGCTGAATTTTATAAACAAAGGCATTGCCTAAAGTTTATCAGCTTGGAGACATCACAAGTTTTACATGTATATAAGATCAATATGCATCAGGCCATATGAGTGAGCATAGATATTCCCATCTCATATTGAATACGGGTTATGAGCCAGACATATACCATCTTAAGAGTTTTTGAATAAAACCACCACATACATATGTGCCGTCTAAGATGGAATCTCATAAGGAGATTGGAGAGTGGGAATATATATATGTTGGATAAGAAACGTTTCTCCTACGAATTTAAAGAAACCTTTGAGCCAAATATGGGTGATATATTTAGTGGCCAAGGAACACGGATTACATGAGTTTTAAGTAAATCCGAATATCCAACATTATAAGGAGAAACGTAATAAGCTGATAAGAGAATTGATATGGTATAAACCATCGGTGTCTTGGCATGATCCTCGGACTAGAGAAAAGATTTAATGACGTCCAAATAATTAGATGCCAGACACATGAACCCGAAAAGAATGACTAAGTCATCTCAGCTTAAGCACCACGAAATTGATGTCATAGAGACACAATCAAGTTGCTACTGAGTCTATACAAGATAGACCAATAAGTTCCATAAGATAAGAAACCGCGGAAAATGGTGCATAATATCCGGGTTTATTAAGGAAACCAGACCAGACATTGAGATATAAAGGCTGGCCAGCTGAACATCTAAGGTACCATTCCATGTAGCTTGGGACGCCAAGCTGCAAGGCATTAAAGGTCCTGGATAATGAAATCTCAGATCGATCATATCATGTCTGGATCAATATAGGAACTATATAAGTGTGTTAACACCAAAATGTATAAGAAAGCGCGTACAATATAGTAGCACTTGAAAGAAAAATGCGAGGATCAAAACTCACGTCAATATATGAGTGCACTCAGCGACCAGATTGGATTAACTGGAAAGACGCTATAAACGTGGAGTTAAACTCTTTAAAGAAGAGAGAGGTTTTTGGTCCCATATCACGGACACCTCATGATATTAAACCAGTGGATAAATAAGTCCTGTGAGAAAAGAAAATCGTGAGACCACATGACCTAAAGTGTTCATGTTTTACAAGCATTTCGAGATAGCTTGATTACACAAGGATACTCACAGGGACTAAGGAATATGTGGTTGGTGCTGCTATAAACTTGAAAGTTTATAATGTCTGGACATATAAGCAGCCTATGGTCCACTGGATAAAGAAATATATATGAAAATCCCAGAGGTGATAGAGCTGAAAGAAGTTCTCGAGACCAGCATTGTACTAAGCTGAATAAATCGCTCTATGGATTAAATAGTCAGGTCGCATGTGATAGAGGGCTATAAAACGATCCCATAATACTTGACAGGGATTCGTAATCATCGCGATGTATGTAGACGACCTGAACATCATAGGAACCTCTGAGGAAATATCTCAAACAGTTGAATACCTCAAGAAAGAGTTTTGAGATGAAAGACTTATGAAAGACTAAGTCCTGTTTGGGAATATAACTTGAGTACGTCAATAATGAAATCCTTGTGTATCAAATGGCATATACAGAAAGGGTACTCAAGCATTTTAATATGAACCAGGCTCACCCACTGACTAGCCCAATGATGGTGAGAAGCCTTGGTCTGGACAACGATCCATTCGGTCCAGTAAAGAAGGACGAAAAGGTCCTTGATCCCGAAGTGCCATATTTCAGTGCTATAGGAGCGTTAATGTACTTGGCTAGTCATACTAGACCAGACATATGTTTTGACGTGAACCTCCTCTTTCAAGATTCAGTTCTTGTCCGATCCAAAGACACTGGAACGGGATTAAACACATATTTCGATATGGATATATTTTTATACTAACCTTAACAAAGAAGGATTAGTTTGGTTTTGCTGATGCAGGTTACCTTTCGGATCCACACAACGGTCATTTTCATTGATGAGGTTAATGACTCAACACATTAGACGAGATTGTGGGATGACAGAAGGGAAAGAAGAACCGACCAGCATGTACAGAGAAAATGCCGCATGCATAGCTCAACTGAAGGATGGATACATCAAAGGAGACAGAACGAAGCACATTCTACCGAAGTTCTTTTTCACTCACGATCTACAGAAGACCGGTGAAATCAAAGTGCTCCAAGTACGTTCAAGTGACAACTCAGCCGACCTATTCACAAAGTCACCTCCAACCTCCACGCTCAAGAAGCTCATGTATCCGATCGGCATGCGCCGATTAAGGGACCTTCAGTGATGTCTAAAACAAGGGGGAGTAATACGTGCTGTACTCTTTTTCCTTCACTAAGGTTTTGTCCCACTGGGTTTTCCTTGGTAAGGTTTTAACGAGGCAGCATCCCCAAGCGTATTACTATGATCCATTCGTCACGACCGGTTATGTCAATCAAGGGGAAGTGTTATAAATCATTGAGGTTCGATCTCCATAACCGGCCCAGTCCATCAGACCATTGGCGTGAAGGCAAAGGCCCAATGGCGTGAAGGCCCAATACCTTAAGACAGTCTATTAGATGTTTTCCTTATTCATGTAGGAAAAAGATATTACCTTTTCTACCCTTATGTAACTCCTATATAAAGAGACCTTATGGTCATAATAAAGAATCACGAATTCATAACCTTCACAACAAATATTAAAAATCCCGGTTTGGTTAACGGTTATTTTTTGCCCATCGAAAATTCTCACTTGTGGTAATGCTGAAATTTTAATATTTGAAATGGGCCTTTTCGTTAAGGCCCTTGGGCTTTTGCATTTTTTTTTCAGATTTAAAAATTTGAAATATTCTAAACATGAAGATATTCAATTTAACGAAACTAGGTGCTGTTCGTTTGGGGTTCTGGACGCAGTATCTAGATGCAGACACAGATTTATGTTTGTTTAGTGATAATTATGTCGATGAACTGGATCATGTATCTAGAAACGTTTTATAAACTCATCCAAAAAAAACTATATTTCTGGTTTCATTATTTTGGTGCGTCTGATTATAAAAAACTCATCCAAAACTGATTAAAGACAAAAATAACCCTGACGAAACCTAAATAATTCTCAACGACACCCAAAATTCCCAAATCGAAAACCTAACATTCCTCTTGAGACGACGACGACGGATTCATCATTCTCGACGACGGATTCATCAATCTCTCTTCTGGGTTGTGATCATCAATCTCTCTTCTTCGATTCCCAATCGTCCTTTCTTCGATTCCCAAGAGGTATTGCTTCGTTTCCCTTAGATCACTCCCCTTAGATCACTCGAACTCTGTATATTATTAGTGTCGACAGATTCATTCTCTTCTACAGTCTTTGCTTGAGCTTATCTCTGCTACAAATTTATGATTCGTTTAGCTTTGTTGATTCATTCTTCTGGGTTGTCACTAGTTTGATTGATTTGTGATTTAAACTTTTGCTTTAGCTTCGACAGAAGAATACTGAGTTTGGAAACTGTTGCTTAGATACTTCTTGTAGCATTAGCTTCGACAGAAGAATCCTGAGTTTGTTTGCCTGATGAAACTTGTCACTAGCTTTAATGGAACAATACGCAAATCAAAGAAAAGCTATCTCTGATATAGATTTATGTTCGTTTAGCATCTGGGTTTAGCTTTGCTTTGATTTAGCTTCTTGGTTTAGTTTTGCTTTAATTTGCGTATTGTCTTTACTTGATACAGACTTCAGGGATAAAACTGATGAAAACTTGTTGCAGGGGAGCTTGTATTCGAGCTTGCATTCATTCAAAACAATGACATCTGTGCCTGGTAGCGATGTAAGTGTATTCTCTTGTGAATCTCTAGTGTTTTTACATTCGTTACTTATGATATGGATTTGAGTGATGTTAGCTATTTGAGTTTGAGTGAACTAGGTTGCTTTATAAATTTGTCATGGTCTCTTCTCGTGTTAACTGTTCTAATAGTATTCTCTGTTCACTCGATAGACTCTTCTATAGAGTGATGAACAAACCCGGTTTTATCTTCAATTACGAATTGATGAGAAACTCAAGGGAAATGTAAGAAACCAGTTGGTGAATGATGCTGTGAGACAGACGATTATAAACAAGTTCTATGATGAATTTGGGGAGAGGCATACATGGTAAAATTTAGGAACAAGTTTAATACTTGCAAGAAGCAATACACAGCTTTCAAGAAGTTGACTCACAATCGAACTGGACTTGGCTATTTTCCAAATGGATCCATCGACATGAGCGATGATTGGTGGGAGGAGCGTTGTAAGGTACTAGTTTCTTCTTCCAAGCATCGTACTAGTTTCTTCATCCTTAGTTCTTATTAAACCTTTTCTTGTTATTTGAATTTAGGAATGGCCTGGAGCAAGAAAGATAAAAGATAAACCAGTCTCGAACACAGATTTAATGGAACAAATCTTTGGTTCTGTTCATATAACTGGTGCTGAAGGATGGACTGCTCAGCAAGGTGAAACCCAGTTAGACAACATGGCACTAGAGGATGGTGATGCTTCATCTGAAGCAACAAGGCAAAACGATCATCCTCCCAATCACGAGACAGATGGTCCCTCAGCCTCCAATGGTCCCTCAGCCTCCAATGTTCCCTCAGCCTCTAATGTGCCAAGACCTAATCGGAAAAGACGTAGGTATGAGCAACAAGGCGTAGCAGAAGTGATTAGGGACAGTATCCAGTCACGTGATGAAATACTTTCTCACAAGAATCAGTTAATAGAGAGTCACCCGGATTTTAGTTGTAGTCAGCTTAGGGCTATGAGAGTTTTACATTCACTGCCTAGTATAAGAATGTGGTCTCCATTGTACAAAGCCGCAATCAAACATCTCAAGGAAGATCCTACCAATCGTCAAACATTCCTAAGTTATGAAGATGATGAGAACAAAGTTATGTACTTGGAGTTTGAGACTGGTGAAAGGAGAGACTGGTGAAAGGAGAGACTGGTGAAAGAAGAGACTGGTGAAAGGAGAGACTCTATGTTATGTACTTTTGTTATGTACTTTTGTTAAACTCTATGTTATGTACTTTTGTTGAACTCTGTGTTCTTCTCTTATTTTGTTAAACTCTATGTTATGTTAAGGATTTGATTTGATTTGCACGAGAGTACTTTTGTTATGTTAAGGAATTGATTTGGCTTGAAAGCTTTCATATACGCGTTCTATGTTATTTTGCTTCATCTTTTACTCTTGAAAGCTTTCACTGATGTTTACTTTGTTTCATTGATTTCGCAGGATACATTCAGATTACTAATTGAGGATGATGACATTGATTTCATCTTAGAGGAAGAAGAAATCATGTATGCTGCGGTACAAGAACATTATGGAGTTAATCCTCATAGAGAGATGCAAAGGACAAATCGAGGTGGAGGTTGGCGCCGTGTGCAACGTTTTATGTTTGAGTCCGAGAAACAGTGCTTTGATATCCTCCGTATGAATCAAGGTACCTTTATGAGTTTATGTCAAACGCTTTCACAGAAGTATAAACTTGAAGAGTCATGCCATGTCTATATAGAGGAGAGTGTTGCGATGTTTGTTGAGATGGTTGCACAAGATATGACTGTTAGGGTTTTAGCTGAACGATATCAACACTCGTTAGATACAGTCAAAAGAAAGCTAGATGATGTTTTAAGTGCTCTATTGAAGCTTGCAGGAGACATCATTAAGCCATCAAGAGGCGAGTTTACAAGTCCTAGTACTGTTCTGGTAAATGATGATAGGTATTATCCTTTTTTCGAAAACTGCATTGGTGCTTTGGATGGTACGCATATATCTGTTCGACCTCCATCGAAGAATTCAGAACCGTTCAGAGGCAGAAAAGCTGAGCCAACAATGAACGTTTTGGCAATATGTAATTTCAACATGAAGTTCATATACGCGTTTGTTGGAGTTCCTGGACGAGCGCATGACACAAAAGTTCTTACACACTGTGCTATGCACGAACCTTTCTACCCTCATCCTCCAACCGGTAAGTATTATCTTGTTGACTCGGGTTATCCAACTAGGAGTGGTTATTTAGGGCCTCACCGAAGAACTAGGTATCATCTAGATCAGTTTGTGAGGGGAGGACCACCAACTAGCACTAGGGAAATGTTTAACCGTAGGCATGCTAGTTTACGTTCGGTTATAGAGAGAACATTTGGTGTGTGGAAAGCAAAATGGCGAATTTTAGATAGGAAGCATCCAAAGTATGAACTGAGAAAGTGGGTTAAGATCACCACAGCAACAATGGCACTTCACAACTTCATTCGTGATTCACATCATGAAGACCGAGATTTTGCTCATTGGGAAACCGTAGATGATTATGAGCAACATGGTGACCAAGGTTTAGAACAAGGTGAAGAAGCTGACATTGAGCATACTCCATATGTTCCTCAAGGTGATAGAGCAATGGAGATTGTACGTGATGTTATCACCGAAAAGATAGGGAGAAGGAGCCAACTTCCATACTAGACACTTCGGTATGTTCTTGAGTTTTGCTAAGTTATGTGATGAAAGTATACACAGATATTCACTTTATTTGAGTTTTTGGTTCTGCTTTGCTTGAATGATCAGAAGTATACATTGTGGTGTGATGATTTTAGCTGAGTAAAGTCTTCTCGTTGATCAGAAATTTGTTTACTTGTTTCAGGATCATTCGCAGACAAATGGAGTCCACAAAAAAGATGTCTTGTGGCGACTGCATAATGAGGTAACAACATGAGGCAACATGAGACAACATGATTTGTAATCTTGGTTTAAAGATGTTTTGGATTTGTAATCTTGATTTAAGGATGTTTTGGATTTGTAATTTTGGTTTAAGGATGCTTTGAATGATATTTGAATGTTTTGAGAATGGTTTTTCCTTGAAAATGATATTTGGTTTTTTTTTTAATGATATTTGAATGCATTATAACGTTGGAGATGTATCAATAGAGGAGGAGGAGAAAAAGGACTTTTTGGCATCCAGATATAAATACCAAAATAGCATACAAACATAACTGCGTCTAGATGCAATTTCTAGACGCATAGCCAAAAACCGAAAACGAACATGATCTGGATGCTGCGTCTAGATACTGCGCCTGGATGCTGCATCTGGATATTATATCTAGATCACCAAACGAACAGCACCCTAATTGAAATCCAATGGAAGAATAGCCGTTTGATCGAAGAAGACGAGCTTCGCGTGTGTCTTCTTCTTCTCCCTTTCCTAGGTTAACAGAAGAAATTTGTTTTTGGAGTTCTTCTTCTTTTTGTTGTGATTTTTGTTTAGGTTTTCAACAATTTTGTCCCCTCGATATGATGTTTGTTATAGGTTTTTACCCAATCTCGTTTCTTCCGTCAAGCATAAGAAGATGAATCATGGCTCCTGCTTACTTTAAACCTAGCTTGGTTCTTAAAATCCATGGCAATTTTGGAAACCGAATTGGGCATCAATTAGATTCATCTGATTTTTCATCGATCAATTTGAATTTGGCGAAAAACCCTGAATCTCTGATACTCTTGCTTCTCTCACCTTCGTCTTTTATCAATGGCAGAGAAAACTGCGAAGGATCATCCATATCCCGAAGAGGACGCAGCCTCCGATCACCATGAAAAGAAGTAGAACAATCTCCCATTTAATTTGCCAGTTGTTGCCCTTTTTCAGGTATGTTCGCTTCGATCCTTTTCTTCTGCTTGGTCGTCTTTTGATTTTTCTTATACAGTTTGATCTTTGTGTCTCGTTTTCCTCTACAGCAACAGATTTCATAGTCTGATGTGACGTATCTCGGTAACAAAAGAATGTTAGACGGGTTATTCTAAATCTAAATCACTTCAAGAATGCATACGCAGACATACACACATGCTTCCACATCTGCATACATACATGTGTACATTCATACATATTTGCATAATTGCTTGCTTCCTTGATTCTTTGCTTGTTTGCTTTCTTGATTAGTTGTTTACTTCTTTGCTTCCTTCCTTGGTTCCCTGTGTGCTTGCTTGCTCCTTTCCTTGGTTCCATGCGTGCTTGCTTGCTTTCTTATGCTTGCTTGCTTTCTTTCTTATGCGTGCTTGCTTGATTTCTTATGTGTGCTTGCTTGCTTGCTTGCTTATGCGTGCTTGCTTTCTTTCTTATTTGTTCCTTGATTCTTTGCTTGTTTACTTTCTTGATTTGATGTTTACTTATTTGTTTCCTTCCTTGGTTCCCTGCGTGTTTGTTTGCTCCTTTCCTTGGTTCCATGCGTGCTTGCTTGCTTTCTTGCTTGATTCCTTGCTTAGTTTTTTGGTACTTCACTTGCTTCATTGACTTGTTGTTTACTTTCTTTCTTGCTTCCTTATTTTTTCTTTGGTTTCCTGCTTACTAGCTTCCTGCTTCTTTGCTTATTCTCTTACTAGCTTCCTCGCTTACTTAACTTCCTTACTCATAACTAACTCTCTAGTTTAATTTCTATAGATAGTTCTCTGTTACTGTTTGAAAATAGTACAGATGGAGACCCCTGAGCGTCTATCAAGGAAAAATCCCCGTCGTCATCAACCCCTTTTGTGAAGGTCTATGAGATCATTTTGCTCTTGTGATGCATGAGGCATTTAGAAGACTTTTAATAATTTTCCTTTTTCAATAATTATGTTATTTCCTTTTTTCTTTATTATGGTTTTTTCCTTTATTCTTAATATTTACTTTTTATGTTTGGGTTTCCTCTCTATAAATAGAGAGATCCTAGGTTATTTGTAACACATCTTATTATTCATTAATCAAACTTTGAGAGCTTTGAAATCTTTTCTCTTTTCTGGTGGATTCCAGAGTTTTATTTCTCAAGTTTGTCTCTTGCAAACTTGATTTCAATCTAGGTTTAGCGCTTGCTATTCCTAGGATTTTCCGACTGCGTCAAGTGGTATCAGAGCAGGCCTTTTCCTTCTCTTTTCAAAGCTTGATCAGCTATGGGAGATCAATCATTGACCAAAGCAGACTTTCAGGGTTTTACCGAGGCTTTTACCACGGCCCTAACTGCTTTGACCAATCAGATGGCAACTTTGACGGCTGAGATCAGAAACGCCAACAACAACGAGAATCAGCAAAGAGACAGAGAAGGAGAACAAATAAGGGCCAACGAAATTCAGCAAAGAGATAGACAAGAACTCGTTAGGGTTCAACCTGGTAGACACAATCGTGTTGTGGAACCAATTAGGGCTCAACATGGTAGAAACAATCGTGATATTATTGTCGAAAATTCTAGTTCTGATGAAGAACTTGAGGAGGAAGAAGAAGCTGAGCAAAGAAAATCGACATAATAATCATGATTACCGCGTAAAGGCTGATATTCCATTGTTCNCAAGGAAATCAAAACAATCATGATTACCGAGTAAAGGCAGATATTCCATTGTTTTATGGGACTATGGGAGTAGAGGAATTTCTCGACTGGCAAATTGATGTTGATCGATTCTTCGATGTCATGGGTGTTCCAGAGAACAAGCAGGTCAAGATGGTGGCGATCCGGTTAAAAAAGACTGTTGCTGTATGGTGGGACAAACTAGTCCTTCAAAGACAAAGACAGAGGAAGGGTCCCGTTAGAACGTGGCGTCGAATGAAACAATTGATGTTGGAACGATTCTTACCAGAAAACTTTGAGCAGATTCTCTACAAGATATCATTCAAGAGATACGCACCTCAGAACAATTTCAAGTCAGCGGGCGAAAAGGAAAAGAGTGCAGGGAACAAAAGGGTGCACAAACTTGAAAAAAGATGGACGGAAGAAAATGGTTTACTATATGAACCATACCACGAAGATAAGGAGCCAGACCCACTTGACCCACTAGAGGAGTTCGAGTGTCTTCCATCACTTACAGTTGACAACGTCAAACCAGCACAAGGTGTCCAACCAGAATCAAACAACAACACTAAACCGTTGGAACAAGTTTTGAGGACAAAACTTTTTGAAAAAAGAGCGTATGATGAGATCATCAAATCGAAGCCCATTCAAGAGGAGGAAGAGAATGTGACACGTGATTCTTACCTGCTGGATACACCAAATACACATCAAAGAACCAGCCCAAACAATGAGAAGATCAACAATATCCAAGAGAAACCACTAGTATCACCTGAATACAAATATGGTCCACAAGTTGAAGCCCACGAGCCCAAGATGAATCAACCACGCCCCAAGACACCTTGGCCTGTCTTTACCAGCCTCTCAAGAGCCCATTCACGTGGAGATCCAAGGAGGACGAGCAAATACAAACCCACAAATCAACAATCATTCCAATGGCTCGGTAAGGATACATATGCATCTCTTGAGGGATTCTGGCCGAACCATGAGGAGTTAAACCGAGAGCCAACTTGGACCTTTTTATTGACCCATCAATTACCCACAGAGAACCAAGACCCTTCCCATTCTGGCTCATACCTGAATGTAACCGGCCAACAAACTCGGTTGATTCTAAGCGGGTCTATTTATGGACTTTCCATAAATGGAATTATGCAGACTTATGTGTGGCGTCCAGGAGATTTTTTTAATCATCTAGAGGCTCTTGAGAAGTCATTCAAGTCCACCGCCATGAAGACCAGACGGATTCCCTTGTGCTCACAGTTTCCATATCTGGAACCAAATCGAGCAACTAATGTTAAAAGGGTGAATCTTCTTGATTTATTCGACCAGGCTGAGTTGGAGATCGTCCACACCTTCAAGAGACTCCCAAAGATTCATGGTTTCATGCCCAAGTTGTCTAGATACAAGGAAACTCGCGTTTTCCTTGTTTGGCCAATATCGAGCAATAAGTTCAATGATAATGATTATGTTGTCCATTCAAGGTGTTGCATAAGATCGATGATAATGCTTATGTTATTCTTTCAAGATGGGTTCTTTATCGATAAGAGAACTCGAGGTCGAGTTCTTCAGAAGTGGAGGAGTCTGGTGCAGGAAGCATTTAGAAGACTTTTAATAATTTTCCTTTTTCAATAATTATGTTATTTCCTTTTTTCTTTATTATGGTTTTTTCCTTTATTCTTAATATTTACTTTTTATGTTTGGGTTTCTTCTCTATAAATAGAGAGATCCTAGGTTATTTGTAACACATCTTATTATTCATTAATCAAACTTTGAGAGCTTTGAAAGCTTTTCTCTTTTCTGGTGGATTCCAGAGTTTTATTTCTCAAGTTTGTCGCTTGCAAACTTGATTTCAAGTTTGTCGCTTGCAAACTTGATTTCAATCTAGGTTTAGCGCTTGATATTCCTAGGATTTTCCGACTGCGTCATCTTGTCACTTCTTCATCAGATGATTGTAGGGATTTTATATGTATATTATGTACCATGGCCATTGGTTTTACTGATACAAGGTGATAAAATTTTAAGCTTTTGTTATGTTCTAAAATCAGAACACGCATATGTAATGTCATGTCTCTCGGAGACCATTTTGTTTATTTCAGGTCCATCACAAATAGTGCTCTAAAGGGCTGAGAGACAACCTCCAGAGTGTCATATTCTAGTTTCTAAAGTTTAATCCTTCTTCCAGGTATGCGTCTTCCCCTGTTTTTGTTATGCTTAGACATTTTCGATTTTTTCTTTTGCAGTAGCAGATTTCGTTGTCTATGTGAACCGCTAACTTGGAGTAGCTACTTTTAAAACTCCGAAATGATCAAAATTCAATTTACGTCTGATGCTTTAGGTATGACATCACTTTACAAGGATTTGATCTTACTCGTCTCGAGACATGTGAAGTTTGAGTTAACAACGGTGGCAAAAGCAAGATCCAAGATAAAAGCTGGTGCCAATTTCATCCCGCCGAGATCATTCCGCACTCGGAGTCTCTACTTTAGCAACAAAGTATGATTTTCTGAAGCTTTGCCCTTTGGCTTGTCCCAGTTTTGATCTGAGAAATTCGCATCTTTCGTGACTCTTGCTAGTTGTGTGATTTGGTTGTAGATACTTACATAGAGTTCTCAAAGCCTATTGTCATTCTTTTGTTTTAGGGAAATTAGAGTGGTCTATGTGGGGTTTATTCGATGTACCGTTTCTAAAACCAGTTCAAGTTTCACTATGCAACACAAACTATGAAAGATATATATATCATTTACATGTCCAAAACTATCCATCTATCTCTGCAACAGCTTTATGCTTGATGACTGCATCTTTACACACCTCACGCTTCAACTTGGCCCTGAGTCCTGACCAATTTAATCTACACAACACAAAATGGCACCGATCAAGCCTAGGTCGGAATCGGTTCAAAATCTACACTCCCACAACAACAAAAATATGACTGCACTGATCATAATATAACATTAGCCGGCGACAACCCTTTAATTCATAGTTACTTGTGTTTATCAGGCTCTCCTAGTTGCCCGTCTGGTCTGGTGCATTCATCTGGCATATAATCCCATCCTCTTTCATTCTTCTAAACAGCTCATCGGCTTCACGCCGTGGACCATTCTTACACAATCCTAGTATCATTGTAGTGTATGTTCTAGCATCAGGCTTCACTCCTTGTGAAGAGAGCCCACAAAACAGTTCCCAAGCTTCTTCAACCCGTGAACCATGATGTTATACGCAACTATACTAAGATACTTGCCACTTCTTCTCATATCTTCGAACATCTCCATTGCCTTTTCTATCTTTCCATTAACACAAAGGCCATGTAACAGAACGCAGTGGGTCACAATATCAGGAGTCACGCCGCAAGATTCCATCCAGCGGTAAATGTATAGGGCAACTCTAAGATTACCCGCCTGACAATAACCCTGGATAAGAGCGTTGTAAGTGAATGTGTCCCCAACCAATCCTTCCCTAGACATCATGAGCATCAGTTTCATCCCATCCTCTACTCTCTTAGACTTGCAAAATCCATTTATGAGAGTGTTATAAGTCACTACGTTTGGGAGACAACCCTTGGTTACCATCGAATAAAACGTTCTTCTGGCTTGATGTAGGCGACCGTGCATGCAAAGCCCATTGATCAGCGAATTGTAAGTGACGGTATTAGGAACTATAGAGCTTCTTCTGATCATCTCCGTGTACAATTCAGTGGCCTCTAAAAGGCTCCCTTCTTTCAAGAATGCATCGATCAACGCAGTGAAAGCGATAACATCGAGGTCTATCCTCCTCTTCTTCATATCCCTCAGTAGTCGAGCAGCTTCGCCCCATCTGCCAGAACTACAAAGGCCGGTAACGAGAGTGTTGTAGGTAACAACATCTGCTTCCACTTCCATTCCGTTATTGTAAAGCTCCAACGCAGTGTCCACGTAGCTGTGCTTGCAAAGACAATCAATCAGAGTGTTGTAGATTACGACATTAGGAACGTATCCGGATTTCACCATCGAAACAACCAGATAGAAGGCCTCGTCGATTCTATTGGTGCGACAGAACCCACTGAGCAGAGAGCCGAAGGTGACGATGCTGGGCTCAAACCCAAGTTTCATCATCTTCCCAAGAGCAGACAGAGCAAGGGAGAGCCGAGAGCACCTGCAGAAACAATCTATCAAGATGGTGCAGCTATAGAGATCGTGCGAGATCCCCAAATTCTCCATCTTGTGGCAGAGACAGACCACGATGTCATACTTGTTCATCTTGGCGATGGCAGTCAAAACTCTGGTGAAATCAACAATGGTAGGGAGGGGACGTGAACGAAGCATCTCACAGAACAATCCAAAAGCATCATCAAACTTGATAGAGTGAAGCACACCACTTCTCAGTCTCTCCCGGTAATGACTCGCACCAGAAAAAGGTCGAGACCAGATCAGACAACCAGTCTCAGGATTATTACCTCTCTCCAGAAATCGTCGGCGGAGAAACCCCTTCGCCGTTGACGCAGTCGCATTCGCAATAGATCTCGGCATCCAAAACGGTGGGTTTTGGTTCGTTCCCAATCTCTCAAGAGCGTTAGTGGACTTTGCGACGAACCCTACCAACGACGGCCACTGCTCCGGCAACGAGAGGTGGTATCTCTGAATAATGAATACGGGTCTCGTTGTTTAAACGACGACGTTTGGAGAAAAGGACTTTTGGTTTGACGAGCCTGATAATTTGGGAAATATATAACCCAACTCACCTCTGCTTCTTGGTCGGAAATCTCTCATTTTGAGTTTTGGGTTATTTTGGAAATCTCACCACTTGTAACTTGTAAGTGAACGAACCAAAACACTTGTCGGAAATCTCTCATCTTGAAGGAATCTTCTCAAGAAGACACTTGCAAATGTTACAAAAAAAAAGAAAGAAAAGACGCTTGTAGGAGAATTAAGTGAAGTTTATCTTTTGTATCAGATCAGCAGGGTGAAGTGAAGCAGATGGACAAATAGAGATTCTTGTCAAGTCTTAAAGGTTTTGATGCAAGCACAAGGGTTTGGTGGAATCTGCATATCGGTGAAGGGCCGACATCGGGAGATCAAAGTTTGATGTGGTAATAGCTGTACAGAGGAGTCTCAAGAAACGTCCCTGCTGCTAGTGTGCTACATGTTAGACAGACCAGTCTTTAGATTTCTAAAGGAGACCGACATATACGCTGCATGTCTATATGAATATTATTAATTAGACTGCAACGACCAACACAAAATAAAATAGCGGTTTATGGGTGATTGAGTTGTTCTGTTTACAAAACATATTATTAGGTAGACAAAAAAACAACACACAAGCATATGATTATTAGATAGACAATAAAGTTGCTCGTTAATTACTCCAACGGCTCCATAACAACGACTCCACCAGCACATGCTGATGCATCTGCAGAACCAAGTGAACCAGCAATTGAACCAAACCGGAGGGCATCAAACCGTACAAGATGCCCAAACCGGAAGTATTGCAACTAAATTCCTTTTACGTTCTTTGTTTTACTCAATTAGTTTCAGTTATCAATAATGGAAGAAGTGGTTTCCTTTTGTGTAGGAACCATCTCTTCCACCTTTCCCATTTCCTAGTTTGTAGGAGTCGATACTCCAATCTTTGTTTCTGTACTTCTATTTAAATCAATAAAAAAAGCCAAAAGGCAATCTTAATTGCCAACAAAAGCCTTATTATTATTGTTCTTTCTTTTCAAGCTTTGATTACCATCGAAGCTTATCACATGCGCTATATAATATAGGGTTTGTTTGCTGAGAGAGATGTTTAAGGTTGGGGAGCTGAGAAGTCTCTCGGCCTCATCGTTTGCTTCAGCCTGAAATTTCCATTTCTGCATCTCAAACAATAAAAAGACCAAAGTAACATTAAACACAAAAGTATGCTCTGTTTTGTCCCAAAATGGAACTGGAAATTGCAGTAATATATATATATATTTGATTCGAATGTAAACATTGAGTTTGGAACTACATACCTCTTCAAGGTTTTCGAGTTCCATGATCTGCTCTATCTGTTGAGAAATGTTTTCCTGTGAAATTATGGAGTTTTTTTTTTACTCAAGCCTCAGATTCGATCACACTCGGATTCATATAGATAACTGCTAAAAAGAAACAACTCACAGTATTGTTCACTGTCTCGGCTGCAAGAACATCACTGTCCATTTCCACCTCGATCTCAATCATTGAAGATATCTAAAGATAAGTAAATCGAAAATGAAAACGGTTCCTTAATCAAGAAAAAACCACAACATGAACTAAGATTTTGAAGATCTAATAAGGTGTTGTTTCATTTTCTTACTCTGGCATAACTATCGATCAGCTCAATCCTTCCTTTTATGGAGTTTTCAAGACTTTCTCGTACCTTCTTTACCCTTGTTCTTCGGGTACTAGATTTGAGTATGAAACACATGTTATCATAGATATGTTTTTCGTTAACAATTCCCAGATGATCTTAGAGGGTCATCATACCGGTAAGTTGGCTCTCCCACGGCTAAAATTTTGTTTTCGAGCTGGCACATTCGAGCCAACATCCACACCTAAGTGGAACACAAACAAGTCTCAGTTGTTTTTCAATTATACATTGTAAGTTTGGCAAGTCTGTATCATGGACTAAGTACCTCTTTCTTAGTTGCTTCTTTTAGATCTCCAATGCGACGCTGGAGCTGTTGGGATTTTGATGAAACACCTTTATTTCTCTCTTAAACCTTTATTTTATTAATTCTCTCTTTCACTTTGATTTTTGTGATCTCTGTGATTTGTGATATTTTTGGATACAATAAACCTTAAACCTAGGACTCTATTTATAGAGTTAGGATTCTAAACAAGAATAGTAAATTGCTAATTCCTATTGTTACAATTAATTTCCTTTCTCCTTGTTTGCCTTTTCTTCATGATTTCCTTTTTCCCCAATTTCCTTTGTTCCTTGATTTTCCTTTTGCTTGTCTTTCCCTTTTGCTTCTTTTCCATTCTCTTGATTTTCCTTTTTACTTGGCATCCTTTTCCTTTTANTTTTCCCCAATTTCCTTTGTTCCTTGATTTTCCTTTTGCTTGTCTTTCCCTTTTGCTTCTTTTCCATTCTCTTGATTTTCCTTTTTACTTGGCATCCTTTTCCTTTTACAGAAAATGGATCTATTCCAACACTCCCTCTAGATTCATTTTCTGCAATTTCCATTTGCTCCCTCTTGCTTGAATCATCTTCATTTTATTGTTTGTTGCTTCTTCTTCTTTTATCTCTATTGCTGTGTAGCAATCTTCTTTGAATGGAAATTTAGTGATCCACGCTGATCCTGCATCTTCAATCTTTTCTGGTTCTGTCTTCTTTTCTTCTTTTGTCTCTCTTGCTTTTTCTTTGATTATTTCCCATCTAATAATGAACTTCTGATTATCTTCTTGAACCTCTATTAGCTTCTTGCAGGTTTTATCCATGATTGTACATGTCTTTTCATCGAACAGAACTTTATGACCTTTACCCAATAATTGTGGCACACTTAGCAAATTTCTGTCTAGTCCTGGAATTAGTAGAACATCCTTGATTGTAACTTTTCCTTTGGTGGTCTCCATGCTAATATCTCCTTTTCCTGCACTTGTAAGAATTTCTCCACATCCAAATTTGATCTTGACTTTGTATGTCTTGTTTAATCTTGTGAAGAACGTCTCATCTCTAATCATGTGACATGTTGCTCCACTATCAATCAGCCATGCTCCTTCTTCATAAATTTGACTTGCATCATATGCTGTTGCAGTGAAAGACAATTCTCCAAATCTTTTCTCTTGTTCTTCTTGGTTTTGGCATGAGTGAGCTTCTCCTTTAAATCTGTTTTTGCAGTTCTTTGCATAATGTCCAGACTTGCCACACACAAAACATTCTCCTTGAACTTGTTTGCTTTCATATGGCTTTCCTTCCTTGTTCCTAAAATAACAAACATCTTCATTATGATTATTCTTTTTGCATATACCACACCATGGTGAATTTCCCTTTTTGAAGTAGCAGTCTTCCTCATTGTGATTATCCTTTTTGCATGTATTGCACCACTTGTTGGTTCTTTGATGTTGATCTGATCTTTGGCTAAACTTTGTTCCGGTTGATCTTGCATATAGTGCTCCTTCTATTGGTTCATCATCTGCTAAATACTTTGCTTCATGTGAGATTAGTGATCCAACAAGATCTGTCACAGTGATCTTCTTTAGATCTTTTGTTTCCTGCATTAGAGCTGCTAACCCTGCATAACTCTTTGGCATCGTGTTTAGTATCTTCCTGATAACTTGATGATTCGTCTTCTGTTCTCCAAGTAAACTCATCTGGTTGACAATCTCCTGAATTTTATCAGTATATTCTTGAATCTTTTCTCCTCGTTTCATCTTCAGATCTTCAAACTCCTTGTTCAAACTATCTAGCCTCACAAGTTTTGCTTGATAGTTGCCTTGATAATTTTCTTGTAGTCTTTCCCAGAACTCCTTAGATGTAGTAGCAGAAACTACCTTCTTAAGAACCAAATCTGTCACAGCCATCTGTAACAATTGTAGAGCTCTCATATCTTGCATCATCTGTTCTTTCCATTCTTCTAGTAAATCTGATTTTGGTTTTGGTTCTGGTGGAAGTCCTCTCTCCACAGCTTCCCAGAGTTCTTCAATTCTCAATGTTGTTTTTATCCTTGCAGCCCAAAGCTCATAATTTTGCCCATCAAACACTGGAACAGATAATGTTTGAATGCGTTTGGTCATCTTTCAGATTTGGCCCGGACTTTGCACGGAACACGGATTTTGCACGGAACACGGATTTTGCACGAGCTTGATTCTTCACGAACTTGATTTTTTTTTTTTTTACGAACCCGGATTCTGCACAAACGATTCTGCAGCGGAATTAGTTTCGACCCGAGTTTTGCACGGAACGATTTTTTTTTTTTGTTCTTTCTCTCTCTCTCAAAGTAGAACACTCAGAACCTGGCTCTGATACCATGTTGGGATTTTGATGAAACACCTTTATTTCTCTCTTAAACCTTTATTTTATTAATTCTCTCTTTCACTTTGATCTTTGTGATCTCTGTGATTTGTGATGTTTTGGATACAATAAACCTTAAGCCTAGGACTCTATTTATAGAGTTAGGATTCTAAACAAGAATAGTAAATTGCTAATTCCTATTGTTACAATTTCCTTTCTCCTTGTTTGCCTTTTCTTCATGATTTCCTTTTTCCCCAATTTCCTTTGTTCCTTGATTTTCCTTTTGCTTGTCTTTCCCTTTTGCTTCTTTTCCATTCTCTTGATTTTCCTTTTTACTTGACATCCTTTTCCTTTTACAGAAAATGGATCTATTCCAACAGGAGCACATCGTACTAAGGTAAAAGTTGCTGTTTGATACCGACCACATCCACTGTCCTTTCAGGGAGCTGAAACCGTGTAAGGGATTTTGGAAATTCATACACAAGACACCGACACATGCTCTCTTGACGCAGGTCATGTGATAGAGAATAGATACCTGATTTAGCTGAGGAAGGACAAAATAATTAAGGGTTGCACCGATTGCCAGTGATGTAACAACAGCAACTGAGAGTAACTGAGGCAAACTGGGATCAATAATGCCAGAGGCAGCATCTCCGGTAGCCAAAACAGCTAGCAGGGGAATTAGAAACGAGGGTTGCAAGGTTTTAACTCCTTCTTTAAAAGGGTTTCTTTGCTTACATGCTTGACTTGCTTCCTTTTTTGCTTCTTTTGTTTATTTCGTTGCTTTCTTTTTTGCATTTTGCATTTTTGTTTCCTTGTTCCCTTGATTGCTTCCTTACATGTTTTACTTGTTTGCTTCTTTGATTCTTCTGTTAGTGCATTGTTTGTTTTTTTTTTGTCTTTTGGTTCATCTCTTTAGAGCATTGTCTTTTCTTTTTGATTCCTCTGTTTAGTGCATTTTTTGTCTTTTGTTTTTGTTTTGCCTCTGCTTCTTTGATTCTCTGTTTAGTTCATTGATTTTTTTTCTTTAACTTATTTCCCTGCTTCTTTGATTCCTTGTTTAGTGCATTGTTTGCTTCTTTGCTTTTTGGTTCCTCTGTTTAATGCATTGCTTGCCTCTACTTCTTCGATTTCTCTGTTTAGTTCATTGATTTCTTTGTTAACCTGTTTCTCTGCTTCCTTGCTTCTTTGCTACTTGATTGTGTGAATTTGCTCACTTACTCGCACAGTCTTGGGCCTAGGCCTGGGTTGCGGGTCAGATCCGCCCCGCCCCGCAGCGGATTTTAAGTTTTTCTTACCCGCATCGACCCGCCCCGCAAAAAATTTAAACAAATATTTTTTGACCCGCACCCGCCCCGCTTGAATTTAAGGTAACCCGCGGGTAACCCGCAAATATTTAAATAAAAATAAAAAAAATATATTTTGTATAATTTTAACAAAAAAAATCCTAATAAAAATCCAAAATATAAATATACAACTATACAACTTATTTAAAATTATAAAAAAATTATTAGCGAATTTATACATATATTACATAATGTTTTAAAATTTTAATAATTTTGTCAATAAATTTTTTAATAATTAATATTTTAAAAAAAAAAATTTAGCGGATAACCTGCAAACCCGCAAAAAAATTTGGAACACCCACACCCGCCCCGCGTTTTAAAAGTACCCGCCCCGCAAAACCCGCTTTTTTGTAAACCAATTTTTTTTTGACCCGCACCCCCCCCCCCTCCGGGCAGATCTAACGGGGCGGGACCCGCGGGTAGTGAACCAAATTTTACTGTAGACTTTTAAAAATAAAATTGCTGTAAAAACTTTTGGCTTTTAAAAAAAGGACTGTAACTTTAGAAAAAATAAAAGTCATAAATTATTGACTTTAAAAAAATTAATGTAACAAGAACAAAAAAGTGAAAAATGACTGTGAGAAAAAATAGGAAGACTTTTAAAACTTTTAAAATGATAAAGTGTGATTGGTAAAAAAAAGACTTTAAAGACTTTAGAAAAAAGTAAAAGTCTCTAAAGTTCCTACCAATCACCCCCTCAGAGGCCTACTCGCACACACACTTACTAGCTGTCTAGTGTCTACCATGATTTTTCATCTCTTTTTTTTTTTATTTTTCATCTTATCATCATTCAATACATTTACGTATTTATTACATTAATTTTACTTCACATATACCAGTATTGCGATTAGCATTATTTATCTGCTAAATTCTACCTTTATTTTGTTATTTAAGACGAGATTATTAATGTATTTTAAGCAGATGAGAATTGAGAGATTGTTGTGGGATAATTTTGTAACATGTTGCATGTATCTCACGACACGATGACATTGTATGCGAAATTGTTTATATATAATAAATAAAGATTTAATCAATTTAAATACTACGATTCCAAAAGAAAAAATAGAAACGAACTCTCAAACTTACTTTTTCCCATTTGCAGATTTTTTTACTGCCTTTTGTATAAACATTATTCCTTGAATAAAATCAATCTCATGTTCATTGTTTTTCCAGTAGTTGAATCCCTCTTTTTAAATCTGTTTTTCCGTAATTTGAATAGTTTTTTTTTTGTTTACAATGATTTAAGTAGTTAGAAAGCCTACAAAAAAATAGTTAGGAAAAAAAAAAGTAGCTTAAAGAAAAAGAAATGAAAATATTGTTGGTGAGGAGGAGTCGAACTCGTGTCCTTATGAGGAATGACTGTCTCATAGAACATACGCACTACCAACTTTGCCAGTAGCGTTTAAGATTTTGTACGACAAAAGAAAAAATAATATATAAGATTAAAAAAAGTAAATATTTCCTTCGCGGTGCTTTCTCAATCTTCAATTTCTGTGGATTCGGAATTCTTTTATTCTCTCCAGAATAAGAGGAATCAACGATACTCTTCATCGCTGAGGAACAATTTGAATTCGATGTCGAAGCACTCCTTTCGTATTAGCAGTCAATTCTAAGAAGACGACGACGAATTGCATCGGAGATCGAATATGGATCCGGAGCAGACGTTTATTAGGGTTCAGGAGAGGTTTTCACAGATCCTAACTCCTAGGATTAGGGCTTTCCTAGAGTATACGTACCTCGCCGTTGCCATCACTTTGTTCTGCATCCTCGTTGTTATGCACGCCAATTATGTTCAGCAGGTAATTGACTCTCTTTTGATTTTTTTTTGTTTGTTTCCTCCATTTCGTAGTCTGTGTGTTTAGTCAAACTTCGGTGAACGAGAACGATCCGAAAATCTTCACTTAGGATTGTGAAAGGTTAAGGTGGTTTACTTCCATAGAGGTTTAGGTCCTTTCTACTCTAAATTGCCTCTGGTAATGACTTTATGGTTGAACTTTAAGTCTGAGATACTGAACTTAGAGTAAGGATGTAGCACTTTCCATCGGCTTTGTACCAGTATAAGATTCAGCAGTTACCGCAGCCTCTGCTTTCTGTGTGTTTGTAACTTCGTAGCATTTTCTTCGATGCATTGGATTTTCATGGAGCTGAAGCTATTTGAATAGAAGTTTTTAGCATGAGCTTGGTTTGGATCCTACCGTTTGTACCTTCCCTAAAATTATAGTGGACATAGAATCCGCTGGAAGAGACTTTTCTGATTCCTTTATGTGTGTTTTGTGTTTTCTTTCAAAGCCTGGTTGTTCAAGTGAGCTGACTGGAGTTGAGTTAACCGAAGCAGAGCTTTTACAAATCAAGGTATGTAGCTCTTATCCCTTGTGATTCTAGCTTGTAGCTGTTATCCCTTGTGATTCTAGCTTGCATAATTACTGAAATTTTCTAGATTTTCCCTGGCCCATGAGTTGGTTCCTACGCTTTGCAAGACTCTTGATAGTCTCTTTCTGAAAATCACTTAGCGTTAACTAAATTTGTATTCATCCTTAGTTCTCCAAAACATATATGGCACCAACTTATTTCTGTGGTATAGATAACAAGCGCAGGGTTGTGGTCACGTAATGATGAAAGTACTGCTGCATATGTTCCTAAAGTTGAAGCTGCAGCTGACAATTTAGAAGTCTCAAAGACTGATCAAGGTGAGTCTTTATCTTCGGGAGTAGCCTGTGGCTGAATTGGTTTGGATGATAACTGCCCGGAGTAGCTAAATATCTTTGAAGTTTGCAGGGACTGATGCTGCTTTTTCTTTGCAATCATGCAGAAATCTCGACCAGTGAAGAGAATGCTGATGAGATATTTCTTAAAATTGATAAGGAAGAGCACCGCAGTATTTTCTCAGTGTCTGCAAAAGAGACTGTCAGAGCAGCTATTCTTCGCTTTCTCAAAAAGTGTTATAGGCGCATATCTTTTGTTTTACAGCATACAGCACGAATCCTCAGAGGTGTTAGAAAGATATGGGTAAGTTGTCTCTTAATAGTATGTCAGATTAACTGGTTGCTCTGACCTCTTTGTTTCATTTACTTTTGTTTCTCAAAATCTGACTTAGATATTGCTTATGGCTGTAATATATAGACGTTGTATCTCATCTGCGAGGTTTCTGCTGGATGTTTTTGGTATATCACTTATATAGCAAGGTTCTTAATAGATGTTACTTAAGTGGCATGTGGCTAAATTGTTAGGGTGTGAAGATTTTTCAATACTTTCGCCCTTTATTAGGTTTACATATACGGATTCCCTCCACCCTTTTTGAGCTCTTTAAAGATATCTGTATTTTGGTGCCACAGTACTTAGGCCATCTGCTGGTTTACAATTCTGATTATTTGTGTTTTGACTAACAAAAAAATTATTTTGGTCTTCAAATTTCAAATGCAGAATATCATCGGCATACCGTTGAATCTTGATGTGCCCAAATTGTTGCATGTGCTGTATATGGATAAGGTCAACTACTATGCAGGTAAAAGCCACCTCAATAGAATCTCTATTTTAAATTAACAATGATTATGTTCTTCTTTTTATGTGACATCAATTTATAGTGATTGTGTTCTTCATCATCTAAATGATTCTATCAAACAGTGAAGACCCTTTTTACAAATGTAAAATTGAATCTGAGTACATGCATTTCCATGTGAAAAGCATTTCTTGTTTTGAGATACGCAATCTACCAAATAAATTTTAGTTATTAGAAAAGTAAAACCACACAGGTTGGCTTTTCGCTCTGCTTTGGGTGGGAGATGTTTGCATTAACTGCTATGTCTGAAATTAATTTGGTTGTCGATTGTTTGTCAGTTCAATGGCTTGAGAGAAGAACTCAAGAGTTTGAGCCAACATATCTATATACTATGGAAAAGGTAAACATTATTCTCCGTTAAGAATTTAAAGCTGGCTTGTGGAAGATCCTCGAGTATCTTATACCCCAGAATAATCTATTTTAGTTTTACTAAGGAAGATTCGAAAATGATGAATTCGTCAGTTGAATTTCTGGTTCGATCATAAAATTGCTCCACTCTTTTTCCCATATAGGGGTACTTTTTGCTGCCTGATGAAGCAAAGTCACGGCATAACATCCGCACTGCAAATGTCAGCATATCGGCAAGACATCCCTGCTTTGGCAACAGGTAATATTCATGTTATTGGCCCTCACTTTGGAAACAATTAATTTGATTGGTAAGGCTGTGTCCTGATGATAAGCTTCTTAAAATTGATACATTTGCAGGTGGCAGCAACTTCTTATAAACAGAGTTGTAGGATATGATACAATTATAATGAATAGCTTACAGAACTCTGCTGGTCAAGGTAGGTATTAGCTATTTGTCTGGTTGATAATGCCCATGCAAGTTTTGCTATTTGTAGGTCTCTTCATTTCGAAATTAGGCAGAGCAATCTGCATCCTTCTAGGCCTGTGATTCCTCAACTACTTGTTTGTCCTTGCTTTTGTTTCTTGTGTGCAACCTAACGCTAAACAGAGATTGTCTGTTTAGATTTTATTGTTACTTGAAAGTAAGTTATCCTATGGGAAGTCTAGTCAGAGATTACTAGATTAGTGTGCAGGAATTAGTTAGTCCATGCACATAATGTAAAATAACCAATGTCGTTGTTGGTAGCTATTACATGATTTCTCCATCTGTCTTTGTTGGCTGCTCATGTCCCTTTGATTGTTTTTATCTATTTGCTATTATGAAAGCTGCAGTTTTCACTCCATATGACTGCCAACTTCCTCCATTACAGGTTATCTATACAACTTCCAGACAAGGGAGTTTTACAATCTTAGTTACTCCCAAGAGCTTTCTGAAGGTTCTTTGCAATTTGGAGGTTCGTCATGTTCTGTATCGTGTAAAATTTCCCTTGCATCTCGCAACTCAAATTGAGTATTAGCATTATATGTTGGATTTGAAGATCTCACCAAGGCTTCTTTATTAGCTCTTGCAGCTTTCTCTGTAGTACACTGAGTAATATTATTATTACGGATGTATGCAGATTACTTGGTGACGAAATGTGGTGTGCTTATGATGTCACTTTTTGTGTTTTTCACAACCACAATGTCCGTGTCATTTACATTGCGAGAGACACAAACTCGCATGTTGAAGTTCACAGGTTTGTATTTCTTCTATTCCAATAGCTGATGGTTTCGCATCTCTGCTTGTCAACAATTCATCTATCTTTCGATGTCAATTTGTTGCAGTGCAGCTTCAACATCATGCTCAGCATCGGTTACCAACATTTCAGTTGATCTTTGTGCACGTGATTGAATCCCTCGTCTTTGTACCGGTATGCACACATTTCCCTGCTTTTCTTTTTCCATTCCAATATTTCAGAGGATTCTCTTGACCGACATAATGTAATTATTTGAAAAATTGCAGATTATGATTGGGATTCTGTTCTTCCTGTTTGAGTTTTACGACGATCAGCTATTGGCTTTCATGGTTCTAGTTCTTGTCTGGCTATGCGAATTATTCACCCTGATAAGGTTCGCTCTACTCTTTTGCCTCAGTCACCTTTACATCAACTATCTTGCTCCTGATGATCTCGTTGCCAATATAAAGTTTCCTTTTTAGCTGTTCAATGAATTAGTAAACAAAGTCCTATCTTCCAAATAATGCAGTGTCAGGACACCAATATCGATGAAGTTCTTCCCGCGTTTCTTCTTGCTGTACTTCTTGGTGTTCCACATTTATTTCTTCTCGTACGCATATGGTAAGAAACGAGGTTTTTAACCTTATAACTTGTCTCATTAATTACTGTAATTTCAGAGTCGTTCACTCACTGGCATAACTCTCAACAGGCTTTTCTTATCTCGCCCTAATGACAACCGCTGCTTTCATGCATCACTTGATTCTATACTTCTGGAACCGTTTCGAGGTAAACGTTTGATTTTAGCAACTAGAAGATTGGCCAAAGCCAGAAGAAACTTCAATTATAAGTCTTTATCGGAAAACTACACACACAAAATTTGCAGGTACCTGCTCTTCAGAGATTCCTTCAAAGCCGACAGTCACACCTTCAGCAACACCCAGACTTCCACATCACTTCCTCAACAATCCTAGCATCAACTCTTCACATCACAAGGCTGAACAGAACAACAAGAAACCGATCTCCATCTGGTCCAAACAACACAGCCCCAAACCAAAACACGGAAACAAGATCACCAGCAGCAGCGGCGGCGGATGGAGGAGCCGAGAATCCGATGCAGCATCAAGAGCGAGAAGCGAACGCAGCAAACACCATTCCCGCAGAGCCTAACCCACAAGCAGGCGCGATGAGCTCCTTCAGCTCGATGCTGCTATGGATTTTAGGCGGTGCTTCCTCAGTAGGACTTAACTCGTTTCTTTCGATGTTTAGAGATGTGAGAGATGAAGATGAAGCTCAAGTGTTTGCAGATACTTCCCCTCAAAACCCTCATCATGATCCTCTTTTAGTCGACTAAAAGTTTCTTCCTTTCGTTTGCTGTATATTGTATTTCTTTTTTTGCCTCTGTTTTTTTGTTCCTTGTCTGCTTGTATAGTACTGGCCAGAGAGAAACAAGCGTTTGGGATATAAACAAACAAGGTCAACAAAATTTGGTAACAATGGTGAAAAAAAAATTAAATTTATTAATTTTTTAGTATTTCAATCAATTAATTAATTCATATAAGATTAAATTTGGAGGCCTATCGATTGTGTGTGCGTTTATATATATTTATACATTCGGTGTGTACTATTTTCAAATAATTCCACAGTTTGTAACATTTTAACCCTTTTTTTATTAATCGTAACCTTTTTCTTAATTAAAATGTAAAGGTAATAATTTCTTAAATATAAGTTTAGAGAATTTTTCTTTTTGCGCATATGTTTAGAGAAATTCAAGAAAATGTAGTTTGGCACATTTTCGGATTTTCCCCATTTTAGTTTAATGTTTTAGTAATTTTCGCTACTATATAGATACGGAGTTGAGATTATATAAGTAGAAAATAATAATAATCTTCTTCAGAGCTGTACGGACATGGCGATGATGAGGATGGCTGGCGTTAGCTACATCACCAATACTGCTACTGCTCTGCTTCCATGTCTCTGCAATGGAACAATTGTTCGCCGCCGCTCCCTTCGTCTCCGAAATGGAGGTTCGCGAGAACGAAGTTTTCAGCTCCGATGCGTCTCTGCTTCCGATTCGTTGCAGTTTGATTTCTCGCCGCCTCCCATCGACCACGATCTCCTTGTAAGCTTCTTCTCCGCAGCATTTAATTTCTGCCGCAAGTAACAATTTCTCGAGCATATAAAGTGTTAAAATTCTACCACTATTGAACAGTTTATTTAGATGTTTAGCTCTGGAAAATAGTATTGGAAGGCATTGTTATAAGGTTTTTCGAGGAAAATTAGTAATAGTTTTCGGGGGTTTTGCTTGTGAATTGGCTGTTGCAGAGTTATATAAGCATGCTTATGCATTTCTGCTTTTTTTTTGTTTATGGGCTTGTGAAGGATACAATTAGTGTCTCTGGAGGGAAAGTTTCAGAAGATGGTGTTGTTGAGAGTTTTGATAACGACGATGAGGCTTTGGATGCATTTGATAATGGAGTGGTGGTATGTAACTTTACTTCTCTTTGTTTTAGATTTAACTTTGGAGCTCTTTGGCTGTTTGCATCATGAATTTGTGTTTGATCAAAATTTGATTCTAGGTTGTGGACCTCTCGCATTTTGGGAGAATTCGAGGTATATCCTTGTTTATTCGGGGCTTATCGTGCTTTTTCGACATGGAATTAGTTGCTTTTCGCTTTAACTTTGCCTATGCTACTACCTACTGTTTTTGGCTTTCAACTTTTTGCTACATCCTTGGTGCTATTGCCATCAAGTTAGTGGAGATGACCGCTCTCATTTCCTTCACAACCAAACTACCGCAAATTTTGAATGCCTTAACGAAGGACAGGTGAGTCTTTATAAGGATATTTGAATCGAGTGTATATTGTTGCTTCTGTGAATAAAAGTAACTACTTGTGTTTCTGTTTGCTCGTTTCTTAAGGGATGTGACACTGTATTCGTTACTCCAACAGCAAGGACCATAGATATTGCACATGCCTGGATAATGGTAATAACTGAAAGACAAATAAGTTTGGGTTCACATCTAGTGGCTCATATATTATACATGCAAGTTTCGTGTTAACACGACTCTTTTTACTTTCAGAAAAATGCAATAATGCTAACGGTTTCTCCAACGACGTGCCAGAGCATAATTGAGATGCTAAACAAGTATGTTACAGCCTTTCATCTATTTTATCATATAAAAATTGTGCTGGTTTCTTTGAAAATCAGACTTATTTCTCATCTTCATCCTCTCAGGTATATATTTTTTGCTGAGAAGGTAGAGATCAAGGATATTACCAAGCAAACTTGCTTATTTGCTTTAGCAGGACCCAAAAGCAACGAAGTAAGATTCTTCTTTAAGCAGAGTGACAATTTTCTCTGTTTGGCCTTTATGGTAGTTCAAATACAATGTTTGTATGCTAATGTAAAAAACTTGAAACAGATTATGTCTAAACTGAATCTGGGAGATCTTATTGGGCAGCCATATGGCAAGCATAAGCATTATAGTGTAAGCCTTTTGTTAACTCTCCAAACAGTTCTTGTGAATGGGCATGTAGTAATATGTTTCGTTCTTTTTCAGTTCGATGGAATGCCAATAACAGTTGGGGTCGGGAGTCTTATTTCAGAAGAAGGCTTTACCATGTTAATGTCACCAGGGGGTGCCGTTTCAGTCTGGAAGACTCTTTTATCTGAAGGTGCCATTCCAATGGGTTCTGTAGCCTGGGAGAAACTTAGAATCACTCAAGGTTAGTAAAACTATTGTATGCTCTCACGAAGATGCTCAGTGTTGTACATAGCTATCGGTGATGTCTTGCAGCATAGTTTACTCAGGCCAAAAGCATTAATGTTTTGCAGGAAGACCAGCACCTGAGAGAGAACTGAGCAAGGAATTCAATGTTCTGGAAGCGGGACTATGGAACTCGATCTCTCTGAACAAAGGTACTCAAGAAGCTTTGGTTAAGTGAACTGAAATGATACAAGAAGCATCTTGGTTAAACAAAATTCCAAACTTCTCAGGATGTTATAAGGGGCAGGAGACTATCGCTAGACTCATAACATATGATGGAATCAAGCAAAGGTTGTGTGGGCTTGACCTCTCTGCACCAGCGGAACCCGGCAGCACCATCACACTCGACGGGAAAAAGGTTTTGAGACTTTGTGTGCATACCTTAGTAACTCGAAAACAATGAAGAGCATCTGAATTTTGTTCTATTATTCCTTGACTAGTCGATAAATATTACTTTCAGGTCGGGAAGCTAACGAGCTACACTAGGGGGAAAAACGGATCTAGCCATTTCGGGTTAGGCTACATCAAGAAGCAAGCAGCCTCAATTGGAAACACAGTGACTATAGGGGAATACATTTCTGGGATAGTAGCTGAAGTCCCTTATCTAGCCCGGCAACATCCTCCATCAGCGAACCCGAGTTCTTGAGTAGAAGAAAAGCGTCTTTGATGCAACGAAACTGCACACATACATACACTGGTACGCATAACAAAACTTCTTTTCACATTTATTTTGAGATGCGAGTATACTTATATTTGGATTCTCATTGGAAATTGAAACATTATTATTGATAGATAGGAAAGTGACTAGAACAATAGTTTAGGATCTTTAAGTAGACGTTTCTTTAGGGGCAAATCATGTTAGGACAACTGCAGAGACGCTTGTTGTTAGGTTTAGGAGTGCAATTGCAATAGACTGGGCTGAGCCTTACACTTGGATCCCATGTACGTAATAAGTCATCTAGACATTGTTGGTTTCCTTGTTTTGAGCACGAGCCACTAAACATTTGTTTTTTAAACGGGCACCACTGCCTTCTCTCCGTAGCGATCAAGCTTGGTTCACCTAGTTACATCAACAAAATAGAAAGAGTTTAAACCAAGCTGGTTTGGGTTAATCGGAGTGCGATGAGCAAAACGGTGGTAATCTCAGTAATTGATAAGACCTTGTGAAAGGTGGCTTTGGAGAAGGGAGAATAAGACACAAGTAGCCAAGAAGAAGATTGCAGCCAACTTCATGTTTTTTTTTTTTGTAAGTTATGTGACTTGTGATTATCTCTACATATATAGAGAGACACAAGTACATATTTGACTGTACATAGTTATGTATCTTTGATTCTTGGATTTTGCCGTTTTGGGTAACTAAATCCCACTAAAAAAAATGGGTACGTGTTTTATGGTAAGCTATCTTCCGTTTTTTTGTCGTCTTATGGAAAGCTAACCTGTTTTTGAACGATAATTATTGCTTTTGCCATTAATATTGTTTCTTCATTTTAATGATTTTATTGGCTCACTTTTATAGGCATGTTAGATTGTTTAGTGGACTTCACCTACCCCTTAGAAGAGGTGAATTGGATCCGATGTTTTAGAATTTCAGCATAGGTGTACTCGAACTACAGTTATCTAGCTTTGGATATGTGGTTTTCATTTATTTGGATTTTGGATATTTGATCAAATTTGAGGATATCCGTGAAAATTTGGGGGTGGATGGATTTATATAGAGTTGATTGATTTTTAAAGTTGAAAGATTTGTTAAATTTGTAAAGAGTTTTGTTAGATTTGTAGAGAGTTTGTGTATTTAGAAAATCTATAAAATTATTTTATTGTAATTGATTTTGAGAATCTTAGAATATGTAGTATTTGAAAAGTTTTAAGTGTTAGATTTTTATAGAGTTTCATGTGTTAATTTGTTTAAAATCCATGTGTCACTAACAAAGATTTTAATGGAATTATAGAATTTTTAAAACCTAAAATTTTTGAATAACAATGGATTTTGTATGGATTTTTAAAATCATCAAACCAATAACACTAAATTTTAATAAAAATGTTAGAATCCATTAACGAATAACAAGAAATTTTGAAAATTCTAAAAATTCTTTAAGGGGGGGTTATTGGGAGAAATAGTTATAAAGTTTTGATTGATTTTAAGAGTTGAGAGATTTGTTATTGTTAGATTTGGGAAGAGTTTGTATATTTACAAAATCCATAAAACATATTTTATTATAATGACTTTGAGAATCTAGGTAGTATTTTGAAAGTCTTGTTAAATCTTTTTTTATGAGTTGAATTGTTTAAAATCAATGTCCCAATAACACAAGATTTTAATAGAATCATAGAATCTTTAAAAACCAAACTTTTTGAATAACAAAAGATTTTGGATGGAATTTTAAAATTTTTAAACCAATATCAATCAAATTTTTAAAAGTTCTTTAAAATCCATCTCCCAATAACACCACCTAGATTCTCAAAGTTATTATAATAAAATATGTTTTATGAATTTTGTAAATATACAAATTCTTCCCAAATCTAACAAATATTTTTACAAATTTAACATATCTCTCAACTCTTAAAATCAATTAAAACTTTATAACTATTTTTCCCAATAACCCCCCCCCCCTCCCCCTTAAAGAATTCTTAGAATTTTCAAAATCTCTTGTTATTCGTTAATGGATTCTAACATTCTTATTAAAATCTAGTGTTATTGGTTTGATGATTTTTTAAATCCATACAAAATCCATTATTATTCAAAAAGTTTAGGTTTTAAAATTTTTATAATTCCATTAAAATCTTTGTTATTGACACATAGATTTTAAACAAATTAACAAATGAAACACTCTCAAAATCTAACACTTAAAACTTTTAAAATACCACCTATATACTTAAGATTCTCAAAATCAATTACAATAAAAGAATTTTATAGATTTTCTAAATATATAAACTCTCTACAAATCTAACAAAACTCTTTACAAATTTAACAAATCTTTCAACTTTTAAAATCAATCAACTCTATATAAATCCATCTCTCAATAAACCCTCATAAGTCATATAGGTAGTATTTTGAAAGTCTTGTTAAATCTTGTTTTATGAGTTAATTGTTTAAAATCAATGTCCCGATAACACAAGATTTTAATAAAATCATAGAATCTTTAAAAACCAAACTTTTTGAATAACAAATGATTTTGGATGGAATTTTATAAAGATTTTAAGAATTTTAAGATTCCATTGTTATTGGTGTAATGATTCTTAAATTCCTAAAAAAATCTTGTGTTATTGGTATGATGATTTAATAATTCTCTTTAAATCCTTTGTTATTGGTGTGATGATTTTGTAATTCCATTTGAAATCTTGTGTTATTCAAAAAGTATAGTATCTAATGATTTTGTAATTCTTTAAAATTTTAGTGTTACTGGAACAATGATTCTTTACATTTTAACTCATCAACCACAACTTTCAAAATACTATAGTTTCCCATTGTATTCTCAAAGTTTGGATACCAAATTTAAAAAATAATATTCTTTAACACAAAAGTACTCTTTTTTAACACAAGTTATATTTTTTGACACAAGTCTTTTGTGAGATATTACCCAAATTTGCACAACACATAAAATAACAAAACCCAAATTTGTTGTCAATCAAAGTGAAGAAAAAGCATAATCTTATGCAAATAAATCATAAGTTAACACCATAAGTCCTTCAAAAAGTTAATACCATATAAAATTGTTTATTGATATATCTCACATAAAATCGTTTATTTGACCCCAAAAAAAGATATACCTCACCATTGACAAAAAAAAAAAGATGAAGTGACACAATGAATAATTGTAACATGTCGATGATCTTATTTATAAACAAATAAACATACCTTATTTGAATATATAGTATATAATAAACTTCTAGAAAATTATTATCATATAATTACTTTAACAAAATAATGAAAGAAAATTTGAATATGAATCTATGAAACATTGAGAATCCATAAAAAAATCTTTGTATGGATTCTATAAATATGGATGAACATAACTCTTAAAATCCATACAAATCTTTAAAAATTCTCAAAATCTCTCTACTTTTAAAATCCACAAATATTCTTAAAAACTACACAAATCACCTTCCCACTAACCACCCTAAACTAATAACAACGGATTCTACTAAAATTCTAAGAATCTATAAATTAATAATGATGGAATCTCAAAATTTTAAAAGTTCTTTAAAATCAATCTCCTAATAACCCCCTAAAATCGTTCTCCCAATAACCCCCTTAGATTCGTAAAAAAACAAAATTCAATATATTAACGGATTCGGATTCGGATCCGGACCATGATATTAAGATTTTTAAATCATGATATCTGGTTTCGATGGATCTAAAATTTCTTTATCCACTTATATTCCTTAGTCTTCATTTCTTAATTTTTTAATTATAGAACTATCATTTCTTAAATTTTTAATTTCTTAAAATTTCTGAGATGAAATAGGATTTCGAATCCCACTTATATTCCTTAAGTCTTCATTTCTTAATATTTTTTTAATATTAATCAACAAACATAATTATAGAACTATCAACTATGTAATATATACATAAAAAATCATAGAAATAGACGACATCAATACCGATCACGATCTCCTCTCCTCGTAAGCTTTTTATTCTCTGTGTCACTTGATTGCTTGAAAATCGATCTCTCTGAACAAAGGTACTCGGGAAAGCTTTTGTTTAGTGAACTAAAACGATACAAGAAGTGACTTGAGTAAACAATCTTCAATCATATAAAGGGAAAGGATATCAAGACTTATTAGTTATTACATACGATGGAATCAAGCAAAAGTTGTGTGGAATTAGTATTGGTACGTAGGAAAATGATTTAGAACAACAGTTTGGGGTCTTGAATACAAGTTTTCTAGGGGCAAATCAATGGAGGACAAGTGCAGAGACGCTTGTTGTTAGGCTGAGGAGTGCAGTCGCAGTAGATTGGGCTGAGCCTTACACTTGGATACCATGTGCTTAATAAGTCATTTAGACATTGTTGTGCTCCATCTTTTGAGCATGAACCACCCAACACTTGTTTTCTCGATGGGCACCATGGCCTTCTCCGCGCAGCGGTCAAGCTTGGTTCTTCACCTAATTCATCAGTTCAACAACAAAAACGGAGTTAAACCAAGCCCGTTCGGGTTTACCGGAGTTTGGTGAGAAAAAATGATTATATTAATATGATGATGATGATGATTACCTTGTGAAAGGTTGCTTGGGAGAAGAGAGAATAAGACACAAGAAGCTAAGAAGATCGCAGCAAGATTCATTATTTATTTCTGTAAGTTTCTTCTCTCTTGTTATTAAAAAAAAAAACAAAAGTTTCTTCTCTCTTTGTTTTTTCTTTCTATATTGTTATGACTTTGTGATTGTCTCCACACAAGCACAAATATTTTATATATATATATAAACTCAAGTAGATTTGAATGTACTATTGTAACCTTGGTTTTCGCCGTTTTGGGTAATCACATAGATAGTGAGATTAAAGAAATGGAATCTGTGTTTTCAACGATAATTATAAAAAAAAATTATTTGTATTAATCTTGTTTCTTCTTTCAATGATTTCATGTCTCACTTTTTCTCAACACATGGTCACTTTTCTTAGTTTCCTTTTTTTTTGTCGAGATCCCTCATTTTCTTACATACATTATATTAATCGACAAACATAATAGATCTATACATAGAAACCTTTGTGTGAAACAAACAAAAAAATCATAGAAATCGCTAAATGCATCGAACTATAAGAGCACAGTCGTTTTGTCCTTTTGTTGTTCTTTTGAGATTGAAATTTCACCGTTTTGGATTGCCCTGGGTATTTCGAGACGGATTTCGTTATGCCTCGTATCCCTCTTGAATTTTTCGTTCTATTTTCAATCTCGTTCAAATAATTACTGTGGAGGGGAGGGGGTTATTGGGAGAGAGAGAGTTATAAAAATTTGATTGATTTTAAGAGTTGAGAGATTTGTTAAATTGTAAAACATTTTGTTAGATTTAGAAAGAGCTTGTATATTTTAAAAATCTATTAAAATATTTTTATTATAATGACTTTAAAAATCTAAGCCATACCTAGTATTGAGAGTCTTGTTAAATTTATTTTATGAGTTAAAATATTTAAAATCCTTATCCCAATAACACAAGATTTTAATATAAACATAAAATCTTTAAAAACCAAACTTTTTGAATAACAAAGAATTTTGGATAGAATTTAAAATCTTTAAACCAATAACAATTGATTCTATTAAGATTTTAAGAATCTATAAACCAATAATGATGGAATCTCAAAATTTTAAAAATTCTTTAAAATCCATCTCCCAATTACCTCCCTTATTTTATTCAAGCGGGTACGCGAAGGGTACGAAAAGGAAACGGGTATGAGATATGGTATTTGAATTACCCGTTTAAAAAAAAATCAAAATTATATATATTTTTTCAAAATTTCTCGAAATTATCCAATTTTTTTTAGAAATTAACAGAAATATTTATTCTGAAATTGACATTTATCCAAATTATTGAGAATTTGTGAAGAGATTTTAGGTAAGAAAATTTCTCAAATCCGTCCCGTTACCCAAACTTCCTGTCCCGTTTTTATCAGATTTTATTTTAGAAATTGTTTTCCAATTTCTTAAATTACTCGTTTCCGTCCTATATATACTCGTCAATTCCCGTCTTAAATCTCAAAAAGTTCAGGACTAGTTTTGGAGAACCTCTGTTGCAGCTGGAAAGTTAGTTCACTCTAATAATAAAAAGGGCCGGGCTTAATTTGAAATCTGTTATACAATAATACTTGGTCACAAATATGCTTTTATGTTGTGACTCATAAACAGCGGTGTATTCTTCTCTTTTGGATTAATGATATTGAAGAAGAACGAAAACAACTTCTGAGAAAAAAAAAAAAAAACTCAAACGTTTATAGAAAAAAAATAAGGTTGAAATAAAATAAAAGTAAAAATGGCAGTCAAGGCTTTAGAAGATTCTTTGATGAAACAGCTTTTAATTGTATTTCCATAGGACAGGATCGATGTTCGTTGTAGATGCATGAACAATAATAATAGTCGAGGATTTGTGTTCATATGAACTTATGAAGAATGCATATATCGTCATGATGCAATAAAGATATAGGTACATGTGTTGTGATGTGCATATTTTGACTTTGAACGCAAGAGAAAAAAAACTTGAGATTATGTTTAACGGAAAGAATCAAACTAATTAAAAATTCAATTTTGGTTGTTAAATTTTTTATAATTCAAATAAGTACTCAAGAACAAAACTAGTTTCCGCATCTATTTGGAGATGCAAGTATATTATATTTGGAGATAATTTACGTGGAAATGCAATTTACCAAACTGTAATAACAATTAAAGGCACTTATATTTGGTGTCTTATGGGAAATTACAACATTATTATTGATACGAAGGAAAATTATTTAGAACAAAAGTTTTGGGTCTTATTATCTTACAAAGTTTTAAGGGCAAATCATATTAGAACAAGTACAGAGACGGTTGTTGTTGGATTGAGGAGTGCAATTGCAGGAGATTGGGCTAAGCCTAACACTTGGATCCCATGTACTTAATAAGTCATTTAGACATTGTTGTGCTCCATCGCTTGAGCACGAACCACTGAACACTTGCTTTTTCGATGGACACCACGGCCTTCTCTGCGCAGCGTTCACACTTGCTTCTTCACCTAATTCATCAACAACAACAACAAAAACTAAATTAATCAAAGCCGGTTTGGGTTAACCCGGACTATGGTGAGCAACATGGTAATCTTAATATGATATAAGACCTTGTGAAAAGTTGCTTGGGAGTAGGGAGAATAAGATACAAGAAGCCAAGAAGATCGCAGCCAACTTCATATTTTTATTTTCTCTTGTAAGTTTCTTCTCTCCTTTGTGTGTGTTTCTTTTGATTTATATATTTGGTTGGTTATATAGCCTGTGGTTAAACAATCACATACACTACTAGTACATTTTATTGTACATTGAGAACTAAAATACAATGGACCGTAAAAAAAAAAATACAATGGACCGTATGTTATGGTAAGCTATCTTTAATTTCTTACAAAATCAACCATTGAAATTGATATTTTATTATTTATCACTATAAGAGACAAAAGAATAACTATTTACAAATATTTTTAAAGAAAATGAATAAATAATTAATATGGCATATCTTTATGGGATCTTTTGATTGATGGTATCGAGATGTGTTTCTGATTGTTTCACATAGAGACCATATTTCTGTATCATTTATTGCAAAATTATGCTGGGTCAAAATGTGTACGTATATATACTATATATAGCTATATCATATATATGTGTAGGTACTATATATAAGTAGAATATTAGTGCTTATTTGGAAAAAAATCACAAGTTACAACAACATATAAGCAAAAGAAACAAAAAGAAAAAGAAAGATGAAGTTGGGTGCAATTTTCTTGCTTTCTTGTGTCTTACTCTCCCTTGTCCCAAGCCTAACCGTGGCGGAGATAAGACCGTGGTGCCCATCAAGAAAACAAATATTTGGTGGTTCATGCAAAAGAGATTTCACACAATGCTTTGATGACTTAAGACGAACATGGAGCTCTGTTGGAGATCTTGGTCCAACTGATTGCACTTGCACTCCTCAACCCCAGGACAAGCATCTCTGTTATTGTCGTTTTTTGTCTTGTCCTGGCTAGTTAAATGCTCCAATTAAAGACTCATATTACCTATATATTCAATAATATTTGTTTAATATTAACAAATCAAACATTGGGATTAAAATTATAAGGTTTATAAGTACTTTTGACAACCAATAATGAGCTACGTACTAGTTCAGTTTCAAATACTTCTTGGAATCGTTTAGGAATAAGGTGTTGGTGTTCTTCATAAACCCTCAATATTAACAGATTTGAATTAAATTTGATTTCCTCCATCTATTGAATCACAATTTTTAAACTTGTGCTTGGTGTCTCCTTCCAGCTCAATTCTTCTAATCCGGTGGCTTCTGTAATCCCGAAAGAAAAAAAACAACTCTTCCAATTTGTTGCTTGGTGCAAAGATAATCTCTCCCATATCAGAAACGCCCAAGATTTCCAAATCGCCACCTGTATGAAAAGCTATGCGTTCTTTCGACCACTGCTGTTTCTTGGCGTCCTCTAAAACCCACAAATCGAAAAGGTGGCCAACAGATGGGTAAGGTCGAGTGACAAGAGCTACTTTTCCATGGTAGTTGATCAAATTTGTGTAATTTGAAGATCCCACGCCCTCGGGAAACACGGAAGCAATCTCCAATACTTCATACCTCAGATCAAATCCCACCAAGAAGGGTGGTTTCATCATGGTAAAAGAAGAGGAAGCAGTGTAATATAAAACACCATCTATGCACACACTATGAGGTCCAGGACTGTGATGAGGAATGCTGCATTGGATAGTTCTCCATGAACAATCTTGAGCTCCCAATGTGAGGACTTGGTGTTGACAAAACCGTATACCATTGGTCAAGTAGCACAATACTTTATATTGCGCATCGATCGGATCATAACCTAAAAAGCTTCCTCTAACGATCGTTTCTTCCGTTTTGACAATGGGCAAGGTTATAGACTTACCTGTACTAGGTTTGCTTATGACTTGTTCATCACCATATATAAAGCCTATCAACCCATGTGCGTAACAAGGGTTTTGGTGCCGCTTTTTCTTTAAGTGAGATTGATGAGGACATCGGTCCTAACTTAACCGAAGCTGAGCATGTAGCTGAGGAAGCAGCTGCTGTACCGGTCATGAGACAAGCTCCACGGACCAGATCAGGAACAAGGAGCATCAGGGAGAAGTTTAACAAGTCTGTGGAAAGCTTAATAGCTCTCATCGAGCATGAGGAACTTAAGAAGAAGTTGCTTTCCAAGGAGATCACCAGAGAAACACCATTCAGACCTCAAGAAGACTTAAGCCTTTGGAATCATCAAGACATGGAGAATACTCAGCAGATCACGTTACATACCATTCATGAAGCCACATACCATACCAAGATACAAGAAGACATTTACTTGCAAAACAAGATCCAGCCGAGCTTATTCTTGCCGGTTTTGCAAGGCATTGAGACATGAAATTATTTGTCATAACTAAGGAGCTTAATGGAGGGCCAGAGTCTCTAATCCCTTAGAAGTCTCTAGAAGAACCGGCGCCTAAGAGATTCCTAGCTATCTCTTATCTGATCAAGACTTAAGAAGACTTTCCTAATCTAGACTTAAGGAGATCCACTAAGAAGACAACGGCTAGTTTATCAAGAGCATTTGCGTTTTCCTTTCATAGTTATTTTCTCTTTAATGTTTAACATCTAGTTTCCTTTCTAAGTCATTTTATGACCGTTGTATTACAGAGCTTATAAGCTCCCCCATCTGTTTCATTTTCGATATACAATCTTTTTAGCAAAAACCCTTTCTCTGTGAATTAAGCAAGAACAAACATTTGATCTCTTATTCACTTGTGTGCGAAGCCTTGTGTTTTAGAGTGTCCGACTTATCTCAGTTCTTCCATCAATCTGAGTGGCGTCCATCGATCCATAAAACCCCCTTTTCATCTCATCTCTATTGAGCCTGTGAAGAGAGCCGTACGGCCAGTCATAGATTCACCATCTCAATCCATCCTTGTAAGAACATACTCTTGTTCCTACATCATCTGGTATCAGATCTTAGGCTCTCAATCAGGTGAATCTATCCATCTTTTATTTCTGCAATTTTCTCTGTCTAATTGTTCTTCATTTTTCCAGAAAAATTAAAATCAAAAAAATTTGTTTTCATTTCTGTTCTTGCTTGATCTATTGATTTCCATAAAGAAAACCTATAAAAAGTTTCATCTCATTGTTTTCAGATCATCTAGTGTTTCATTTCTGTTTTTATAAATCCGAAAAAAACTCACTAGTTTCTCTGTTTGCATTCATAGTTTTATTCTTTGCATCTAAATTCAAAAAAAAAAAAGATTTCATTATATAGCATCATCAATCCGTTCATCTGTAACCTGAATCCATTGCTGCATTTTAAATCTGCAAATCATATAGCTTTTGCGTTTTTTTCTGTTCATCGGAGAAGAAGGAGAAAACCCCAAAACGAGTAGTTGCCATAAGTAGTTTATACGGTTGCCAGATTTGTTAGAACCATAAGTTACTTTCCGGATTTATTTTTAAGAGCATTTCGAACAATCCAATGGCCTTCTCTTGAGTCCCATAAGTCGTCTAGATACATTTTTCGTGCCTTTACATTTCCAGAGATCCCATTTGCACTTGATCTATCTTTACTTTCTGTTTTTCACAGGAAGAAGCAATGGGAGACGCTGCCAACACCAACATTGCTCAGATCCTTGCTACTATGCAAGCCACGCTCACTGATTTTGTCAACATTCAGGCCACTTTAGGAGAGCGCATGAATCGCTTTGAGCAACCACCAGCACCAGCACAAGTACCTGCACGTAGAGAATCCCATCAGAGGTGCAAACGCTCAGAGGATTAACAGAGAGGAGGAAGAAGACATGCCTGACCTTGAAGATGATCCACCAGCTCATCAACACCAGCCTATACCGCCGGATCCCAATGGATATTACAATCCTAGGGTACCAAACCGAGCCAGAAGAGAAGAACAAGACAGAGATGGAGGCAAAGACATCAAGCTATCTGCTCCAACATTCTCTGGAAAGATTAATCCAGATGCATATCTGGATTGGGAGAGAAGAATGGAATACATCTTTGAGTACTACCATTACTCAGAGGCAAGGAAGATCTCATTAGCTGCTGCTCAACTTACTGAGAACGCTCTAGCATGGTGGGATCGAGATGTTTCAGATAGAAGGAGACATCGACATGGGCAGATCACTACTTGGGAGGATATGAGGTTCAGCTTGAGGAAAAGATA
Organism: Alliaria petiolata; assembly: GCA_020283515.1. Taxonomy (NCBI): domain Eukaryota; kingdom Viridiplantae; phylum Streptophyta; class Magnoliopsida; order Brassicales; family Brassicaceae; genus Alliaria; species Alliaria petiolata. Next base: position 85,093,885 of record JAHZTW010000001.1, read on the forward strand.
TGTTCCTGCTCACTACCACATAGACTTGCAAGGGAGGTTCCGCAAGCTTACACAGGGGAGAAAATCTGTAGAAGAATACTTTGAAGAGTTTGAAACTCTCAAGAACAGATTGGAGGTTGAGGATACTCCAGAGACTTTGATGGCACAGTTTCTGGATGGATTGCAAGACAGAGTTGCTAGAAAAGTGGAACGCCAAGGCTACCATGATCTAGAGGAGCTCCTGCATCTTGCAATACAAGCTGAGCAACACATCAAGAGGAAGACTGCTGCTACAAACAGAAGTAAAACCCCCTGGAATCCACCACCACAACGTAATATAGACAAGGGAAAGTCTCTAGAAGCAGAATCAAAGTTCAAGAAGCCTACACCAGAGGCTCCCAAGTTCAACAAACCTGAGGCTAGCAAGTTTCCAGCACAGAGAGCAAGAGATATCACTTGTTTTAAGTGTCAAGGGAAAGGACACTATGCAAGAGAATGTCCAAACCAGAGGGTAATGATTCTTAAAGCAAATGGCGAGTATGAATCACAAGATGAACTAGAAGAAGAAGCTATTGAGTCTGAGGAAGACATCATAGACTATCCAGACAGAGGGGATCTTCTAGTAGTGAGGAGATCACTCAGTGTTCTCTTTGAGCCTGAGACCATTCAGAGAGAGAACATCTTCCATTCACGCTGCACCATCAATACTAAGGTATGTAGTCTGATCATAGATGGTGGTTCTTGTACTAATGTTGCTAGTACATATCTGGTTAATAAGCTAGGTTTACCAAAGACCAAGCATCCTAGGCCATACAAGCTCAAGTGGCTGAATGACGATACTGAGCTAAAGATTGCTGAGCAAGTGACGATTCCATTCAGAATTGGCAAGTACTCAGATCAAGTTATATGTGATGTTGTGCCAATGCAAGCCGGCCATCTGCTTCTAGGGAGGCCATGGCAGTTTGACAAAGAAACCTTGCACAATGGGAAGACTAACTTCTACACTTTTTCCCATAACAACAAGAAGCATAGCCTGGCGCCTCTCACTCCTCATGAAGTTAATGAGATGCACAAAGCAATGTCAAAAGGCTCAGAGGTAAGTAAAACTAATTTATATGTATCACCTATTTCAGTTTTAAAATCTCTTGACTTGCAAGAAAATGTGCTACTGATGATCTTTAGAGAAAGTTTACTTTCAGGACAAGAGCAACAAGATATACCAGCTGCTGTTTTAGAGCTATTGGATCGATTTACTGATATTTTTCCAGAAGAAATCCCACCTGGCTTACCTCCTATAAGGGGAATAGAGCATCAGATTGATCTGGTACCTGGAGCCCCCTTACCAAACAGAGCAACATATCGTGTGAATCCAGAAGAAGCAAGAGAGTTGGAAAAACAAGTACAAGAGCTCATATCTAAAGGATACATCAGGGAGAGCTTAAGTCCTTGTGATGTTCATGTGCTTCTAGTACCTAAGAAGGATGGATCCTGGAGGATGTGTGTGGATTGCAGAGCAATCAACAACATCACCATCAAGTACAGGCATCCAATACCAAGGTTTGCTGATATGCTGGATGAGCTAAATGGAGCAACAATCTTCTCAAAGATTGATCTAAGGAATGGATATCATCAGATGTGCATGAAGGAAGGAGATGAGTGGAAGACTGCGTTTAAGACCAAGAGAGGATTGCATGAATGGCTGGTAATGCCATTTGGACTTACAAACGCTCCTAGTACATTCATGAGGCTCATGAATCACGTCCTTAGAACCTACATCTGTAAGTTTGTTGTAGTATATTTTGATGATATACTAATCTATAGTACTTGTCTTGCTGATCATTTAAGACATCTAGAACAAGTACTTGAAACTTTAAGAGCTGAAAGTCTATATGCAAACCTGAAGAAATGCACATTTTGCACTAATGAAGTTGTGTTTTTAGGATTTGTTGTAAGTTCTCAGGGATTAAAGGTGGATGAAGAAAAGATAAGGGCTATTCAAGACTGGCCAACGCCTACTACCATTGGACATGTGAGGAGCTTTCACGGTCTGGCCAGCTTCTATAGGAGATTTGTACAAGATTTCAGTACCATAGCTGCCCATTTAACCTCAGTAATCAAGAAGAATGTTGCATTCCAGTGGGGAACAGTTCAAGACAATGCATTAAACAAGCTCAAAAAAATCTTAACAAATGCCCCTGTTCTGGTACTACCTAACTTTGATAGTACTTTTGAGATAGAATGTGATGCTTCTGGATCAGGAATTGGAGCTGTGTTGACACAAGGAAGGAAACCAGTAGCTTACTTCAGTGAAAAACTAAGTGGAGCTTCCCTCAACTACCCCACTTATGACAAGGAGCTATATGCACTAGTTAGATCTCTTGAAACTTGGCAACATTATTTATTGTCTAAAGAGTTTGTTATTCATACAGACCATGAGACATTAAAGCATTTGAGAGGCCAGACAACACTAAAGAAGAGGCATGCTAAGTGGCTGGAGTTTGTGGAAACATTCCCATATGTCATTAAGTACAAGAAGGGAAAAGAAAACATTGTGGCTGATGCATTGTCCAGGAGACATGCTCTAATCACCACGATGGAGTCTAAAGTCATGGGATTCGAGCACATCAAGGACTTATATGAGGCTGATCCTGACTTTCAAGAAGCTTTCAAAGAAACTAGTAAAGCTGCATTTGGAGTATTCTATCAACAAGATGGGTTTCTGTTTAAAGAAAAGAGGTCGTGCATCCCTCAAGGATCTATGAGAGAATTGCTAATCAGGGAAGCACATGGAGGGGGACTCATGGGACATTTCGGCAGAGACAAGACTCTAAGTGTTCTCACTGAGCATTTCTATTGGCCTCACCAAAAGAGAGATGTGGAGAGATTCTGCGCCAAGTGCATTACATGTCTAAAAGCCAAATCCAGGTTACATCCTTATGGTTTATATATGCCGTTGCCTATTCCTAACCACCCTTGGGTAGATATTTCTATGTATTTTATTTTAGGCTTACCCAAGATCAACCACAAAGACTCTATCTTTGTAGTTGTGGACATATTCTCCAAAATGGCCCATTTCATACCATGTAACAAGACTAATGATGCAACACAAACTGCTGATCTCTTCTTTAAAGAAGTAGTTAGGCTACATGGCGTGCCCAGAACCATATTCTCTGATTGTAATACCAAGTTCCCGAGCCATTTCTGGAAGACATTGTGGAAGAAGCTAGGAACAAAGCTGCTCTTCTCCACTACTTGTCATCCTCAAACAGATGGACAAACAGAGGTAGTGAATCGCACACTATCCACATTGCTAAGAGCTACGGTTGGTAAGAACTTAAAGAACTGGTTAGCATGCTTACCTTACATTGAATTTGCTTATAATAATGCTAAGCATTCTGGTACAAAGTTTTCACCATTTGAGGTTGTTTATAGATTCAATCCAGAAACACCTTTAGATCTCTCACCCCTGCCCCCAAGTTGTTTATTCTAGTGCAGAAGGTGTTACTAAATCTGAATTCGTGAAGAAACTTCATCAAAGAGTTAAAGACAACCTGGAGAAGAAGACTGAGAAGTATAAACATCAAGCTGATAAAGGGCGCAAGGAGATTACATTTGAGCCTGGTGATTGGGTCTGGTTACATATGAGGCAGGAGAGGTTCCCTAATCAAAGAAAATCCAAGCTTTCCCCAAGAGGAGATGGCCCATTCCGAGTACTTGAGAAGATCAACAACAATGCATACAAGTTGGAGCTGCCAGGTGAGTTAACTATTTCTCATACTTTTAATGTTACTGACTTATCCCCTTTTAATGCAGATGTACCAGTTCTGAGGTCAGAACCTTTTCAAGGGGGACAGAATGATGAGGACATCGGTCCTAACTTAACCGAAGCTGAGCATGTAGCTGAGGAAGCAGCTGCTGTACCGGTCATGAGACAAGCCCCACGGACCAGATCAGGAACAAGGAGCGTCAGGGAGGAGTTTAACAAGTCTGTGGAAAGCTTAATAGCTCTCATCGAGCATGAGGAACTTAAGAAGAAGTTGCTTTCCAAGGAGATCACCAGAGAAACACCATTCAGACCTCAAGAAGACTTAAGCCTTTGGAATCATCAAGAAATGGAGAATACTCAGTAGATCACGTTACATACCATTCATGAATCCACGGACCATACCAAGATACAAGAAGACATTTACTTGCAAAACAAGATCCAGCCGAGCTTATTCTTGCCGGTTTTGCAAGGCATTGAAGACATGACATTATTTGTCATAACTAAGGAGCTTAATGGAGGGCCAGAGTCTCTAATCCCTTAGAAGTCTCTAGAAGAACCGGCGCCTAAGAGATTCCTAGCTATCTCTTATCTGATCAAGACTTAAGAAGACTTTCCTAATCTAGACTTAAGGAGATCCGCCAAGAAGACAACGGCTAGTTTATCAAGAGCATTTGCGTTTTCCTTTCATAGTTATTTTCTCTTTAATGTTTAGCATCTAGTTTCCTTTCTAAGTCATTTTATGACCGTTGTATTACAGAGCTTATAAGCTCCCCCATCTGTTTCATTTTCGATACACAATCTTTTTAGCAAAAACCCTTTCTCTGCAAATTAAGTAAGAACAAACCTTTGATCTCTTATTCACTTGTGTGCGAAGCCTTGTGTTTAGAGTGTCCGACTTATCTCAGTTCTTCCATCAAACTGAGTGGCGTCCATCGATCCATAAAAACCCCCTTTTCATCTCATCTCTATTGAGCCTGTGAAGAGAGCCGTACGGCCAGTCATAGATTCACCATCTCAATCCATCCTTGTAAGAACATACTCTTGTTCCTACATCAGAGATACCGTTCTTGATACAAAATAAAATGGTGGCACGTCCACAACTAGAGCTTTAGGATCCTCCTCGGCCACTACAAGAGCTTTAAGATTCCGGCTCTTACTTCGAGTAACCCGACTATCAGGCCTAAGGGTAACCAACTGGCTCGGCTCTGGCTTTCGGCACAGTGGAGTGGAAACAAGCGTTGACTGGGAGAAGAAGTACCAGTTTTCTTGATTACCCTTTGTTTGTTTGTTGAAAGCCAAGAGGAGTCGAGGCTGATAGATTTTGGAGGAAACCTTATAAGTGAAATAGTTTCTCTCATCTTTATTCATTAGCCAATAAGCTTATTTATACAAAGTCTTAACTTGTCTAGCAAGCTGATTACATATTTAATAATAGTAAATCTTCTTATTGTTAAATAAGGGAATATACACAAATGTTAACATTCCTAATAACAATAAGGAAATATGTTCACGTCGATCTCGTCATCCCGAGATCTCCTAATACCCTCCTGCAAGCTCATATGTGGTAACACATATGAGATTGAACAAATCATCATACCTTCACGGTGTTTATACCCGACCTTCGGGTCATCATTGGTATTATACCTCGCCATAAGGTCATCGATTCGGTGGAAAATACATCATGATCGTAGTGCTGTGTATTTCCATCGTCTCGTCATCTGTCACCATGTGAACTAAACAAACCCATCAATAGATTCATGTTCATAGTTCACAATAACATCATCATCACCGCCGGATCAGTATATATCCATTGGAGTCGTCATCTTCGTGGCCACATCCACTACTAGAATCAGGTCGCATAGCTACGAAAATTGTTACAAAAAATTTTTGTAACTAATTTTTTCTACATATAGCAAGGAAATGCTACAATTAAAGAAAAGTGTTTAAGTGTAGCAAATTCGTAACTTATTGTAGGAAAATTGCTACTATTTGTGAGAAATTATCAGTTGTAAAAAATATGTTATAAAAACCCACAAATTTTTCGTAGCACATTTAGTTACAAAGTTGTTTGTAGCGTATTGTAGATAATTACCCACGGTTTGCGAGAAAAAATGTTTTGTGGCAAAATTGATACAAAAGGCAACAACATATTTCGTCTCAAAATTAGTTACAAAAGTTGGATGTAACATTCTGTAAGAATTTTTCTACAATTAGAAATGAAGTGGTTTTTGTAGCAAAATGGCTATAAAAACCCACAAAATAAACGTCACAAATTAGTTAGAACATGTTGTTGTAACAAATTCGGTGAGTAGCTAGAAAAAGTTGCAAAATTTTTGTAGCAAATTTGGGGGGGAGGGGGAAATATTAAACGTGTATACCTACCTTTAAAAAAGGCCACATGCATAAGTAGTAAAATGCAAGTAGGTGTAACTAATTATAGGTAGAAACTACCAATCGGACAAACAAGTATAAAAAGAGGAAGCTAGCTTCTCATGTTACTCATTCAAAATCATTTAAGTGTCGTTCAAAATTTTTGTATTCATTGTAAAATTTTTTTTCCTCATAAGATTTCAAGTGTCTTGAAAAAAGGGAAATATTCTGTTCTCAAATCTATTTAGAAGAAAAAAATATATTTCCAAAAAAAAAATAAGAGAAGGATATTTAATTTAAAAGAGAGAGAGAAAAATGTCTTCAAGCAATTATAATGAAGGTGGAAGACAATGGATGTACAATCGTATCAATCCACAAACAGCATGTGTAACCGAAGAATTTGAAGCGGGGTTAGATCAATTTATACGATTTGCAGGCCAGCATCCATACGACGGGAATAGAATATGGTGTCCTTGCGTGAAATGTCAAAATATGGTTCTTAAAGACGTCAACAGAGTGTGCAACCACTTATACAACAAAGGCTTCACACCGAATTATTTTGTGTGGACTGCTCACGGGGAGCAGTTAGGGCATCCGCAAGTATATGAAAACGAAGGTGTATGGAATGATTTTGTTGATGAGGAGCAAGCCGCGTATCCAAGGATGATGCCAAATACAGAAGCGGCAGAAGATTTTGAGGACATATTTGATAAATCGATAGAAGATGCCTACAACAGAGAGACGACCAAAATTTTCAGTGCTTTTGATGCAGCAAAAGAACCTCTATATGCTGAATGTATGGAAGGATTGTCAAAATTCTCATTTGCATCTGATATGATGTACGTGAAGACGAAAAACAATGTTTCTGAAGAAGCATTTGATGATTTTGCTCGCGTTTACAAGCATAATCTTCCAAAAGGGAACGTCGCTCCTGAGTCATATTACGAAACAGAGAGGACGATGCGAACATTGAGTATGCCTTACGAGAAGATAGATGTGTGCAAAAATAATTGCATGATTTACTGGAGTGAAACGGACATAAATTTGTTGCAATGCAAATTTTGTGAAACCCCAAGGTACAAACCGGAGAAGGCGAAAACAAGGAGAGGTGGTTCCAGTGGAAAGCGTGTTCCGTATAAGAAGATGTTTTATCTTCCACTCACTGATCGGTTGAAGAGATTGTACTTGTCTGAGAAAACAGCGGGAAATATGAGGTGGCATGCAGAAAATAGAAGAAGTGATGGAAAGATGCAAAATCCTTGTGATGCGAAGGCGTGGAAGCATTTTAATCAGGTATATCCTGATTTTGCAAGTAATATAAGAAACGTGTATCTGGGATTGTGTACCGATGGATTTAATCCATTTGGGATGTCTGGTGGGAATTATTCTTTATGGCCAATAATTCTTACTTCGTACAATCTACCTCCAAAAATGTGCATGAAAAGAGAATATTTGTTTTTAACCATACTAGTCCCAGGTCCAAACCATCCGAAAAGAAGTTTGGATATTTTTTTGCAACCTTTGATTGAAGAATTGAAAGGGCTATGGGCACTTGGAGTGGAGGCATTTGATGTTTCAAGTAATCAGTTGTTCAACCTTCGAGCGGTTTTACTGTGGACAATCAGCGACTTTCCAGCGTATGGAATGTTGTCCGGGTGGACGACTCATGGTCGCTTATCATGTCCTTATTGCAAGGATGATTGCGATGCTTTTCAGTTGCGGCATGGGCGGAAAACGAGTTGGTTCGACTGCCATAGAAGATTTTTGCCTGAACATCATAATTTTCGCGAAAACAAGAGGTGGTTCCGTAAGGGTAAGATTGTTATGAAAAAACCCTTAGAAGATGAATCGGGGGAAGAGATCGTGCTACAGTTGGAGAACATATATGGATTGAAGCAAACAATAAAATGCGGTGGGAATGGTCATATTAACAACAACATTGAAGGATATTTGGATTATCACAACTGGCATAAGAAGAGCATCTTCTGGGAGTTGCCATATTGGAGGACACATTTGCTCCGCCATAATCTTGATGTGATGCACATTGAGAAAAATTTCTTTGACAACATTTTTAACATTGTTTTCAATGTGCAAGGAAAAACTAAAGATACTGTTAACTCAAGGAAGGATCTGGAGTTATATTGTGATCGGAAAACTTTACATCTTACTCAACAAGGAAGGGCTCCGATTCCAATTTTCAGGATGTTGTCAGAGGGAAAGGCAACATTTAATCATTGGTTAAAGCATGAGGTGAAATTTCCAGATGGGTATGTGTCTACCATTGGTCGTTGCATAAACGAGGAAGCTTGTAGAATGTATGGGCTTAAGAGTCATGATTGTCACGTAATGATGCAACGTATATTTCCATTTGCGTTTGCTGGACTTCTTTCATCCGCTGTCCATGAGGCGATATCAGGTATATTTTAATAATATCTTATATTATTAATTACTTTGAAAAATTTATATCCAATGGTAATAGTTGAGATTAACAAATTGATATTTTTTATAAACAGATGTTGGGTTGTTCTTTCGTGATCTCTCGGCAAGGACGTTGACATTGAGTAATGTCGTGCGGGTCAAAAAAATATATGTCAAACCATATGCAACTTGGAGAAGATATTCCCGCCATCATTTTTTGATGTTATGGAACATTTACCAGTTCACTTACCAACCGAAGCAGAACTTGGCGGCCCCGTTCAGTTTAGATGGATGTATCCGTTCGAGCGATTTATGTTTCACCTAAAGAAGAAGGCAAAAAATAAAGCAAATGTGGAAGGGTCGATTGTGGAGGCATACATTAATGAAGAAATATCGACATTCACTTTACAATACTACGAGATTCCGGGGACCATTATGAACACTGAGCCTAAAAAACGACAGTACGCCGGCTATTTGCAGCACACCACGTACTCGTTCGACGTCCCTGATATCTTTTGCCATGTCGGTATTGGAAGCGGTAAATCATATAAAGCATATTTATCTGATGAGGACATACACATTGCCCACACATATATTCTGCTAAATTGTCCTGAAATGGGACCATACGAAAGGTTTGTTATAAATTGTAGTTAAATTTGTGTTTACTACTATATTTATGTCACTTACATATATAAGTCTTAAAATGCGTTCAGCTTGTACGATGATTTCATGAGGTCAGCTCATCCGGGTATTACCGATTACCATATTCATGGGCAAAAACAACAAGATTTTTCGAGTTGGCTTTTGGAGCTGGTGAGTTTTATATATTGAGTCGTTTCATATTTACAACTCAATGTTTAATCAAAGTGTTTGACCAATAAAATTGACGTGTGTACAACTACAGGTTCGAGCGGATTACACAAATACGTTGTACCCGTTATGGTTACATGAGCTTGTAAGAGGTCCAATTAGGAAAAGCACTTGTTGGAACAAGTACTTTTCTCGGGGTTATATATTTCACACGGTTCAATTTGGTGAAAATAGATCTACGGCAAATTACGGTGTAAGTGTACGTGGGAGTTCAGGTCCAGAAGAAGCTTACTATGGTAGACTACACCAAATTATAGAATTGGCATATCATGGTGCTATTGGGCTGAAGGTCACCCTTTTCCGATGTGATTGGTTTGACACGACGCGTGGTTCGGGAACTAGAATGCGTAAACTTGGTGTTGTAGAGGTATTTGCAAGTGGGAGATATGACCAATATGATCCATTTATACCCACGACACAGGCAGATCAAGTTTGTTTCCAAAGATACCCACGAGTGGTTGTTGAGGAGGATGAATGGTTAGTCGTAGTGAAAGTGACACCCCGAAGAGTACTTGCAGAATTCAGCAAACAACAAGAGGCGATGCAAGAGGAAGAGAATGAGTACGTCCACCCTACAGAAGTTGGTTTACTTAATGTAAGTTCCCTTGTCATTCCCAGTGGACAAGTTGAAGATATCCCGGAAGATCCTGAATTCGAGACTGAAGATGAATATGGTTCAGATGTAGAGTTGACGGACTCATATCGTACTTCTGATTTTGATTCTGATTCTAATTCTGATTCTGAAAATTAGGTTATTTAGCTTTAATAATATGTATATGTACTTTTAATAAATAAAACAAAAATTTCCGGCTTAAAAAAAATATCATGTCTTAACATAGATATATGAAAAAATCTATACTTATAAAAATTAAAAATACAACATTTGAAAAGAAAACTCAGCCAATTTCAGTTTTTGAAGACTTGATCCCATGCCATTAATGTTCAAACATTAAAGTGTTAACCAATTTTACCTTGTGAAATTTGTTGTCTACATTAATCATAATTTAATTATATTACCCACTCACTGATGAAAAAAAAAAAGAATTGGGTAATTTGTGTTTTTGGCCCAATATATAATAAAGTCCAACACATTCAATCTATTTTGGCCTAATGTATATTCAAGCCCTAGATGTAAAATGTCAAAGGTAATTTACCTTTCATAGCTACGCAAAGTTTGTAGCAAATTTTTGGTATCGATCGGTTAAAAATATAATTCTAACACAAGTATCAGAAGATATTTTCTTTTGAGAGGTCCGATAATTTTCTTGCCTTCTTTCTTTGCCGCTTCGCTTGTAGCTAGGGTTTCAGATTCTCTAGACACTTCTCCGACCATCGGTTAATCCCGCAAGGATCAGTCACTCTGTTCATCATCTTCCTTCTCCATCTCCGCATCCCCGTCAATAGTTGTTGTGCTTCAAATCTCCGTTCATATCGGCGATTCCGTTGTCAAGGTAAAAGAGGGGTTTTTTTTTTCATTTCTTAGCGAATCCGGATTCCATCTCTTCGATTTTGTTCTAATTAACAACATAAACTGAGTTCTCATAGTTCAATGTCGTGCTTTTTGATTAGGGTTTATGCATGTTTAAAATTTTACTCTTTCTTCATTGTAGATGTTTCGTGGAGGATCTGCAGGAGGCGGTGGTGGATATGCTGGCCGCAGCGGTGGCAGAGGAGGTGGCCGCGGAAGGGGAGACCCCGCCGGTGGTAACGACGACGCCAATGCGGGCATAGGAGCCAACGTCGGAGGTGGCGCTGTCCCTGCTAACGGAGGAGGAGCAGGACGTGGTGGAGTAGCCGGCAGAGGAGCCAACGGCGGAGTTGGTCCTGTCCCTCCTAACGGAGGAGGAGCAGGACGTGGTGGAGTAGCCGGTGCGGGCAGAGGAGGCAACGGCGGAGGTGGCGCTGTCCCTGCTAACGGAGGAGGAGCATGACGTGGTGGTGTCGCCGGTGTGGGTAGAGGAGCCAACGGCGGAGGTAGAGGGAGAGGGCGTGGTCGTGGCCACGGTGTAGGGGTTGCTCCTGGGAATATGACAATCGATGCCCTTCTCGCCAGCGAGGCACGGCGGCTCATGCCGGTTCTGCAACCCGAGAGGGAAAACGGAGCAATGTGGTAAAGTGTTACTTCTCTACTCCGTTTGGATATTATCCCTGGTTGTAGATATGAAAGTGTTAGCTTCATTGTAGATTGTCCGTTTATTGAATTTGATGTTAAGTATTGGATGATGTTAGTTAGTTCTTAGCTTATAAGTTCATTGTAGCTTGTCCGTTTATTGAATTAGATGTTAGTTATTGGCTGCAATGGGTAATTTTGTTAATCTCAGATTGTATCGCACAATGCTGGTTCATTATATTGCACTTTGCTTGTTGATTGTATATCACTAACCTTCTTGTACAATAGCTACTTAGTACTTATGTTTGGTTAAATAGTCTGAACCACCTCATATTATGTACTTACTTGGTTCTCTTTGTGTTGCAATGTTTGGTACTGATAATCCTCCAAGGCGAGTGATTGTGGCTGCCATCAGAAGGCATTTTGATGGCCCTTGGTTGAACATCTCTTCCGTCCCTACTGAAACCATAATTCAGTGGTGGGGTGAATTCATTGTAAGTAACTATGACTTTGTATTCCTAAAGTCTCTTTCATCATTTTATCCGATCTAAGTCAATGTTTTTTTTTTCATGTGTCTGAGACCAACAATTTTAGTACCTATGACTGTAACATCTGATTCTGTTTATGCTTGCTTCCTTTTTCCCAGCAAGCTTTCTACTGGGAGCCAGAACATGGAGCGATGGTCTACTCTTTCTGGCACAACATCACTGCATCACGCCTCATAGACATGGTCTCAAAGGCTAAACTCAAAACTGAAAGGCTTGAGTGGATAAGTCAGGGCATATTGGAAAGTATGCGGGCTTATTGGAACAGCGAAGTAGGCAAGAGGAAGGCAGCAATCTTTGCAGCAAACAGGTTGTCAAACCGCTCTGGTTATGGGCCTCACAGACTCACTGCAGGGGCTAGGAGTTTTAACCAAGTCAGAGAGATTATTGTAAGTTCACTTCACTTTAAACTCGTCTTCTATTTCTGCTTATACTCTTTTCAACTTAGCTGCTACCTAATTTGTGTTTTCGTATGCAGAGACAAAGGGAAGGTGTTGAGCCCTCAATGCTCCGTGTACTGAGAGAGACACATAGGAAACCTGATGGCACCTATGTTGATGCAAGGGCTCAGTCGATAGATGAAGAAATACATAGGCAGATCCGAGTGAATGACATTTTGGGGTCCGAAACACAATCATATGACGGCTCAGGTGTTACTGGTTTGACACCGGAAGAAGAAGACAATCTCTACTTGAAGGTAACCCGATTGCTCCTCTACTTACATCACATACTAACAGCGATATCATGGTATAATAGGGTGTTTTGAAATGATAAAATTTCCTTTCTCTATTACTCTCTTAGTGTTGATCCTCACCGAAGTTATCTGTTTTTTGTGTCTTAGTTGTAAATTTTCTTTGTTATTATACGATGGGTTCACTTGATGTTTTCTTAGTGATAATACCATGCTTTCAAATGATTGTGATGTCCTACTACAATCAGAAATGGGTTCTCTGTTTTCCTGTGAGGGGCTACTACGAGATTAGTTCTCTGTTTTGCAAACAATTAAGTTCTCTCTTCCTCTAATTTTTGCTACTGTATTCCTTCCTTGTAGGTTGTCACGCCCACCCAGTCAGGTCGTGTTTTCGGTCTCGGTGGACAGCAGGCTATTCGGGAGCGCGGGGAAAGCTCCAATATGGCGGCATCAAGACTCACTCTTCAACACCAAGTTACTGCTTTGCAGGAACAGTTGGCATCAGTTGTGGAGTTTATGCAGCGGTACATGCCTACAGATGGTGAAGGAGGTGCTGATGCCCACAGGTCGTCCACTCCTCGGACTATGGCTTCAGCGACTGGTCCAGCTCGGGTTCAACTCAGTGACTTGGAGGTCAGTGTAGATGCTGCCATGATTCATCTTCTAAGGCCTACGGTTCAGCTTCCCACCCCTGATGCACCACTAGAAGACAACCCCCAAGCTGAAAAAGAACCAGGCTCAGATGATGCAGGACCACAACACAACGCCCAAGGTGAAGAAGCACCACCCTCTGATGATGAAGAATACGACGGAAATGCAGCTTTCTGATCTTCCTCTACGGTTCAAAAGGTAACGTACTAAAGTCTAACTCTTTTTGGTATATATGGTTGAGTTTGTCATAAAGACAAACTATTTTTGGTATATATGGTTGATGTTTAATAATATTAGATCAACTCGGCTTGTGATTATATGTATAGGTAGGCATTATTGCCTATTGTAATCTCAGTACTTTTGTAATCGGCTTTATGAATTGTAAACTCACTTTGTATACTTTTATTTTTATTGAATGAATGTATGTTTTATATTAGTTTGTTTTTTTATATGCTTTCTTTCTAAATATGTGAATTTGTTTCTTTCTTTCTGCAATTTATATAAAAAAAAACCAAATTTTAACATTTTCGATGCTTTACAAAACCCACGAAGATGTTGCTTTTTGGTTAAAGTTGTTTCAAAATCTTTTCTCTCAAATTGTAACAATTGACACAAACATTTTGTCACCATTCATCGCAATTACCCACGACGATGTTGTTTACATTTGTTGCTTTTACTCACGCTTATTTTGTGGATTTTTGTATCTTATAACTACACATAATTTGTAGCCAAATTGTAACTAATTTGCTTCAACTATGTATCTATTTGTCGCAATTTCGCTACAGGTTTCTTGTAACCAATTTGTAACTAATTTGCTATAATGTTTTTGGTGGACAATTGTATACTTCTGCAACAACCTATACGCAGCAATTCGTAGCTATTATGTTACAACGTTTTTGTAGCAATTTTGTATCAAATTACCGACAATCAAAATTTGTAACAAATTTGATTCAAATTCCGACAAGATAAATTTGTAGGTACTTCGTAGCAAATTTGCTTCAAAAAGCTATAAAACATAATTTGCTACGATCCTATAGTCACGCGCCTAATATTGTCTCTAATTTGTAGCAACCGTTTTTTTGCTACAAATTATAAATCATAGCCACGACAAAATTTGTAGCTATGTCATCTCATTCTTGTAGTGATTAAATTTGTAGTAGATTGATAACCACATGAAGACAAATTCTTGCAAATATGTATTTTGAATCAAACAAAACACCACAATCTCACATTTTCTCTTTTTCATTATTTTTTATTAAATAGCAAAAAAAAACAGGAAAAAGAAATAAAAAATTAATAAAACCAAAATTTCTTTAGAGATTTGGGAAAGCACGTTCCTTTCCCTATTTTTTTTTTTTTGAAAAATAAGAAATCAAGCACATCCTTTTTTTCATTATTTGTTTTTTTTTAAATAGCGAAACAACAGGAAAAAAAAATATTAATAAGAAAACCAAAATTTCTTTAGAGATTTGGGCAAACACGTCCCTTTCCCAATTATTATTATTTTTTTTGGAAAATAAGAAATCAATATGCAAAGAAGAAATAGAAAGATAAAACCGTAGCAGTAGTTGGCCAAGAATCGAACAAAGTCTTTTGTATGTGGCTATTGCTTTGAAAATAACAAAACTCAAGCCCATAGGAATTGATCTTATCTATGATACCATGATAGATTTTGAAAGAAACCTTAGAAGTGAAATAGTTTCTCTCATCTTTATTCATTAGCCAATAGGTTTATTTACACAAAGTCTTAACTTGACTAGCAAGCTGTTTACATATTTAATAATAATAAATCTTCTTATTTAACAATAAAGGAATATACATAAATATTAACTATCCTAATAACAATAAGGAAATATGTTCACGATCTCGTTATCCCCGAGATCTAATAGAGGCTGCTTTTCTGGAGAAGACCTAAACGAGTAGGATCTGATGAAATGACGACCGCGGATGGTTGATGCCTATAGCTTTGATACTCGAACGAACCTGGCTACAGATTTCTTACAAAATACAATGGACCGTATGTTATGGTAAGTTATCTTTAATTTCTTACAAAATCAACCATTGAAATTGATATTTTATTATTTATCACTTTTTTTTTTCTCTAAGGTCTGCTTATATTGATGAACTTAAGTAATCAAAATGTAAGACATTCGATATTACAGAGGGAACATAATGGTAATGAGTAAAAGACAATCCATTCGGAATAGGTGTTGTTGCAAGAAGATGAGCCGGGACATTTTCATTTCTTGGACGCCATTGTACTCTGACTTCATCAAATTTTCCCATCCAAAACCAGATTTCTCTGGTCCAATTAAGCATTCCAAAATGCAGCTTGTCTTTGTTGACAATATCCACCAATTCTTTGCAATCACCTTCAAACTGTATTTTCTTCAACCCTGTAGTCCAACAAGCTTCCATAGCCATTATTAAAGCTTGTGCTTCACATTCCAGAGCATTTAAAACTGGTAATCCCTGACCTTGACCTGCACTAACAAATCGACCCTCTGCATTTCGTAATACCCATCCGGCTTTTTCATTTTGTTGTGCATGAAAGGAACCATCATAATTACATTTGATCCAATCACTAGGAGATCGTGTCCAATGGTCACGTGTACTCCGTGGGCTGCGTCTTAACACTGACTGATGAGGATCAATACGGTTGATATAGTCTTGAGCATCCAGCCATTCCTTTGCATCATCCTTTGCCATTTGTAGACTTTTAAACCACGGGACTGATTTATTTTGATGTATTAAAATATTCCTACTCTTCCAAATTCTCCACAATATCCACAATGGCAATTGCCGAACTTCTTGAGGCATTTGGTTTTGTATTGTCAGAATAAGTTGTATCTTATTCTCCACTGACACATCCGGATCATAAATGAGCTGATGTGGGTACCCCGAGGCCTTCCATATATGTTGTGCATGTGGACAATCAAAGAAAAGGTGTTGTGTCGTTTCTGCAGACAATGTACATCGAGGGCATATATCCGAGTTGCTAATATGTTGATGATATAGGGTACTCATTGTTGGAAGGGCATTTGACAGTAATCTCCAAAAAAAATGCTAAATTTTTGGGGTTGTATTGAAACACCATACAGATGCTTTGAGTGTAGAATTCCCAGGCGTGTGTAATATTGGAACTGCAGTTGGTAGATGTGTTGCTAACCAATACGCTGATTTGACCGAGTATATACCGGATTTGTTGTAGTGCCAACCAAGATAATCCACTTTTGCCTTGTTACAGATACGCTGACTTAAAAATAATCTCTGCATCTTCATGTTCCACAAGCTGTCGCACTGTTGTTTCATCCCAGCCAGTTCTTGTAGTGTTGATCCAATCTGAAACTATACAATGATGGTGTTGAGGTTGTAGTGGTCTGGGTGGTCGAGGAGGGTGTACTGGTAACCATGGATCAATCCACGCATTTACTGTAGATCCATCTCCAATAGCAAAACGCAACCCTTTTTTTAACTAAATCCCTGCCTTGTAGAAGTGACTTCCAAGCAAACGAACTCTTCTTACTATCTGTTGCATTCAAGATAGTCTTATCGCCAAAATAGCGACCCTTAATGACCTTAGCCATAAGACATTATGGATTTTGTAATATTCGCCAAACCTGTTTACCAAGGAGAGCCAAATTAAAATTTTCTAGAGCTTTAAAACCTAATCCTCCTTCTCTTTTTGGTAAACTGAGTCGATTCTAAGCGAACCAATGCATCCCTTTCTTATCATCACCCGAACTCCACCAGAAACGTGCTAGTAAACTGTTGATTTCTTCACAAATTGTCTTTGGAATTTTAAAAACTTGCATAATAAAAACTGGCATCGCAGTGGCTACAGCTTTCAGCAGAACTTCTTTTCCACCCGGGGATAGAAATTTCTTATGCCAACCCTGTGTTTTGTTCTGAACTTTCCCCACTATATACTGAAACATCTCAGCCTTTTTACTTCCAAACTGTTCTGGCAAACATAGGTATTTTCCCCCACCTCCTTCATTATGAATCCCTAGGATCCTTCGCATCCGTGTTTTCACTATTGGATTGACTCGACTACCAAAAGTGATTGCCGATTTCCTTAAATTCACTGCTTGGCCTGAAGCCGCTTCATATAAGGAGAGTACACGCTTGATTGCCTTACAAGATTTATCATTAGCCAAGCTGAAATAGAGTGAATCATCTGCAAATAGTAAATGATTCACTGCAGGGCTTGCGTTACTTATTTTGATGCCCTGGATTTGTCGTTCTTCTCCAGCCTTCTGCATCAAATGTGAAAGAACTTCCGCACAAAGTATAAATAAATAAGGAGAAAGAGGATCTCCTTGTCTGATTCCTCTGCTCGGATGTATGTTACCTTTTGGGACTCCATTAATGAGAACAGAAAAAGACACTGTATGCACACATTTCATGATCCAGGTGACCCATTGTGCTGCAAAACCCATTCGTTTCATTGTTTCTTCCAAAAAACCCCACTCCAATCGATCATAAGCTTTTGTGATATCTGTCTTAAGAGCCATATAAGACTTAGACTGTCGTTTTCGAACTTTAAGAGCATGATAAACCTCATGAGCGATGAGGATATTATCCGTTATCATTCGACCCGGTACAAACGCAGCTTGATTTTCAGTGACAATACTTGACAGATGCACCTTTAGTTGATTTATCAAAATCTTTGATATGATTTTGTAACTGACATTGCATAAGGCTATAGGACGGAAATCCGCCATTGTCTTTGGTGGTGTCGTCTTTGGTAGCAAACAAAGATTGGTATGGTTGTGTTGATCGTCAAAAATCTCTTCCTTAAAAAAAGATTTAACTTCTGTTATGACTCGCCTATATCCTCCCAAAAGTTTTGATAAAATGCTCCTGAGAAACCATCTGTTCCAGGTGTCTTATGAGCTCCAATGGAGAAAACTGCTTGTGTTATCTCCTCTGTAGAGACGGCTCTTGTGAGATCTATATTGATATCCTCTGAAACTCGTCGTTGAAAACCATTAAAAACTTCGTTTAGAACTCCATGAGAGTTGCTCTGAGATGTAAAGAGCGTTGTAAAATACTTTTCTGCAGTATCCCCGATCTGAGTATCCCCTCTTTGGATTGAGCCCATATCATCTTCAATTGTAGACAATCTGTTGATAGTTCTTCTTGTCTTAGTTGCTGAATGGTAGAACTTGGTGTTTTTATCTCCCAATGTCAACCAATTATTACGACTCTTTCGTTTCCAGAAGACCTCTTCAGCACTATATGCTTGATTTAATTGCGTCTTTAATCTCCTCTCTCGGTAATATTACTTTGCCGTGAAGAGATAGCTTGATCTAGATGATGCCATAACAGAGCAATTCTCTCTCTAGCATTATAAACATTCCTCTTTTTCCATCGGGAGATATGTTGTCTGCACTTTTTTAACCTTGAGGTGATAGATACTTGTCTATTAGCGTGGTCTTGCTTCCACCCACTAATCACTGAAGCACTAAACCCTTCCAATTCTGTTAAACGATTATCATACATGAGTCGACCTCTCCTTTCTTCAACTGTTTCATCAATAAAAGTGATTAGAGGACGATGGTCTGATTCCTCAAACTCCAGGAAGTGTGTTTCCGATGATGGGAATTTTTCATGCCAGGCTGTATTACCCATCGTTCTATCTAAGCAGCACATAATATAATGATCTCCTCTTTGTCCAGCCCATGAGAACCGATTGCCAACTGCTTTAACATCTGTGAAGTTACAATTCTGTACCATTCTTCTGAAATCAAAGAACGTATATTCTGGTCTTGTACGACCTCCATCCTTCTCATCATTGCTTAACAGTTCATTAAAATCCCCCATAATAAACCACGCATCATTTTGATTTGTGGATATTCGTTCCAAGCGTTCCCATAGATTGTTACGAAAGTTTGGATTTGGATGTCCATACGCAAAAGACAAATAGAAACCATTTCCATTACTTTGAACATAACAATCTACAAGATTGGAGGATTGAAAATAAACTGAAATAGCAACAGACGATCTTGAAAAGATAGCAACACCACCACTTAAACCTATTGAAGGAACTGAAACATAATTAGGGAAACCTAAATCGCAGGCCAAATCGCGGATAGAGTCATTCTGCAGCTTTGTCTCGGAAAGGCAGATAATGTCGAAGAGATATTTCCGATCTATCTTTTTTAGGCGTCGAACTGTCAAGTCATTGCCTATACCTTGACAGTTCCAACAGGCTGTCCTCATGGTGGCAGAGGTGGTTCAGGGCCCACCGCGCCTCCTGGGTTCGCTTGATCCTCTTGATCTCCATCCTTACGACTGCTTTCACCTCTCTCTATTCGCTTTGCAAAAAACTGGGTAGCATCATCTGCAATCGCCACAAATTTCCTCTTTGACCATTCCTTACGCTTCTTCACGTAGTATTGATTTTCTGGATCATGATTAAGTTGCCTTTCCATCTCGTACTCATCATTCAACTCCATTGTCCGGAAAGAGAGCCCACAACTATTATTTATTTATCACTATAAGAGACAAAAGAATAATTATTTACAAGTATTTTTAAAGAAAATGAATAAATAATTAATATGGCATATCTTTATGGGATCTTTTGATTGATGGTATCTAGATGTGTTTCTGAATTGTTTCACATAGAGACCATATATACAACGTCCGGATATTGTGAATTTAGGTCAAGATATCCGGATCCCTTAAACATATTAAAAAATAAAAAATTTGTGTATCTATTTTCCTCTTTCTGATTTTTTTTTTTTAATAAATGTAATATAACCTTTTTGGTTCAAGGGAAATAGATTACTGTGTTAGGGTTTGAGAAAACAAAGCAAGTGCTTGGCATGGCGAAGAATCTTCAATCTCTGGATCCAATTCCGATGGACGTGTTGTTCGAGATCCTCTTGAGATTGCCTGCGAAGTCTGTAGCCAGGTTCGTTGGCGTATCAAAGCTATGGGCAACAACCATCCGCGGTAGTCATTTCATCAGATCCTACTCGTTTAGGTCTTCTCTAAAGCAGCAGCCTCGCCTCCTCTTGGCTTTCAACAAACAAACAAAGGGTAATCAAGAAAACTGGTCCTTCTTCTCCAAGTCAACGCTTGTTTCCACTCCACTGTGCCCAAAGCCAGAACCGAGCGAGTTGGTTACCCTTAGGCCTGATACGGTTACTCGAAGTAAGAGCCGGAAACCTAAAGCTATTGTAGTGGCCGAGGAAGATTCTAAAGCTCTAGTTGTGGATGTGCCACCACCTGGTTTTGTATCAAGAACGGTATGTCACTTGAAGAAAAAGCGGTATCAAAATCCTTGTTACGTTCATGGATTGATAAGCTTTTTATATGGTGATGAACACGTCATAAGTAATCCTAGTACCGGTAGGTCTATAACCTTACCCATTGTCAAAACGGAAGAAACGATCGTTAGAGGAAGCTTTTTAGGTTATGATCCAATCGATGCGCAATATAAAGTATTGTGCTTGACCAATATTACACGGTTATGTCAATACCAAGTCCTCACATTGGGAGCTCAAGATTGTTCATGGAGAATGATCAAATGCAGCATTCCTCATCACTATCCTGGACCTGATAGTGTGTGCATAGATGGTGTCTTATATTACACTGCTTGCAATTCTTCTACCATGATGGAACCATTCTTGGTGGGATTTGATCTGAGGTCTGAAGTATTGGAGATTGCTTCCGTGTTTCCCGAGGGCGTAGGATCTTTAAATTACACAAATTTGATAATCTACCATGGAAAAGTAGCTCTTGTCACTCGACCTTACCCATCTGTTGGCTACTTTTTCGATTCGTGGGTTTTAGAGGACGCCAAGAAACAGCATTGGTCGAAAGAACGCATATCTTTTCTTATAGGTGTTAATTGGAAAATCCATCGTGATTTGGAAATCTTGGGCGTTTCTGATATGGGAGAGATTATCTTTGCACCATGCAATAAAATTGAAGAGTGGCATATTTACTTTCTGGATCGCAGAAGCAAGCGGGTTAGAAGAGTTGGGCTTGAAGGAAACACCAAGCACAAGTTTATAGATTTTTATCAAAGCTTTACTTTCTTACATTACGTTGAAAGTGTTATGTTTATTTAGAGAGAAAGTTTCAAGTTTCTTCTGGTTCCTTTTTTTTTCAAGTTTCAAGTGCTATTCATACACTACCATTAATTATGGTTGGAACATTCACCAATCACTACTTTATCTTGTCTCGGTCTCGCAGTTTTTACAACACCTCAAGCACACAAGAAGAATATGAAAGTGGTAAGAAATGAAATGATACAGTAAGTTCGTTTGATCCTTTCATTCTTTGTGTGTGTGTGTGTGTGTGTGTTTTTTTTTTTTTTATATATTCTTTTATCAAGTCATTTCGCGAAGATAACAATATATTTTTATTTGGAATTTGGTTTAGGTTACTACCAAAGTTGTTAGCATATATATCATTGGACACAACAGCAATCAACGTAGTGTTTAGAAGCAAGGGAGCTTTTAAAAGAATGCATAATCTTCAGTTCCTTAAAGTAATCAAGAGTAAAGATGATGGGAATGATAGAATGGAAAAGTAGCTCTTGTCACTCGACCTTTCCCATCTTTTCGCTGCATTTTCCATTTGTGGGTTTTAGAGGACGCCAAGAAACAACAGTGGTCGAAAGAGCACCTATCTTTTCATAAAGGTGTTCATTGGAATATCCATCGCGATTTGGAAATCTTGGGCGTTTCTGACGTGGGAGAGATTATCTTTGCACCAAGCAACAAAATTGGAGAGTGGTACGCTTACTTTCTGGATCGCAGAAGCAAGCAGATTAGAAGAGTTGAGCTGGAAGGAAACACCGAGCACAAGTTTAGAGATTTTTATCAAAACTTTACTTTCTTACATTACGTAGAAAGTGTTATGCTTATTTAGAGAGAGTTTTTTTTTCTCCAAGTTTCAAGTGCTATTCATACCCTACCTGCTGGTTCAAAGTTGAAACATTCACCAATCACTCCTCTATCTTGTCTCGGTCTCGCAGTTTTTATAACACCTCAAGCACACAAGAAGAATGAAAGTGGTAAGAACTAATGTACGAATCCCTAACAGAGTCACGAGAGTCTGTTGCCCTAAACAAGAGAACACTCTCTGATTCCCTCACATTTCCTCAATACATTGCATAATCTCTCCCTTTCTCCTTCTTACCATCACGTGTAGAAGATATGCGGGCTAAGCAATGGTTTAGGATCATCAACCTTTTAATGGTCTTCAAGGACCACTAAATTTTGGTCTCATGAAAATCTTTCAACAAACTCTTCTCACACGTGAGAGAACACACAAGCTAGCTTACCTCGCTTACTCTTCAACTTAACCAATATTCAATAACCGCACCTTGAACCCGATTTAGCATCAGATATAATAATTGTCCGGTTTAAGCTCGAATTCACACTCACAATCTCCACCTTGAATAGAGAGCTTAAGCCTTAATTGCAGTAATTAAAACTTCATCACCTTCTCAGAGTGGAATCTTGAGAACCTCCACTTCTGCTGATAAGATTATTTCTCGAATAAAATGCATCTTCAGATCAGTATGTTTGGCACTTTGCAAATCACACCAAACCTTAATTGTGTCCAGCACAAAATCTAGATCCTAATCCTAATTAACACCATTTGTAGTCGGGGAGCCTAATTTGTGTTCATATGAAGAAAGTAATGCAAAGACACACATCGTCATGCAACAGAGATGGTCCATGTCAAAAGAAAGAAGTTGCACTTTACATATCATGCACACCAAACCTTAACTGATCATCGTATTTGATTTTAAACGCAAGTGATTCAATAGATGGAGGAAATCAAATTAATAATTCAAATCTGTTAATGTTGAGGGTTTATGAAGAACACCAGCACCTTATCCCTAAACGATGCTAAGAAGTATTTGAAACCGAACTAGTCACTTATTATTGGTTGTCACAAGTACTCATAAACCTTATAATTTTAATCTCAATGTTTGATTTGTTAATATTAAACCATTATTATTGAATACATAGATATATAGGTAATATGAGAACATCCAGGTTTATGAGTTTTTAATTGGCGCATTTAACTAGCTAGGACAAGTCAAAAGTCGACAATAACAGAGATGCTTGTCCTGAGGTTGAGGAGTGCAAGTGCAATCAGTTGGACATCAAAGCATTGTGTGAAATCTCTTTTGCATGAACCACCAAATATTTGTTTTCTTGATGGGCACCACGGTCTTATCTCCGCAACGGTTAGGCTTGGGACAAGGGAGAGTAAGACACAAGAAAGCAAGAAAATTGCACCCAACTTCATCTTTCTTTTTCGGTTTGTTATAACTTGTGAGTTTTTTTTCCAAAGAAGCACTAATATTCTACTAATATATAATATCTACACATATATGATACAGCTATGTATAGTATTCATACACATTTTGACCCAACATAATTTGCACCTTGGGTTTTGGAAATCCAATAAAGTTAAGACAAAAAAGGGAATCTGTGTTTTATTGTAAGCTAAATTTTTAAGCAATGAATGATACAGAAAGAATTATCTCAAATAGACCAAAAGTTTTTAAAACTAGTCAAGATAATGCATTGTTTCTATTAATTGGTATTTAATTTTTTTTTCTGGTAAATTAAAAATGGTAAGGATACATAAAAATAAAAATAATTATACATACAAAATATAAAACATCTATATTTTTCACACAAAAAGTTCCTTTTATATTTAAAACATCTAAAATATTTTGCATTTATCCTATTATAAGAAATAGTATATTTTAATCATCAAATCTCTGCTAAGCTAACTTACAAAATAATAAATTTAATTTAGCTATTTCATATTATATGAGAATGGGTTTTTTATAGCTTTCTATGAATTGATACCATTCAGGTTTTTATGGCTGGGACCTAAACACATGTTTCTCTTTAAGTTGAAACAGACCAAATTAATTAGAAGACATTATGCATATAAAATGAAAAAATGGTTACATTTTTATTTGAATCCTGCCATTTAACTTTCTTTTAGATGTTTGAAGAACAAAAAGAAAACTACTTTTTAACCCCCCAAAAAAGTAAAAAAAACTACTTCTAATTAAGGCTGATTGTTGCATTATGTTTCTGTTGAAAATAGGATGCAAATATTATTAATAATTTATATATTCTGTTTAAAGATTTGTTTTTTTTTGCAATGTTAAATTTATTGAATTAACTATAAAATAGTTATTTACAAAAGGGAAAAAGTGACAAAGAAACCAAATAATTTTTTAAACAAAATCTAAAAAAAAAATTGCTCTAATTAATTGATATATCTATCATAGAACCATTGCTGAAGGAGAATTGCATAGCGAGTAGAATCTTTAGTGCGAACTGCGAAGGGAAACGATTCTATTCCAAGCAGTTTTGCATAGCGAGTAGAATCCTTAGGTCAGCTGTCTAGTCTGCTTGTGTCCTCTCTCTTCAAATATAGTAGATTGTCACTTTGGAACACCAAATGCAACAAAACGAAGAGATGAATCGATGTGGATAATATCGAATGACACCAAAAGACACGATCCTCACCAGCCATCGAATCCCTACGATGTGCTTGAATGGCCTTTAGCAAACCGTCGTATTCCCAACTATCATGTGCTTGAAGTTCCCACCATATCAATCATCCTAGCGACTACACCCAGAATTGACATTGCATACCTTCATTAACATTCGAATAAACTCAAATTTCAGCAACTTCCTCCAAATTCAAGACCCAACAGATTTAGTAAAGTTTGCAAAATTTATATTTCATATAAATTTTTTTTTTATGTTGTGAAATTATAAAAACATTCGGAACTGAAGTAAATATGATCATCAAGGAAAAAAAAAGTCATTAAAATTGAAATTTTATTACTTATCAATATAAGAGACAAAAAAAAATATTTTAGAAATATTTTAAGAGAAAATGAATAAATAATTAATAGGATATATTTTTATGGGATCTTTTGATTGATGTTATCTAGATTTGTTTCTGGATTTTTTAAGGGTTTTTAAGAAAAAACCCCTCAACTAAAGAGAAATCGAGAAAAAAACCTTCAACTATAAACTTAATGTCAAAACCCATTAACTATAAGTTCTTTAATAAAAAAACTCTTCCGTTTATAATACCGTTAAAATTTACAAAGTTTTAAACAAAAAAATCCTCAACTAAAAATAAATCGAGAAAAAACTCATCGACTATAAATTTGTAAGTTTAGAAATGTCAACTATCAACCACTCAACTATAGTTTAATACACCAAAGTGGTGGTGGCCAAGTGGTAGTATTAGGGGGGGGGGGGTTGGTTCACTTGTTCCCCGGGTCCAAACCCCTTTTGGGACGGAAGTAAATTCTTTAAATTGGAATATAGAAAGTACTAACTCCGAGTATTGTGTGAGATTATGGACCTAAAAGCAACCTCATCAGTGATACTCTTATAGGGGTCTTAAAAGTTAATTAATATATGGGGAAAATAGATTATGTGGGGACATGTGAGGACATGTGGGTGTTTTTTTAGCAAATGAATAAAAAAGAAAAAAAAATATTTTACCTTCCAATTAGAAGATGCCACGTAAGGGGTCTCTCAGTGTCTTCAGTGTCTCTCACGGTTCTTTACTATTCACTCTTTTTAATATTTATTAATTTAAAGACACCCACAAATATGTGCGATGGAGGTGGTCTAAGACCTGGAACTTCCACAGTTAATTAAAAAAAAACTATAAATTTAATATGAAAAGCTCTCCATTTATGTCTGCAATAACATTAAAACATAAATAATCAACATTAAATTAAATCAAATGCACTTTGGATTTTAAAAGTTGTCATGGATACTATGTGATAATGAAATTTGCGGTCTAGAAAATTGATTTAAGATACATATACATCAAAAGAATGGATACAACTTAATTTATCTAGAGTTTTGAGAAACTAAAATAATTTATCAATTTGTACAGGAAATTTGACATTAATTTATTCTTGAATTAAATTTCAAGCCACATAATCTTACTATCTCAAATTACAGTTTGACAATTTTACCATTAATCAATTTGTAGATTTTAGAAATTTGAATATTTACTATAATTGAATTTCGAGATTTTAAATTTCTTGCTGGTTTTAAAAGCTATCACATTATTTTAAAATTATCTATGTTAATTTTACAATCCAAAGTGCATACATTTGATTTACCGTGGACCATTTAGGTTTGTACGTAACTGCAAATAAAAATTTTAGGGGTTTTTACGTTAAATTTTATAGTTGTGCGGTTTATTTCCTATCAATATTTACTTGAGAGATTTTTTCATTAATATTTTTTGAGATTTCGTAAAACAAGTGTTGCCGTTAAGGTTTTAATAGAACGGTAGACGAGGTTTTTTTTTCATTAACAGACTAATAGTTAAAGGGTTCTTACATTAAATTTATAGTTGTTATATTTTTTTCTCGATTTATTTTTAGTTGAGGGGTTTTTTTGTTAAAACCCATTTTTTTTACATAGAGACCATATATACAACTTCTGTATATTGTGATGTTCTTATTGTTTAGTGTTTTACAAACTTTACAAAGCAAAAAATATTATAAAGTTTTAAACTGGATCCAATTAAGCTTTAGACTCTTTAACTTTTCTTTTTTACTCACATCTAAAATATTTTTTAGTTTTTTTATTTTTTTGCATATACAAAGTATTTTTTCTAAAACATACAATTTTATACTTTTCAAAATTTTAAATTCTATCCCCAAAATAGTACATCAATAAAATCTACAACTAAAAAACCTACAGTCATAATGTAAATATACAGTTACCAATAAGATCTTTCAGGTGAAGATTTCCGGATCTCTTAATTATAGTAAATTTTTTGTGTATATATTTTCCTCTTACTGATTTAAAAAAAATTAAAATAAATGTAATATTACCTTTGGGTTGAGGGGAAAGAGATTTTTTTTTTTTGAACTAGATTTATCAAACAGGATCTCTACCATTACATTTTCCAAACAACACATCAAGGTAATCTAATTACCCAATGGCCCAAACTAACTTAGTTGTGAAGATTTCGAGAGAGGAAGTCGGGTCGTCCTTCTCCAGAAGAAGGTAAAGGTGCGTCATTTAGAGTAATAGTAGATAGGTGAGATTGGATTAGAACCTGGTTCTCAGATCGGGAAAGAGATTATTAGGGTTTGAGAAAACAAAGCAAGAGTTTGGCATGGCGAAGAAGCAGAAGAAGAATCTGCAATCTCTGGATCCAATTCCGATGGACGTGTTGTTCGAGATCCTCTTGAGATTGCCTGCGAAATCTGTAGCCAGGTTCGTTCGCGTATCAAAGCTATGGGCAACAACCATCCGCGGTCGTCATTTCATCAGATCCTACTCGCTTAGGTCTTCTCCAGAAAAGCAGCCTCGACTCCTCTTGGCTTTCAACAAACAAACAAAGGGTAATCAAGAAAACTGGTACTTCTTCACCCAGTCAACGCTTGTTTCCACTCCACTGTGCCCAAATCCAGAGCCGAGCCAGTTGGTTACCCTTGGGCCTGATAGCCGGGTTACGCGAAGTAAGAGCCGGAAACTTAAAGCTCTTGCAGTGGCCGAGGAGGATCCTAAAGCTCTAGCTGTGGATGTGCCTGCACCATCTGATTTTGTATCAAGAACGGTATCTCGCTTGAAGGAAACGCGGCACCAAAACCCTTGTTACGCTCATGGGTTGATAGGCTTTTTATATGGTGATGAACAAGTCATAAGCAATCCTAGTACAGGTAAGTCTATAACCTTGCCCATTGTCAAAACGGAAGAAACAATCGTTAGAGGAAGCTTTTTAGGTTATGATCCGATCGATGCGCAATATAAAGTATTGTGCTACTTGACCAATGGTATACGGTTTTGTCAACACCAAGTCCTCACATTGGGAGCTCAAGATTCTTCATGGAGAACGATCCAATGCAGCATTCCTCATCACTGTCCTGGACCCCACAGTGTGTGCATAGATGGTGTTTTATATTACACTGCTTCCTCTTCTTTTACCATGATGAAACCACCGTTCTTGGTGGGGTTTGATCTGAGGTCTGAAGTGTTGGAGATTGCTTCCGTGTTTCCCGAGGGAGTGGGATCTTCAAATTACACAAATTTGATAAACTACCATGGAAAATTAGCTCTTGTCACTCGGCCTTACCCATCTGTTGGCTACCTTTTCGATTTGTGGGTTTTAGAGGACGCCAAAAAACAACAGTGGTCGAAAGAACGCATAGCTTTTCAGATAGGTGGCGATTTGGAAATCTTGGGCGTTTCTGATATGGGAGAGATTATCTTTGCACCAAGCAACAAATTTGAGGAGTTGTTTTTTTTCTTTCGGGATTACATAAGCCACCGGATTAGAAGACTTGAGCTGGAAGGAGACACCAAGCACAAGTTTAAAATTTTTTTTAAAAGATTTGCTTTCTTACATTACGTTGAAAGTGTTATGTTTATTTAGAGACTTGTTGTATTGGATAGCTTGCAGCTCTTTTGCACTTGCACTAACTTAATTCGTTGGGGTTAGTAATAATGGCTTTGTCTCCTATCTCGATTTCTTTTACAGGATTTTAGTGTGCATGATTCTAATTTTGGTGAAGCTCTGGATTATTCCGCATATATTATATTCCAGAGAGAACAAAAATATCTAAATAAGATGAACCAAGTGGTAGTGAACTAATGGTTATCATGTTGGTGTAGGCCTGAGTTGAAACACTCACCAATCACTCCTCTATCTTGTTTTGGTCTCTCGCAGTTTTTATAACACCTCAAGCATACAAAAAGAATGAAAGTGGTAACAACTAATGTACGAATCCCTAATCCTTATCAGTTATCACTCTCTGATTTCCTCACAATTCCTCAATAGGAATGCATAATCTCTCCCTGAATAACTCCTTATTCTATTTATACTAATTTCTCCTCTTTAGTGTAACTGCCTTTATCAGGAGAATTCCATTTCCGGTCAAGAGGACATGTGAGCTAAGCAATGCTTTAGGATCACCAACCTTCTAACGGTTTTTTAGGGCCACTAAAATTTTGAATTTATGATAATAGTTATACTTTTAGCTAGACCCACTAAAGTTATTTTTACTAATAAATTGATGCTTAAAAAATAACAATTTTACATATATTTTAAAGTTAAAATTTGACCTCTCTTACTCTTCAACTTAACCAATCTGCAATAACCGCACCTTGAACCTGGTTTAGCATCATAAATAATAATTGTCCGGTTTAAGCTTGAATTCACACTCACAATTAGCCTTGGGCATTTTGGGACGGGTTTCTCGTTTTGTTGTGCACCCATCCCTAATTTTCCGTCTCATATCCAATCCCGTTTTAAGTAAATATCTGTTTGCGATCATTTATATTCAAATGATATAGGAAAGGTACGGAAAGGAATATGAGATTGGATATCTGCATTACCCGTTTAAAAATTAAAAATTAAAAAAATTTCCCAATTTTCAGGAATTTTCCCGAATTTCCTTGAAATTATTCTAAATATATGTTCCGAACTTGACTTAAATTACCTATAATAATTACCTATTGACCATTTGGAAAGAGATTTTAAGTAAGGAAAATTTTCAAACCCGTCATGTTACCCAAACTTCCCGACCCATTCTTCTCGGATTTTCTTTTGTAAATTGTTTTCCAATTCCCAAATTATTCGTTTTTGTCTCATACCCGTAAATTTCGTCTCAAATCCCGAAATGCCTAGGGCTACTCACAATCTCCACCATGAATAGAGCTAAAGCCTTGCAGTAATTAAAACTTCATCACCTTCTCATACTTGAAATCTTGAGAACCTCCACTTCTGCTGATGAGATTATTTCTCAAATAAAATGTATCTTCAGATTAATATGTTTGGCACTTTGCAAATCACACCAAACCTTAATTGTGTCCTGCACTAAATCTAGATCATAATCCTAACACTATTTGTAGTCGGGGAGCCTAATTTGTGTTCGTATGAAGAAAGAAATGCAAAGATATATATCGTCATGCAACAGATCAGGTCCATGTCAAAAGAAATAAATTGCACTTTACGAATCATGCACACCAAAATCCTGTAATTGATCATCGATAGAATGTGCGTATTTGACTTTAAACGCAAGAAAAAACAATTGTGATTCAATAGATGGAGGAAATCAAATTTAATTCAAAAATCTGTTAATATTGAGGGTTTATGAGGAACACCAACACCTTAATCATAAACGATTCCAAGAAGTATTTGAAACCGAACTAGTACGTAACTCATTATTGGTTGTCACAAGTACTCATAAACCTTATAATTTTAATCTCAATGTTTGATTTGTTAATATTAAACCAATATTATTGAATACATAGGTAATATGATGAGGACAACCAGGTTTACGAGTCTTTATTTGGAGCATTTAACTAGCTAGGACAAGACAAAAAACGACAATAACAGAGATGCTTGTCCTGGGGTTGAGGAGTGCAAGTGCAATCAGTTGGACCAAGATCTCCAACAGAGCTCCATGTTCGTCTTAAGTCATCATATCAAAGCCTGTCTCTTATACACATCTAGATGTGTATAAGAGACAGGTATTGCTTAGGACCAACAACATGTTCTGTGTTTTGAATGTTTTAATTAAAAATAAATAAAAATAAAAATAAGTAATGATAAAGATATTGAAGATATTTGGAAATATTCCAAATATCTCGCTGCATAAGGTCTGTCTCTTATACACATCTAGATGTGTATAAGAGACAGGTATATACACACACATATTGACCCAACATAATTTTGACCTTGCGTTTTCGGAAATCCATTAAAGTTGACTTGAGACTAAAACATTGAATCTGTGTTTTATTGTAAGCAAAATTCTTAAGCAATGAATGATACAGAAAGAATTATCTCAAATAGAAGTTTTTAAAACTAGTAAAGATAATGTATTGTTTCTATTAATTAGTATTTTTTTTATCTCTTCTAAATTAAAAATGGTAAGGATAAATAAAAATAAAAATAAGTATGCATACAAAATATAAAACATCTATATTTTTTTTATCTCTTCTAAATTAAAAATGGTAAGGTATTTTTTTTTAATATAGCTTTCTCTGAATTGATACCATTCAGGTTTTTATGGCTGGGACATAAACACACGTTTCTTTTTATTTAAGGCCTTAGGCCTATCTGGAGAAAATCAACCACGAAAACAATTATTGTCTTCTCGGTAAGTTTTAGAAAGGAAGCACCAGAATTAAAACATTGGAACACGCAACTCTGAAAGAGCTCATAGCATATGCACAATTAAAACACGTAGAGAAGTGCTATGAGAAACGAGATATATATATAGCTCAGGAAAACCCAGACGTAAACTGGTTGAACAACAACAACAACGATATATATGTTGATTTATTAGAATAAAGGAAAAACAACAAAGGCAATTTAACACGGATCAAGTACGTACGTACACATACACCATAGTTGTACTTGTATTGGAGAAACAGAGCCATGATTTTTATTTTGTTTCATCCAAAAACATCGCCAAGACACCGTTTGCAGCCGCAGAAGCGAAACCCATGAACTCCTTCACATTTTCCAGTAGCCAAGCCAGCTTTCTTGCATACACTCTCGCAATCACTGCAGCTTGAGACCTCCTTATTGACGAAACAAGAATTAGGCTTATTCATCTCTAGCTCACACGTGTGGCAGTAGCAGCTGCGAGACGGCCAAACTCCATGACAATATCCCAACGGCCAATTTTCACCCTTGCATAAACTATCGCATTTACTGCAGCTATCGATTTTCCTATAGAGCTTACAGGCAAATGGCTTCGGATGCCACTCTCCTGTTAACCAGATGATTTTGTGTAATAAGTAAAAAGACTCTACAATCTTACTAAGGTCTGTAACTAAGAATCCATATGGTTGATACTTACAACAGTAGCTAATTTATGAGGAAAATATATATACGCTTTAGTAATTACCCGAAACCATGACGACGATGGCTAAAAGAATTGTGAGAATATAAGCAGACCTCACCAAAGTGTTACTAGCCATCCTTCTTTCACTTCTTCTTTTTTTTTTTTTTTTTTTTTTTTCTTTTTTCGCTTTTCCCTTTTTGATTTGAGTTGAATGAGTAACTCTTCGCCTTTGAAGAGTATTTATAGGAGAAGTCTCAGATTTCGAATGTCAAATAGTTTTGATAATTGATTACAACTCATCCAGAACGTGATTGTAGATCTCAAGGCGCTAAGTTTGTGATTACCAAACATGTATACAATTATATTACTAGTACACTCTCATCGTTTATCACATGATCGCTTGTATAAACAAAAATCTATATTAGACCCATTTACATAAGAGTAATGGCATGTATATGGTAATAGATAATATTAAAATTAAGTCAACTACGCAACTACTAATCAGTAATCATACTAAAGGAAATTACGGTTTAATCTTTTCTATTTATTTTTTCTTTTAAATTTTTTTCCATCTCCTGTTTTTTTTTGGCTAATAATTTTCATTAATTTTACAAAGTGATTACAAAGACATTATACAGAATTGAAGCACAAATTATTACATATGCAGATGTATGTTTCATACACTAAACAAATACAGCAAAATAGAGTTTAACGATGCTTTCTGAAGTGTAGTCTTACTCGCTAACCGATCACAAAATCAGCATCTCGTGGCTGAACTTTTATTTTGCAAACCGCATCTTAAAATATGATGTGTCCAAAATGTAATTTTGAACTATATATACAAAGGTACCAATCATTTTGTACCAATATCCTTCTACAATATGGTGATTCTGAATCTGAGTCATTTTACAAGAAGCTCACTCTTCAACTTCCTCTTTATCGGTTCTGCTTCTAAAATATGGGGATTCTGAATCTGAGTCATTTTACAAGAAGATGCCTCATCAACTTCCTCTTTATCGCTCCTGCTTCACTTTTTTGGTCAGGAACTTAAATCTTATTAAACTGCAGCTGCAGAGTTATTCAGGGCCAATAAGGCACCCCTTGAAAATGAATCCGCTAAGACCAACCCCAATGGTCAACTTTGAGGATCTAAACAAGGTGCCTTAAGAATAAAAATGATTAAACAAATAATTATGAGTGTCTTATTTATAAGACCAATGTCTAATATAAGACACTTATTTTGAGTTAAGAACCGACATGTGGCAAATCATAATTGGAGGATGAAAAATTAACAAGGGGGGATGAAAAAAAAAACTCGTTATTTGCTATAGCCCTGGAAATTTCGGGATGGGTACATGGTTCCCACGCGTACCCGTTTCAAATTTCCCGTCATGTTCCCGTTCCCGTTCAAATAAATTCCCGTTCGGGACCATTTATTTTTTTCAAACGGGCACGGGATTGGTGCGAGAAGGGAACGGGAATGAGATCGGGTACCCGAACTTCCCGAATTTCCCAAAGTTTTTCGAATTTTCCAAAAAATTTCTGAAATTTCCCGAAATTTCTCGAATTTTACAAAATAATTATCCGTTTGGGAAAATATTTTACGTAAGGAAATTTCCCAAACCCGTCCCGTTCTTATAGATTCTCTTTTGCGAATTGTTTTTCAATTCCTAAATTTCTCGTTCCCGTCCCGTACCCATAAATTCCCGTCTTTATTTCCGAAATTTTCAGGGCTAATATTTTGCTACACATCAAGAATCTGTCAGAAAAGATGTCGAGCGTGCTTTTGGAATCTTGCAAGCTCGGTTTAAAATTGTTAAAAATCCAACCCCTTTTTGGGATCTTTCGGGCATAGGAAAAATTATTAGAGCATGTATCATACTGCATAATATGATAGTAGAAGTCGAGCGAGATGGATACAATCTATTTGATGTATCAGATTTTGAACATGGAGAAGGAACTTCCGAAGTGGATATGACGTACTCTACCGATATGCCTACAAATATCGGCAATATGATGGCCGTTCGCAATCAACTTCGTGATAGAACAAGACATCAACAATTGAAAGATGATTTGCTTGAACATATATGGAAAAAATTTGGCGGAAGTGAAGATTACAATTGAGCGGGTTTTCTAGTTTTTAAATTGCATTGCTCTAATTTATATGTTTCAATGTATTATATTTTTGAAAATATATTATGTTTCAAAAGTTATTAACACAAGTTTTTACTTAATTTTTTTTTTTTTAAATTGGTTTTTAAGACACCTATCCAAAGTGTCTCCATTGTATACTCAAAAACAACAAAATATTACAAAGTGTCTTATATCCAAAAAGTACACAAAATATTATTATTTAATCAATAAGACACCACATTATGGTGTTACCATTGGGGTTGCTCTAAAGCAATTGCGGAGTGTGTAAATAACGAAACGAAATGATCGAGAAATCCTGTGAAATAGCTTGGATATCAGAGAGTGGTATAAAACTCGATTGAGCAAGCTTTAAATTGATAGTATCAAACGTGTTGGGGGATGCTCTCCCACGCGAGATCAAAGATGGGGAAGCGTCAAAATTAATATAAAACTAGGTGATAACCTGCGCCCTCCGCAAGATAAAAAATCAATGAATTTTTTTTATTAAAGATGATTTTGAAATTGTTTAAAATAAAGCTTCTTACTTTTAAAATAAATCACCCGTGAGAGAACACAGACAAGCTAGTGTGCTCTCTTACTCTTCAACTTCCAATATACAATAAACGCACCTTGAACCCGGTTTAACATCAGATATAATAATTGTTCAGTTTAAACTCGAATTCACACTCATAATCTCCCACCTTGAATAAAGCTTTAAGGGGTGTTATTGGTTCTTATATGTTAATAGATTTGGAAATCTTCTTAAGAAAAACATATCTAGACCTCACACACACAATTTTCTTGAATACACAAAATTTTCAAAAAAACTCTCACACATGAGAGAACGAGCACACAAGCTAGCTCGTCCCTCTCTTCAACTTAACCAATATACAATAACCGCACCTTGAACCCGGTTTAGCATCAGATATAATAATTGTCCGGTTTAAACTCGAATTCACACTCACAGTCTCCCACCTTGAATAGAGCTTAAGCCTGTAGTAATTAAAACTTCATCACCTTCTCAGAGTTGAAATCTTGAGAACCTACACTTCAATTCTGTTGATGAGATTATTTCTCGAATAAAATGCACTTTGCAAACTTCATCACCTTATCAGATCAATATGTTTTGGCACTTTGCAGATTTCACCAAACATTAATTGTGTCCTGCACAAAATCTAGATCCTAATCCTAACACCAATTGTAGTCGGGAAGCCTAATTTGTGTTCAAATGAAGAAAGAAATGCAAAGATATATACATCGTCATGCAACATAGAAGGTCCATGTCAAAAGAAAGAAATTGCACTTTACAAATCATGCACACCAAACCTCAATTGATCATCGATAGAATGTGCATATTTGACTTTAAACGCAAGAGAAAACAATTGTGATTCAATAGATGGAGGAAATCAAATTAATAATTCGAATCTGTTAATATTGAGGGTTTATGAGGAACACCAGCACCTTATTCCTAAACGATTCCAAGAAGTATTTGAAACTGAACTAGTACGTAACTCATTATTGGTTGTCACAAGTATTCATAAACCTTATAATTTTAATCTCAATGTTTGATTTGTTGATATTAAACCAATATTATTGAATATATAGGTAATATGAGGACAGCCAGGTTTACGAGTCTTTATTTGGAGCATTTAACTAGCTAGGACAAGACAAAAAACTGTAAGATCAAGCTTTCTGGAACATAGGAGATGTGTGGTACACACTTGACGCGGGAAGAGAGTTGCTTTGAGTTTATGACGTGGCACTGGACAAACCGATAAGACGTGAGGATCAAGGAAGGAACCAAGTTGCCAAAACTTGGTGATTCAGAAGATTTGGAGCATTAAAGACCTTTTGTATAGACTTGGGGAAAGAGGCTATTATAAATAGGTGCTTGGGTGAAAGGGCTAGGGTTAGCCGTTTTTGGGGAATAGATTCTTAGTCTTGAAGGATCTAAGTAGAGAGCTGCATTGCAAGAGGTCGTTAGTTCTGTAGTTCAGAATAGATTAGAAATTGGTCAGTGTCAAGTTGCTGTTGCAACGTTGTATCAAACTGATTAAGCAAGTCGTTAAGATTGTTTAAGTGATTTCTAATAAACGAAGAATTTGTTATTGCAGTTTGTTCTCAAGTATTTGTTCTTTCATATATCCTGGTAGTATCGATTTTACATTTGGTATCAGAGAGGGTCACCTCTTATAGATTACTAGATCTATTCTACAGGTCGAGGTCTTGTGACATTCATGGATACTATGAAAGAGCTAATTGCTGTGCAGAAACCCCTGATGCTGGATGTAGGGAATTTCGGTCACTGGAAAGCACGAATGAGACACATCATTCGTGGTATTGATGAGGATGCATGGACAGCTGTTACAGATGGTTGGGAAGCACCGACTATTTTAGTTGAAGAGAAGTAAGAAGATAAGTAATGGAACCCTTGGATGGATTATGCTCTTTGTTGGCGCGTTGGATAGATTGGATAGATTGAATAGATGGTGGATCGAATGAGACCGTCAAGAGATGCGGAAGTCTCTTGGTATTCTCCACTCCACGGAACCGAGGAAGTAACCCTTAACCACGGATCTTAGGAGGTTTGCTGCGCTTGGAAGTAACCCTTGCCAAACTCAACGAAATGTTCAAGATGAACAAAGAGATTTCTCTCAAAAGAAGAAGATAAAAAGTTGGATTATTTTCTTAGAATGAAGTCTTACAAAACTTATAGAATTCGCAACACAGAAAAAGAAAAGAGAAATAAAGTTTTGTGGATTTCCTAGACACAGAAAATGAAAAAAGAAGACTAGAATTAAAACTAAGTAGAATAACCCTTGAACTCCAAAGTGACTCCTCATATGTGACTCTTGAAGTCATTTTCGTCACCCTCCTTTGACCACAAAATAAAGTAATTATTTTGGGCTGTCTTGGGCTTGAATTAAGTTCAAAAGAGGCTGGTCTTGGTAGCTAACATCCCCAAACGAATTATGCATCTTTTCCTGGCCAGAGTTGCTTGAATTAAGCCCGCTAAATGCATCTCCCAATTGCTCGGCTTGGATAATTTGATTTCTAGAGTGGACACGAGTTGGTCTAGAGACTCGGTCATCAGGACGGAGTTCTCTTCGTAAGTTATTCCCGGACAGTGTTGGATCAAAGCGGAACACGGCTGTGTCGGACTGAACATGTTCGCGGCCAATGCTGGTCTCTCCTCGATGAACCTCACTTGTACCATCCATGTCCTGCTCTGGTACATGCTGCTCCTCATCATCCGAATCATCCGAAGATGTTAGGCTCGGTGCTCTGCCACGGAATCTATCATTCCCCTCCTCTTGAAAAGGATTTGTCCTCAAATCTGGATCATCTGAAACAAAAGGAGATAAATCAGAAACATTAAAGCTTGGGGAAATGTCATACTTACCTTGAAGATCTAGCTGATATGCATTGTCATGAATCTTCTTGACTACCGTGAATGGTCCATCTTTTCTTGGCATTAGCTTGGACTTTCGTTCCTCAGGAAACCGTTCCTTTTTAAGTTGAATCCATACGAGGTCTCCTGGTTGAAACACCACCTTACGTCTTCCTTTGTTAGCGTACTTCTCATATTGCTTTGTCTTGGCTTCAATGTTGGCTCGGACCTTCTCATGAATCTGTTTGACAAGTTTGGCTTTCTTTCAAAAGGTGAATGCTTTGTAGCCGAATGCACAGAATGATTATAAGCAAACTCTACATGCGGTAGATTCTCTTCCCATGTTCTAAGGTTCTTTTTAACCAAAGTTCTAAGCAAGGCAGAGAGCGTCCTATTAACTACTTCCGTTTGACCATTGGTCTGAGGATGACAAGTAGTAGAGAACAACAGTTTAGTTCCTAGCTTAGTCCACAAAGTTTTCCAAAAGTAACTTAAGAACTTAGCATCACGATCAGAAACTATAGTCTTAGGCATGCCATGAAGTCTAACGATTTCTTTAAAGAACAGTTCAGCTATGTGAGATGCATCATTGGTTTTCAAACATGGAATGAAATTAGCCATCTTAGAAAACCTATCTACAACCACAAAGATGGAATCTCTTCCTGTCCTAGACTTAGGCAATCCCAAAATAAAGTCCATAGAAAGATCAGTCCACGGGTGAAATGGAATCGGTAAAGGAGAATACAAACCTTGGGACGTGTTCTTGGACTTAGCCTCCTTGCATGTCACGCATCTGTTACAGATTCTTTCAACGTCCTTCTTCAGGCCTGGCCAATAAAAGTGTTCCTCGAGCACTTTAAAGGTTTTTGCAACTCCAAAGTGACCCATTAATCCTCCTCCATGAGCTTCCCTGGTGAACAACTCTCTCAAAGAACAGTGAGGCACACACAATCGATTTTCAAAGAATAAGAAACCTTCAGATATAAAGTACTTGCCATGTGTGTGTCTAGAACATGCCAAATAAGGTTTCCTAAAATCTGAATCAGCCTCATACAAGTTTTTTATAAATTCGAACCCCAAAATCTTGGTTCCAAGAGAAGAAAGAAGAACATACCTTCGTGAAAGAGCATCAGCAACTATGTTCTCTTTACCTTGTTTGTACTTAATGACGTATGGAAAGGTTTCGATGAACTCAACCCACCTGGCGTGTCTCTTGTTAAGCTTTTGTTGTCCCTTGAGATGCCTTAGGGATTGGTGATCCGTATGTATGACAAACTCTTTGGGCCACAAGTAATGTTGCCACGTTTGAAGAGCCCTCACCAAAGCGTACAATTCCTTGTCATAAGTGGGGTAGTTGACAGTTGCACCACCTAGCTTCTCACTGAAATACGCAATGGGTTTTCCTTCCTGCATCAAAACAGCACCAATACCCATGCCTGAGGCATCACATTCAATTTCAAAAGTTCTCGTAATCTGGGAGAACAAGTAATGGAGCTTGAGTTAACTTCCCTTTTAAGGCTTGAAAAGCATCTTCTTGGGCTTGCTCCCACTTAAACCCCACGTTTTTCTTGATCACTTCCGTGAGAGGGGCTGCAATGGTACTGAAGTTTTGGACAAAGCGTCGGTAGAAGCCAGCTAAACCATGGAAGCTTCTAACTTCACTTGCGGTCTTTGGGCTAGGCCATTCTTTGATTGCCTTAACCTTTTCCTCATCCACACGGATATCATCAGCACCTACAACAAAACCCAAGAAAACTAGGTGATCCGCTCCAAAGATGCATTTCTTTTCATTAGCATATAAGCATTCTTTCCTAAGCACTTCTAAGACTTTTCCCAAATGCCCAATATGCTCATTCATGCTCTTACTATAGATTAAAATGTCATCAAAGTATACGACAACAAATTCCCCTATGTAAGCCCTAAGAACATGATTCATCAAACGCATAAAGGTACTAGGAGCATTAGTCAAACCAAATGGCATCACAAGCCATTCATAAAGTCCATGCTTAGTTTTGAAAGCCGTTTTCCATTCATCCCCTTCTTTCATCTTAATCTGATGATATCCACTCTTAAGATCTATCTTAGAAAAGACCTTAGAACCATGCAATTCATCCAACATATCATCTAAACGAGGGATGGGATGGCGATACTTAACCGTGATGTTGTTGATGGCTCGGCAGTCCACGCACATCTGCCAAGATCCGTCCTTCTTAGGCACGAGCAGTACGGGAACGGCACAAGGACTAAGGCTTTCTCTGATGTAGCCTTTTCCCATCAACTCATCCACTTGTCTTTGCAACTCCTTGGTTTCAACTGGGTTGGTACGGTAAGCAGGGCAATTTGGAAGAGACGCTCCGGGAACTAGATCGATTTGGTGTTCTATCCCACGGATAGGTGGCAATCCACTCGGAGTTTCTTCCGGAAACACATCCTGAAACCTGCTCATCAACGGCTTAAGTTCACTCGGCAGCTCCGGTGTAGAGTTAGTGGCCATTAGTGATTCTTTAAACACAAGTAAAATGAGAGAAGGTTTGGAAAACAAAGTTTTCT
This sequence comes from Alliaria petiolata, assembly GCA_020283515.1. Lineage (NCBI taxonomy): Eukaryota > Viridiplantae > Streptophyta > Magnoliopsida > Brassicales > Brassicaceae > Alliaria > Alliaria petiolata. The sequence goes on from JAHZTW010000001.1 coordinate 85,134,218, forward strand.
TTACCTGGCTTGGTTTAATGTAGAAGTTGGACCTTTTGACCGGTGCATTAGCTGCTTCCTGTTGTTTCTCAAGTTCACAGCTCTTTCTAAGCTGCAGCTGATCCTGGTGAACTTCGGATGGCGACAAAGGAATAAGAGTGATCTTCTTGCCTTGATGGTCGAACATATGCCGATTGGTGTAACCATCGTGCACATCCTTTTTATCGAACTGCCAAGGCCGTCCTAAAAGTATATGGCTGGCATCCATAGGCAAAACATTGCATATGATCTCATCTTGGTATCGACCAATGGTAATTGGTACCGTGACTTGTTCCTTAACGTTCTGAACACCATCTTCATTCAGCCATTCAAGCTTGAATGGTCTCGGATGCGGTCTACTTTCTAATCTGAGTTTCATGACAAGCACATCACTAGCAACATTAGTGCAACTCCCACCATCAATGATCAATGAACAGACTTTATCATTTATGAAACAGCGAGAATGGAAACGGTTCTCCCTTTGTTCGGTTTCATTGGTTTTGGGCTGCACACTTAGTGATCTCATGGTCACTAGAAGATTTCCTTGAGCCGGATAATCATAAGGCTCTTCTTCATCGAAGATAGGTCCGGTGTCCTCCTTTTCATCGTTTTCAGCTTCGGACTCTATTTCTCCATTCTCAAGTAGAATCATAACTTTTTGGTTAGGGCATTTGTTTGCATAATGTCCTAGTCCCTGACACTTGAAGCACCTGATATCTCTGGCTCTACTCGTGGATTCCACGGTTTTGCCTTTGTCAAAACGAGAAGGTTGGTTAGTCTTAAACTCAGAAGTAAAAGACTTACCTTTATCTTGAAAACTCGGCTTAGGTGGATAAGTGGGTTTTGGAGCATAAGCTGGTTTTGAAATACCCCTCCTCTTGACTTGTTGTTCTATCAAGATGGCTTTGTGGAGCATGTCCTCAACACTTTCAAATTCTTGAAGCTCCAGCCGGTCCTGAATTTCCCGGTTCAAACCTGCAAGAAAACGAGCCAAGGTTGCATCTATGTCTTCCTCTACGTCCGCCTTAAGCATATGAGTTTCCATCTCTTAGAAATAGTCCTCCACGTTCTTCGTGCCCTGAGTCAAACGTCTCAACCTTTGATGAAGATCCCTGTTATAATGGCTTGGAACAAAACGCTTTATCATTAGTTCGGTTAGTTCTTGCCAAGTAGTTATTGGTCTTTCACCTCTTCTGCTCCTAAGAGAAATAACTTGATCATACCAACTAATGGCGTAGCCATTAAATTCATAAGCAGCAAGTCTAACTTTCTTAAGTTCTGAGAGATTTTGACAATCAAAAACTAACTCAGTTTTTCTTTCCCATTCCAAATAAGCATCTGGTTCGTTCTTACCAGAAAAGGATGGAATTTTGAGTTTGAGACCACCAAGTCCATCATCTGACCTTCTAGAAAATGGGTTCTCTTCATCTCGGTTTCTATGACCTCTCCTTGCCCTGAGGTTAGAACGGTTGTCATCGAATTGTTCTTCTTCTTCATGATCGTCAAAGGAATGGCTATGTCTTCTTTCCCGGTTCCTTCTTTGGGCTGGCCGCGTTTGGCCTTGTTGATCCTCCTGGATTTTGTCAAGCCGAACATTAATCTCTTCAAGACCTGTGTTCAAAAATCTCATCAAATGTTCGGTTAGTGCCTTCATTTGTAAACCAGACAATCCGGATCCAGGATTGTTATTTCCTTCTTCTCCACTATCACTCATTGTGTTCCTGAAAATTACTCAACAAACGGTTAGCAAAACTCTCTTTCTCTCAAGTGTTTATTGTCTCACCCACACACGTGTTTTGCTCACTGATTTTATGGTGCTCACACTGAGTTATTCTCTCGATGTTCTTATCAAACAAATCAAGTCAAATCCAGCAAATACTCCCACGCAACAAAGGAGAAAGAAAATACAGAAATTTCGAAGGGAAATCCGTTTAGCCACCTCTTGACTGGATTTCTCCTCAGCCAGCAGGATTTCTCTTCCACCACCCTCACAAACTGGATTTCTCCTCAGTTTGTTTTAAACCTTTTCTGTTTTCTTTCCTTTTTTTTATACCAGTTGAAACCAAGGAGTTGCAACGAGGATGGCCCGGATTTACAATGGAAAGAGGGAGAAGTGAACAGATTATATAGAATAAATATATATATATATATATATATTTTTTTTAATGAGAAGAAAAGAAGATGAACAGCTTTACCAACAAAGAGTGTCTCTGATACCACGTAATGGAACCCTTGGATGGATTATGCTATTTGTTGGCGCGTTGGATAGATTGGATAGATTGGATAGATTGAATAGATGGTGGATCGAATGAGACCGTCAAGAGATGCGGAAGTCTCTTGGTATTCTCCACTCCACGGAACCGAGGAAGTAACCCTTAACCACGGATCTTAGGAGGTTTGCTGCGTTTGGAAGTAACCCTTGCCAAACTCAACGAAATGTTCAAGATGAACAAAGAGATTCCTCTCAAAGAAAAGATGATAAAAACTTGGATTATTTTCTTAGAATGAAGTCTTACAAAACTTATAGAATTCGCATCACAGAAAAAGAAAAGAGAAATAAAGTTTTGTGGATTTCCTAGACACAGAAAATGAAATAAAAAGACTAGAGTTAAAACTAAGTAGAATAACCCTTGAACTCCAAAGTGACTCCTCATATGTGACTCTTGAAGTCATTTTCGTCACCCTCCTTTGACCACAAAATAAAGTAATTATTTTGGGCTGTCTTGGGCTTGAATTAAGTTCAAAAGAGGCTGGTCTTGGTAGCTAACATCCCCAAACGAATTATGCATCTTTTCCTGGCCAGAGTTGCTTGAATTAAGCCCGCTAAATGCATCTCCAAATTGCTCGGCTTGGATAATTTGATTTCTAGAGTGGACACGAGTTGGTCTAGAGACTCGGTCATCAGGACGGAGTTCTCTTCGTAAGTTATTCCCGGACAGTGTTGGATCAAAGCGGAACACGGCTGTGTCGGACTGAACATGTTCGCGGCCAATGCTGGTCTCTCCTCGATGAACCTCACTTGTACCATCCATGTCCTGCTCTGGTACATGCTGCTCCTCATCATCCGAACCATCCGAAGATGTTAGGCTCGGTGCTCTGCCACGGAATCTATCAATAAGACTCTCCCAACACGTACGTATGTGAAACTTAAACCGAAAGAACGGTGGACGGAAGCTGATAAAAGTGCATCAAAATTTAACTCCAAGGCAATGACAGCCATCTTTTCTGCAGTCGATCTGGATCAGTTTAAGATTATCCAGGGTTGTGAGTCAGCTAAAGAAGCTTGGGATACTCTTGTGAATCACTTTGAAGGAGATACAAGTGTGAAGAGAACTCGTATAGATCATCTAGCGTCGCAATTTGAAAATCTCAAGATGAGTAAAGATGAATCCGTTGCAAGCTTCACAGCTAAGATCAGCACAATAGCAAATGAAGCTTCTGTTCTAGGAAAGAAGTATAAAGAGAAGAATTTAGTGAAGAAGCTTCTTAGATGTCTTCCGGAAAAGTTTGCTGCTCATAAAGCTGTGCTTAAGTATACTACAAATACTGACGACTGATATATCATGGTATTTACCCATTTTTAGACCATGATATAAGTGTTTTTATAGAGTCTTTTGGCTATTTTCGAGTCTATATAGAGTCTTTGCAGGTTCAGGTACAATTGAAGATAAATTGGAGATTTGGATACATTTTGGAGCTTAATGGAATGAAGTCACGAAGTGATGAAGTCAAGACTGGAATTACACGCAAGGTGTCGATCGACACCATGTAGTGTCGATCAACACCAGGTTTTCCAATTTCCAGAATCGAGAAGTTTCCATATTTTGAAGTAAAGGAAATCTCCAAGACTTTTCCTAATCCTTTTGGGAATTGAAGACTCGTACTTAGGCCTATAAATATAGTTTTTCAGCCATTGTTTAGACATAATCTCATACTTTAAGAATCATAGAAGTTTATGTTTTTGGAGAGAAGAATTTGACTCCCTTAGAGCAAATTTGGAACTCCCTTTATTTATTCTATTGATTTCTTTTATGCTTTCTATTCAAGTTATGATTTCTGTTTCATTAATCATGTCTGAGTAGTTTGCTAGTTAGGTTTAGGGTTTTTCAAAGGTGATTGATGAATTGTTAGGTCAGATTAAATTGTTAGGATAAAATCATTAGAGTTCTTCATCTGGATTTGTGTTTAATGCTGATTTTAGCTTCATGACCTAGAATCTGATCTTAGCTTAATTAATAGATGCGAGAGTATTATTAATTGTCTGAACTAATGTTAGATGAGCAAAATACCTATTCGCAAAGAGATTTGGTTTAGGATTTTGTGAACAATCGAACCCGAACTTTAATGCTTGTTTGAATTATTAGGATTCACAAAGAGATTTGGGATTCTAGGGTTTAGACATAGATAATCTTCGAAGCGAGAGTTGGTTGATTTTACATTAGTGTTTCGAGTTCTAGAACAGTTCTTCAATATTCCTAACATCCTGCCTAGACCTGCAATTTAGATCACCTGAGAATTTTCCTGAACCTAGCGTTTTGTCTCCTGAATCTAAATCGTTTAATTGCTTTCTGTCTTTTAAATTCCATATTATTTCTTAGCTTAATTCGAATTTAGAAAACTATTGTGTGACTATCCCTTCTCTGTGGATTCGATCCCTAAGTACTACAACTGATCTCTTAATTTGAGAGAGTTGCTTTAGGGTAAATTTGACCCATATCAACGACCTCAAGTTTGATCATCTGTGTGGTATGCTAAAGGCAAAGGAGATGGAAACAGCCATTGATCACACCCCTGTGCAGAAAGGAATAGCTTTTACGGCAGAAAGCGAAGGTGACAGAGTCAAGCAGATTGAAGAAAACATGAGTCTCATGGCTAGAAATTTTAATAAAATGCTGAAGCGTGTTGAAAAAGGTCAAAACAAAACGTTCAAAAGGTTCCAACGAGGAGATGGAGACAGAGGACAGAGATTCGATGGGGATCGTCCGAACAAGAAAAAAGACTTACAATGTCATGAGTGTGAAGGATTTGGGCATTTCAAAAGCGAATGTCCTCTGACTAAAAGGAAGGAGCTTAAGTGTTCAGAATGTCGAGGGTTTGGCCATGTCAAAAGTGAGTGTCCAAGCATTCAAAAAGGGAAAGAAAAATCCTTGGTTGTATTCAGTGACAGTGACTCAGATGAAGATGAGTCTCAAGACGAAGAACTGATGCTGAACTTTGTTGCTTTCACGGCTCATGAAGGAAAATCTGTTTCAAGCATTGAATCAGAGGCTGACACAGATGATGAAGGTGAGTTTGATTTTAAGCAAGAATATAGTGATCTATATAACAAGAATTTAGCTCTTAGCACTGAAAACCTACAGCTTATTAAAGATAAGGCAATGATGAAAGCTCAGCTGAACATCCTTGAGTGTGAAAAAGAAGGACCAATAGTCAGTGATGTGAGTGTGAATCCGGTTACTGAGACAGAAGTTGAAAAACTTAGAAAAGAGCTTTTAGAAGAAAAAGAGAAGAACAGAATTCTCGAAGTAAATGTTAAGCGCATCCTTGATGTCTGCGCTGAGGAAAAAGAAAAGGCAGAGAGTCTGCTTCATGAGCTAAATGAAAATCACAGGAGAATACGAATGCTGAACACAGGAACCAAAGATCTGGACAAGATTCTATCTATGGGACAACCTCCCAAGAAGAATTGGGGGTTAGGCTTTAATGGGATAACCGGCAGCTCTACTAGCTTCATCTTAGGGTCAAACTCCATGTCAGTGCAAGGAAATTCAAATGAAGCAAAAAGGGAGAGTGCGAAGAAAGTTATTTCTAAAGATCATCAAGGTGTCAACAGTGTAGAATCAGCGAAGAAAAGAACCAAGAGACGCTGTTATTACTGCGGTATTCAGGGACATCTCAAGTCAAAATGTTCAAGACTTCAGCAGATGGAGAAAATCAGATCAGCCTGGAGTAAGGGTCAATGCTATCCTGAACCGACTTGTGTTGGTAGAGTCTGGATAGCAAAGATAGGCGCATCAAAAGAAAGGAGTCTTAACAAGAATATACAAGATAATCTGATGTGTAGCTTCTCACAAATCATGAGATGCGAGAGGGATATTGACTCTGAAGGCAACAAGTGTAATCTTACAAGCAATGTCGCCTATATGTCCACTGAGAAACAAGATGGGAACCCTTGGTACTTCGACAGTGGATGCTCACGACATATGACAGGAAGTCAAAGTGTTCTAGATTCATTCACAACTGTGAAAGGTGGCAGAGTTACTTTTGGTGACGGAGGACAAGGAAAAATCAGAGGTGTTAGTAATATGAACTCGGAAGACAAACCACAGTTGGTCAATGTGTACTATGTAGATGGTCTAAAGGCAAACCTCATCAGCATTAGTCAGCTCTGTGATGAAGGTCTTAGAGTTATTTTCACTCGTGTGGATTGTCAGGCAGTTGATGAAAATGGAAGAGTAGTGTTGTTTGGAATAAGGTCGGGAAACAACTGTTACATATGGAGTAAGTGTGATGTATGTCTACTGACTAAAAAATCTCAGCTTGAATTGTGGCATAGGAGACTTGGACACATGAATATCCACGGTCTGAGCAAGATTGTCAAAGCTGAGATAGTGCGAGGGATTCCAAAACTGGAGGCTCCTACAAACACTGTTTGTGAAGCATGCAGCAAAGGAAAACAGATAAAGGTACAACACAAACAACTTAGTGAGATCAGAACAAAGAAGATACTTGAGCTCATCCACATGGACTTGATGGGACCGATCCAAACTGAGAGTATAGCTGGTCGAAAATACATTTTTGTATTAGTAGATGACTTCTCCAGATTTACTTGGGTCAGATTTCTAAGAGAGAAGTCTGAAACTGCTGAGAGCTTTAAGATTTTGGCACTGCAACTCAAAACAGAGAAAGGAGGGATTGTGCAGATTAGGAGTGATCATGGAGGTGAGTTTCAGAGTGAGATATTCGAACGTTTCTGTAACAGTCAAGGTATTAGACATCAGTATTCTGCACCTAGAACTCCTCAACAAAATGGAGTAGTTGAGAGAAAGAGTCGGACACTTCAGGAAATGGCTAGAGCAATGCTCCATGGTAACAATGTTTCTCCTAGATTTTGGGCTGAAGCAATCAATACAGCTTGCTACATCATCAACAGAGTGTATGTCAAGCCAGGAACAAATCTTACCCCATATGAAATCTGGAAAGGCAAGACACCGAATCTAAGCTATTTCCATATCTTTGGATGCATATGTTACATATTGAATGACAAGGATCAACTCGGAAAGTTTGATTCTAGAAGTGATGCAGGAATCTTTCTTGGTTATTCAAATCACAGTATGGTTTTTAGGGTCTACAATCACAGAACAAGGATGATTCATGAATCTGTGAACGTTGTGTTTGATGACAGAAATAGCTATCAGTTGGAATAAATCGACTTTGCATATGCTGAGAAATATCAGGAAGTATCCACTTCGGCAGAGACCTCCAGTGATGCAACTAATACTGATGAAGTCTCACCCCTAAGTGACAAGCAAGTAGCTCAAAAACCTGTGTGTGTGAAAGTCCCTAAGAATCACTCGCTTGATAACGTCATAGGTGGAGTACTAGAGCATAGACATACCCGGGGACGAAAGATTGATTTCAAAGAAATGATTAGACTTGCATGTCTCATGTCTGAGATAGTTAAGCTGGACTGCTTTATTTCACACATAGAGCCTAGAAACATTATGGAAGCTCTGGACGATGACTTTTGGGTCGCAGCAATGCATGAGGAACTAGAGCAGTTTTGGAGATTGGATGTTTGGAAACTGGTTCCTGAACCAAAGAACATAAATGTGGTAGGAACTAAGTGGGTCTATAAGATCAAAATCGATGAAGATGGTAATGTAGTTCGTAACAAAGCTCGGCTGGTAGCTCAGGGATACTCGCAGATTGAAGGGATTGACTTTGATGAGACATTTGCTCCTGTGGCAAGGTTAGAATCTATCAGACTTCTGTTTGGAATAGCATGTATACTGAATATCAAGCTTTTTCAAATGGATGTTAAAAGTGTCTTTCTAAATGGACTTTTACAAGAAGAAGTCTATGTCGCTCAGCCTAAAGGTTTTGAAGATCCAAAGTACCCTGATCATGTGTACAAGCTAAATAGAGCCCTCTATGGCTTGAAACAAGCTCCACGGGCATGGTATGAGAGGTTAGCTCAATTCCTCTTGAACGCGAACTTCACCCGTGGAAGTGTCGACAAAACATTGTTTGTTCCACAAGTGGGAAAAGATATTCTTATTGCCCAGATATATGTTGATGACATTATTTTTGGAAGTACGTGTGAGAAGCTGGTGAAACAATTTGTCTCAACAATGACCAAGGAATTTGAGATGAGTATGGTTGGAGAGTTGAACTATTTTCTGGGATTGCAAGTGAAACAGTCTGAAAGCGGTATTTTTGTGTCTCATGCTACATATGCAAGAAATCTGGTGAAGCGTTTCGATATGCAGACAAGCAAGACTGCCAGAACACCAATGAGTACCACTAGTAAACTATCTCGTGATAGTGACGGTGAGAAGGTTGATGAAAAGCTTTACAGAGCCATGATCGGGAGTCTACTCTATCTTACAGCTAGCAGACCTTATTTGTCCTTAAGTGTCGGCTTGTGTGCTAGATACCAAGCATCCCCTCGAGTATCACATCTAAACGCAGTCAAGCGTATTATAAAATATGTCAAAGGTACACTTGAGTTTGGAATAAATTTTTCAAAGGATACTAATGAGAATCTTGCAGGTTTCTGTGATGCCGACTGGGCCGGTTGTCTGGATGATCGGAAAAGCACCTCTGGTGGATGTTTTTTTCTTGGGAACAACATGGTTTCTTGGGACAGCAAAAAACAGAGTTGTGTCTCACTCTCAACAGCAGAAGCCGAATACATAGCACTTGGGAGTTGTTGTACTCAATTACTTTGGATGAAACAAATGCTTGCTGATTATGGTATGTCCTCAAACTCTATGTTGGTCAACTGTGATAACAAAAGTGCAATATATATTTCTAAGAATCCGGTCCAACATTCTCGAACTAAACACGTTGACATTAGACATCATTTTGTTAGGGAATTGGTAGAGGAAAAACTTGTAGTTATCGAACACGTTTCATTTGAGAATCAACTTGCAGACATCTTTACTAAACCTCTTGATCTCAATAGCTTTCTGTATCTCAGAAATGCTTTGGGTGTGTGTGAACTCTAAGAATACAGGATGCAAAGGGAGTGGAGGCTGCAGAGAAAAATGCTAGACTATGTGCAACCTCTTTAAAACTTCATACTTGTAAGTCAACTATTTTGTATAGTAACATGTGCATGTTGTTAATATCTATGCAATGTTACTCCGTGAGATGAATACTCAAGTTGGATCTGGACGCTAAAACGTTTTGTATCTGACCTTGATCACTGTTCGGATGGAGTTGAAAAGCTCTTGATAAGACTGAGGTGTGAGTGTGGATTATCGATGTGATGTGTTTGACAAAGCCTAAAATGACTGACAATCACTTCAGCATCAGAGTGCCAATATACTCAATCTGAAGATGATCACTGTCATGATTAGGCATGAGTAAAAATCATTGTTATTGGAATCCTCTGAGTTCGTTTCACTAAATTGTTAACTCATATGGAAAAGCAGCTCGGCTGAGTGTTAAGCTGCATATATAGACTCATTGGGAGGAGACCGATTGACAATGATTGATTACTACCTTGGTGCAAGAAAATTATAAAAAAAAAAAAAAACAACAATGATGCATTGTAACAAAGGTAGAAGAAGGCTCTGTTTCCAGTCTTATCAAAGTTTGAACCCAAATTGCGTAGATTATTTGCTGAAGGTGTATGTCTAACTATCTTGTAGTTGATCAAGTGGTGTGAAAGCGGCTCAGCTGAGTGTCTGCTGCACCCTTGGATGAGTATGTTGGTATTTTGTCAAATCTTTTGTTGCATGTGGCTTAGTGTAAAGTATGTGGCAACTAGTCCTCTTTGCATCCACAAACACCACACTAAGAGATACGATGCTGGTCTTTAACCAAGGGTTTGTACAAATCCTGATGTGTCTCATTGTGTGGTTGGTTCTCTAGATGTTTATATGTGTCTCGTATGATTACATGGGGTCATCTCTAGTTTCCTTCAAAGTGTTACTTTTTCTGTGTAAACAAGTGCGTAACACATGATGGTATGCGCTTTAGGCCGAGTTCTTTTGTTGTGTTAAATAGTTTGGATTTTGTGCTTAATGGGCCTTTCAAAGCCCAATTTTTTAAGGACTAACCGTGTTTTCTGAGTGGTGTCTTTAGGGTTTGGTACTCTTTATAAAGAAAAAGTTGACGCTTCATGTGCCACAAACCTCTAGCTCTGTGTTACCGAGGAACCCTAACGCCCCTTTGCTCTCTTTCTCATCAATTTCGCTTTGATTCCGTTCTCGCTCCGTGCTATCATGATTCCATCTCGCACCAGATCTCAGGCTCGCAAGGCTCTTCTTGAGTCCGTTCGCGTTCATCGCTCTGTCTCAGATGACAATGAAACTCTGGCGGACGCTCTTCTGCGCCTTCGAGATCCAACTTCCACTCATCGTGATGGGAAGGCCCCTGTAGTGGTTCATGACCTTGAAGATGATCGCCTTGAAGNAATCGTGTTTGAGTTCGAGAAGTGCATCCCTCTGGTCATGGCGGCAATAGTGGAGGGTGGGAGAAGCAAGAGTGTGTAAAACGAGGGAAACCAAGAAGAACAGATACAAGGTAACCATACTAGAAAAGCAATAAGTTTGGTTTGGAAACATCTTTTTTTTTTTTGCTTTTGTGTTTGTGTGGAGGGAAATAGGTTAGGATGATGATGGCTTATGCCGCTGTGCGGCCCTTTTTAAATAAATAAACAAAGAAGAAGAAGAAACTCAATTGTCTTGTCTTGACTCTTGACTTGGGCAAAGTCTGGCGTCAATTTGTCGGATTCAGTTGATTTTGTGCCAAACTTTATCCACATAGACGTACACCAATATTGACTCATTCCTTCCAATTATAAAATTATCCATTACACACTCTTCTTCGCTTTCAATGTTAAGTTACTTAAAGGTCTCTTTTTCTCTGTTGACAACTTTTCCACATAAACCTAACTTATCAAAGTTTACGGATGTTCAACTCTTCAAGACCTGCTTTAACAAGTCTTTGCGTCAGTTTGTGCATATATACAAACAAACATGGTTTAAAGCTACCTAGAAAGACTATAGTAAATTTGTTTCCGAGATGTAAGTCAGTAAGTGAAAAGACTAAAGTTCAGAAAAAACATGAAACCGCTGTTTTGAAACATGTATAACACAAGCCTTGGAAATTTTAACATCATTAACACAAGTTTTTGGCTAAACTTTTTCGATAAGTATTACTACTAGATTGTATATATTTGGCTATGGTTGATTTTGTGTTTGGTCTTTCCATAACTTTTTTTAATTTTCCCGTTCAATATCCAAAGGTTGATCATCTACATTGGGAGTTATGTGGCTACAAAATTAGAGTCAGATATAACATTGATCATGGCTCGTATATTGGTGTGAAACTTGATATATGTATATATCTCCTCTTCTATTTTACTAAACTTGTTATGCCAGTTTCATTCAAGAAACTCCCGTATAAAGTCTAAGTTACATGGAGGAAACAAAGAAAAGAAAAATGTCCTAGTTAGCGAAAATTGGTATGGCTAATGAAACTTTTGAAGAAATCTGTTTTCAAATACATGTGATACATATGCAAAACTGATTTCTCCAATGTTTATAACCAATCTTGTTAAAAACATTTTTGTGTAAAGATTATATATAAGAAGGCAGCAAAACAAATTTATTAAGAAAAATTTGTGTGTATGCGCGGATATTCACCTAGTTAAATAATAATTTTTTTGTTTTTTTTTTGTTTTCACTAATTAAATTTTTTATCATATTCAGTGTGCACAACGAACTCTCGTGCTAAATCATATTTCTATGGTAATTTGATCAATGTAAGATTTTTTCTTTTTAATTTAGAGTTTTTAGTTTCAGATATGTCGTATGTATCACCTACTTAAGATGCCACGTGTTTCTCTATCGAATGCGGTGCCTTTTCGTTTAGGCGGGAAAATCAAAGTTAAAACATTTCTTCATCTTCCCTTTTTCCAGATTTTGGCTTCTCTTTTCAATTTCTTTTCGAATTCAGAAAAAAAGCGAATCCGAAATCGAACCTGACCGAAGCGAAAAACTGATGTCGGCCTACGAGTATCCGAACTTCTCTCGTTCCGATATCATCACGGTTCTCACGGAGGCTAATATCGCTGCCGTTAAGGATGCCGATCTCAAGAACCCTACTTTCGACTCCGTCTCCGAGCTTTACACCAGAATCCTTATCTATCTCGACGTGCTCAATGAGTACGAATTCCTCAAACCCCTAGTTCCTTTGCTTTCGAACTGATTTTTACCGTCGATTTTTGTATTTTTGAAATGGGTCTGCTTCAAGCTGGGTTATCGGATTGTGCCAAAAAAATTATTGTTTTAAATATCTTTACTGATGATCACCTGGGTTTTTTCGCTTCGCGAGAGATGAGTGAGCTTCTCCGTTTATTTTGAATGTATGAACTGCTGGGTGTTTTGAAAACCCTAATTTTCTTTCAATTTGGGGGAAATTTTATCTTCTCATCTGATTATCATTTTTGGTTAGTTTGTGCGCTTGAGCGAGTTCGAATTTCTGATGATGCTTCCTTCCTCAATTTGCTTTTTTTTTTTGAAATTGGGTCTTCCAATTTCGTATCCACGGCAGAGAAGACAAAGGGCAAGTAGATTTTGAGGCTCTGGAGCAATTGGAGAATCCAGATCATCATGCCACTTCAGTGCCGGTTATGAATCTTTATGTCAAATTGAAAGGTATGCTAGAAATGGTGGATTGTCCTCTAAAGATTGTTACGTTTCCTGCAACTAACGGCGTTGCCTTTATCAACCAGAAACAACAACAAACCAAGAGCAAGAATGGATTGAAGCTCTGGCACACCACACGCTCAAGAACAGTTTGAGAGAGCAAAGTAAAAAACAGAGTAAAGAAGAAGAAGGAGCACACAACAAGATTTAACGAGTTCACGCCCAACTCGGGTCGCTACGTCTCGCCGGGATTTTCTTCCCGGAATCCACTAGATCACAAGGTGTTTACAGAGATCCGAAACCCTCCCCAAAACTCTCTTACAAGATGTTTTCTCTGGTTTCTCTCTAGCCCTTGTATTCCCCAAGAACAAACAATAAAGTTTATGCCTTAGTATGTTCTTACTTCTCTCCTCTTATTTCTCACTGCTCCACTCTCCCTCTCTTAACCGATGTTAAGCTTATATGTAAACTCCATCTTGGACTAGCGTGTACGAGCAGACAACCTCGAATGATGCTTCCCAAGCTGTTTGTATAATCACCAAGACCAAGGCCCTTAATTTAATAACAAACAACCCATGCTTCTTTGTTTAATGACAGAAGCAAATGCCCATACGGAAGTGCTCCCATTAATGCTGAGTCACCTGAGTTCACCTTTAGTTAACATTACTTTCGCCCCACGCTTAATCCTTTTGTTTCTTGTGTCTTGAGCTTCATTACTATATTTTAACAAAACTCCACCTAGTAATGAGAGATCAATCAACCTGAAACACTGCAAGCGAATTTACCTGAGCGAGAGAGAGAGAACGATCTAGTTTACTGGATTCCAATCCCGGATCCCCTGAGCAATTACTCAGCCTTTACTCGCAGCAAGTCCAATGCGGATTTTAGCTTGCTCACGGGTAAAATCTTTGTGAAAATATCAGCCGGATTACTCAGTGTTGATATCTTCGAAACCTCCACAATACCATCAGCTATGGTGTCTCTGATCTTGTGGTACTTGACATCAATGTGCTTAGTCCGCTCATGATGCACGTTGTTCTTAGAAAGAGCTATGGCACTCTGAGAGTC
>JAHZTW010000001.1:85208894-85250311 GCA_020283515.1 Alliaria petiolata
TTTTTTCTTTTTAATTTAGAGTTTTTAGTTTCAGATATGTCGTATGTATCACCTACTTAAGATGCCACGTGTTTCTCTATCGAATGCGGTGCCTTTTCGTTTAGGCGGGAAAATCAAAGTTAAAACATTTCTTCATCTTCCCTTTTTCCAGATTTTGGCTTCTCTTTTCAATTTCTTTTCGAATTCAGAAAAAAAGCGAATCCGAAATCGAACCTGACCGAAGCGAAAAACTGATGTCGGCCTACGAGTATCCGAACTTCTCTCGTTCCGATATCATCACGGTTCTCACGGAGGCTAATATCGCTGCCGTTAAGGATGCCGATCTCAAGAACCCTACTTTCGACTCCGTCTCCGAGCTTTACACCAGAATCCTTATCTATCTCGACGTGCTCAATGAGTACGAATTCCTCAAACCCCTAGTTCCTTTGCTTTCGAACTGATTTTTACCGTCGATTTTTGTATTTTTGAAATGGGTCTGCTTCAAGCTGGGTTATCGGATTGTGCCAAAAAAATTATTGTTTTAAATATCTTTACTGATGATCACCTGGGTTTTTTCGCTTCGCGAGAGATGAGTGAGCTTCTCCGTTTATTTTGATTGTATGAACTGCTGGGTGTTTTGAAAACCCTAATTTTCTTTCAATTTGGGGGAAATTTTATCTTCTCATCTGATTATCATTTTTGGTTAGTTTGTGCGCTTGAGCGAGTTCGAATTTCTGATGATGCTTCCTTCCTCAATTTGCTTTTTTTTTTTGAAATTGGGTCTTCCAATTTCGTATCCACGGCAGAGAAGACAAAGGGCAAGTAGATTTTGAGGCTCTGGAGCAATTGGAGAATCCAGATCATCATGCCACTTCAGTGCCGGTTATGAATCTTTATGTCAAATTGAAAGGTATGCTAGAAATGGTGGATTGTCCTCTAAAGATTAATTTCAAGGATCTGTTACGGCCAGATTCAGCCCGAACCGAGTTCTTCATCAGCGCGCTTTTGAATTTCAGTCTACACAAGTATGTCCTTCTGCTTTAACCTATTTCATGCTCCTAGTTTGCTCATACTCGCTGGAAGATGTTGAGTTTTTTTAACCAGGTTTATACTAAGAGAAGATGAGTTCTTATTTGTCCCTACAAGACTTAGAGATGGAAAAAAAGAGTACAAATATATGTATTTCAAATAGCTTTTAAGAGTTTGCAATGCGCACGAAGTTTAGTGAGGAACAGAGAATTGAGAAATAGTGGTTAGCATTCAAGATAAGGATATGGTAAACTCTTGATTATTTGCATCTTCTTTTCCATGCTAGAGATTCAAAAATGGAATTTATAAGACCAAAGTTAGAAGAGTTGACTCTCCTTGATGAGCAACGGAGGCAGTGGGAGGCAAAGATTTCCGAGGTAATGCAAGAAAAACTCTATATCCCACAGACAGCCATGATCTTTTTCTAAAGGCTATCCATGCAGTTGAATGCAGAGATTGCAGAATTCGATGAAGCCTGCGAGAGGGATTTACCTTTTGTTCAAGAGCTAGAAACAAATATTGAAGAGCTCAATCAGAAAATATTAGGACTGAATAATCAGCAGCTGTCACTGCGAGAAACCTTCCAGAAAATGAGAGAGAGGAGTACACAAATGGATAACGAGGTAAGATATCGCAAGCTATGGCTTCGAGAGCTTCTTCCTAAAAGCAAACCCCGTTTATCAATTAGGCAAGGCAATTTGCATATGAATTTATCTGAGAGGCGTTTTCTGCTCCTGACATGTGTATTTCTCTCTACAGATTTCCAAGGCAGAGTTTGAGCTTGTGCAAACTGTCCAAGAAAATGCAAACCTCCGCTCACAAATTGTTCAGTCCCCAGACAAATTGCAGGTATATCTTTGTTTCCTACTAGCACCAGTTCTAAGAGAAATTTTTGTGTATACAACTTTAGTTCAAACATTTGTTGCGGAGACAGGGGCTTTTAGAAGAGAAAAAACAAGTGTTGGGGGAAACAAAGAAAGCTGAACAATCAGCAATGGAAACATTCCAGGAAAAGGCTGCCATTCTCGAGGTTTATGAAAAGGTATCTAATGAAAACTATAGATTATTACTAAATCATATTGGCCGAAACTAAATGGATGTGTGACTTTATTTTCGTGTATAGAGTGGATGAGAGTGAATTTAAGGTGGACATTGTTTAGATTGAGACCTTATGATATGCTGTGAAGTCATTTTTTTTAGTCTTACAACAGTTTTATGCTTTCATTATATATAGGTGTACCATCAATGTTTTGCTTTCTCACAGTGGTAATTAAGTTCATTCTATCTATGGGTGGCTTTTGCAGGCATTCAAGAAAATGTCAAAGACATCTGCACAACTGCAATTAATTAATGAACAGGTAACGTTGAAGAAAAAATCCCTTTCCCCTTTCATTGCTTTTCGATTGCATCTCTAGCATGTGGCAAAACACAAACCCTACCAATTTATCGGGATGAGATGTAAAGTGTCTTTGGATTTATCGTTTCTTTTTATTTATTTTTATGTGTGTTTGATGATGTTACAGGTAACAAATGTGAAAGCAATTGAGAAAGATTTAAAAGCTCAGAAAGCTAAGCTGAGTGAAGATGGGGCAGCATACAAATCACTTGAGGCGAAAGTGGTTGAGCGGGAAAGAGTAGGCAAGTCTTGGTTTATTTCTTCTCTCTTTAGATATTGTCTCCCAATCTTGTTTTTGTTACGGAGGCTGTAATTTTCAATTCTTTCAACAGTGAAACAGTTGCACGAATCACTGAAGCAGTTAGAGAAAGAAAAACAAGCCATGTTTGATGATTGGACGAAACAACTGAATGAATTAAAACTGGGAGTTGAATCCAAGAGACGTCAGCTTGAAGCCAGGCAATCGGATGTTGAATCAGTAGTAGCAATGGTGATAGTCCCCTGCTTTCGAACATCTAATGATATGAATCTGTTGTGCACGATGCTTTATCATCGCCGTAAGTTTTTCTTTGTTTATATATATCAACAGGTTGATGAAAATACTGCCAAGACTAACCAGGTGAAACAGTCAGGAGAGGATAAAGTGAAACAGTTAGCCGCTAAATATGAAGAGATCGTGAAGCAGGTTATTTTCTCATTTCCATTTTTGTTACACACATCTCTCTTGCTGCATCACTATGAAATCACTTGAATAGCCCCGTGAATTTCCTCAAAGATAAGGCAGATCAGGGTAATCATTAGGCCCTATGGTATGGTATATCGAAAATCATGAAAATGGGCGGTTAAAAATATGTCGATCCTCTTTTCTGAACCATGGAAACAAAAAAGCAAGCTTTGTGCTGCAACAAATGGAGAGTAGATTCTTTGTAAGACAAGTATATTGAGCCCTTCCTTGTCTTTGATGGTCGCAGTTTCATGAATACACAGTGTCGTTTGGAGCGTTTCTGCCAAGCTTCTAAAGGAGAAGGTTGGTTCGATTGAGGTGGAGAGAGATTGTAATGTTTCTGCACATTTCTCTGCAAATGGTTAAGAATCGATGATTAGATCTACGAACACTACTAAATTCATATTGTGATTGTATTAAACTTGGAAAAATGTTATGAGTTTTGCTTCTCTTGAGTTTTTTCTTTGTTTCCTAACTGTTAGATAGAAAAGTGAAAAAGCTTTTTTAAAAAAGAAATGAAATTATTGTTCGTGAGGGAGAGGAGTCGAACTCTTGCCCTCATAAGCAATTGGTGTCTCCGAGATTACCGCACTTCCAACTTCGCCAGAAGCGTTCATGATTCTGGACCGACACAAGAAAATATATTATATAAAGGAATTAAAAGAAAATATTTTCAATCTTCATTTTCTGTGGATTGAGAATTCTTTAATCTCACAGAACCAGAGCAACCAACGATCCTCTTCATCGCTGCGGAGCAATTTGAATTCGATGTCGAAGCACTCCTTATGTATTAGCAGTCAATTCTAAGAAGAAGACGACTGTTTGCATCGGAGATCGAAAATGGATCCGGAGCAGACGTTTATTAGGGTTCAGGAGAGGTTTTCACAGATCTTAACTCCTAGGATTAGGGCGTTCTTAGAGTATACGTACCTCTTCGTTGCCATCACTTTGTTCTGCATCCTCGTTGTTATGCACGCCAATTATGTTCAGCAGGTAATCGACTCTCTATTGATTTTTTTTTTTTTTTTTTTTTTTGTTTCCTCCATTTCGTTGTCTGTGTTTTTAGTCAAACTTCGGTGAACGAGAACGATCCGAAAATCTTCACTTAGGATTGTGAAAGGTTAAGGTGGTTTACTTCCATAGAGGTTTAGGTCCTTTCTACTCTAAATTGCCTCTGGTAATGACTTTACTGAACTTAGAGTAAGGATGTAGCACTTTCCATCGGTTTTGTACCAATATAAGATTCAGCAGTTACCGCAGCCTCTGCTTTCTGTGTGTTTGTAACTTCGTAGCATTTTCTTCAATTGATCGGATTTTCATGGAGCTGAAGCTATTTCAATAGAAGTTTTTTAGCATGAGCTTGGTTTGGATCCTACCGTTTGTACCTTCCCTAAAATTAGGGTGGACATAGAATCCGCTGGAAGAGACTTTTCTGATTCCTTTATGTGTTTTGTGTTTTCTTTCAAAGCCTGGTTGTTCAAGTGAGCTGACTGGAGTTGAGTTAACTGAAGCAGAGCTTTTACAAATCAAGGTATGTAGCTGTTATCCCTTCTGATTCTAGCTTGCGTAATTACTGAAAATTTCTAGATTTTCCCTGGCCCATGATTTGGTTCCTACGCTTTGCAAGACATAAACTACTTGTACTCTTGATAGTCTCTTTCCGAAAATCACTTGGCGATTAATAAATTTGTATTCATCCTTAGTTCTCTAAAACATATATGGCACCAACTTATCTCTGTGGTATAGATAACAAGCGCAGGGTTGTGGTCACGTAACGATGAAAGTACTGCTGCATATGTTCCTAAAGTTGAAGCTGCGGCTGAAAATTTAGAAGTCTCAAAGACTGATCAAGGTGAGTCTTTATCTTCGGGAGTAGCCTGTGGCTGAATTGGTTTGGATAACTGCCCGTAGTAGCTAAATATCTTTGAAGTTTTCAGGGACTGATGCTGCTTTTTCTATGCAATCATGCAGAAATCTCGACCAGTGAAGAGAATGCTGATGAGATATTTCTTAAAATTGATAAGGAAGAGCACCGCAGTAGTTTCTCAGTGTCTGCAAAAGAGACTGTCAGAGCAGCTATTCTTCGCTTTCTCAAAAAGTGTTATAGACGCATATCTTTTGTTCTACAGCATACAGCACGAATCCTCAGAGGTGTTAGAAAGATATGGGTAAGTTGTCTCTTAACTGACTTAAAGTATGTCAGATTAACTAGTTGCTCTGACCTCTTTGTTTCATTTAATTTTGTTTCTCAAAATCTGACTTAGATATTGCTTGTAGCTGTAATATATAGACGTCGTATCTTATCTGCGAGGTTTCTGTTGGATGTTTTTGGTATATCACTTATATAGCAAGGTTCTTAATAGATGTTACTGAAAAGTTTAAGTGGCATGTGGCTCAATTGTTAGGGTGTGGAGATTTTTCAATACTTTCGTCCTTTATTTAGGTTTACATATACGGATTCCCTCCACCCTTTTTGAGCTCTGTAAACATATCTGTATTTTGGTGCCACATTACTTAGGTCATCTGCTGGTTTACAATCCTGATTATTTGTGTTTTGACTAACAAAAATTATTTTGGTCTTCAAATTTTAAATGCAGAACATCATCGGCATACCGTTGAATCTTGATGTGCCCAAATTGTTGCATGTGCTGTATATGGATAAGGTCAACTACTATGCAGGTAAAAGCCACCTCAATTGAATCTCTATTTCAAATTAATAGTGATTTGTTCTTCTTCTTTTTTGTGACATCGATTTATAGTGATTGTGTTCTTCATCATCTAAATGATCCTATCAAACAGTGAAGACCCTTTTTACAAATGTAAAAATTGAATCTGAGTACATGCATTTCCATGTGAAAAGCATTTCTTGTTTTGAGATACGCAAACTACCAAATGAAATTTTTGTTTACGGGCCTCTTCTTAGTGACTTTTCTACAATTTTTCACTTAAGAGGTTTTGTTATTAGAAAAGTAAAACCAGACAGGTTGGCTTTTCTCTCTGCTCTGGGTGGGGAGATGTCTGCATTAACTGCTATGTCTGAAATTAATTTGGTTGTCGATTGTTTGTCAGTTCAATGGCTTGAGAGAAGAACTCAAGAGTTTGAGCCAACATATCTATATACTATGGAAAAGGTACATATTATTCTCCGTTAAGAATTTTAAGCTGACTAGTGGAAGATCCTCGAGTATCTTATACCCTAGAATAATCTATTTTACTAAGGAAGATTCGAAAATGATGAATTCGTCAGTTGAATTTCTGGTTCGATCATAAAATTGCTCTACTCTTTTCCCATATAGGGGTACTTTTTGCTTCCTGATGAAGCAAATTCACGGCATAACATTCGCACTGCAAATGTTAGCATATCGGCAAGACATCCCTGCTTTGGCAACAGGTAATATTTATGTTATTGGCACTTTGGAAACAATTAATTTAATTGGAAAGGCTGTATCCTGATGATAAGCTTCTTAAAATTGATACTTTTGCAGGTGGCAGCAACTTCTTATAAACAGAGTTGTAGGATATGATACAATTATAATGAATAGCTTACAGAACTCTGCTGGTCAAGGTAGGTATTAACTGTTTGTCTGGTTGATAATGCCCATGCAAGTTTCGCTATTTGTAGGTCTCTTCATTTCGCAATTAGGCAGAGCGAAGTTATATATCTGCATCCTTCTAGGCCTGTGGTTCCTCAACTATATGTTTGTCCTTGCTTTCGTATCTTGTGTGCAACATCTTTCCATCTGAAAGGGTTGGCTACCGCTAAACAGAGATTGTCTGTTTATATTTTCTTGTTACTTTAAAGTACGTTATCCTTTGGGAAGTCTAGTCAGAGATTAGTGTGCAGGAATTAGTTAGTCCATGCACATAATGTAAAATAACCAATGTGGTTGTTGGTAGCTATTACATCGTATCTCCATCTGTCTTTGTCGGCTGATCATGTCCCTTTGATTGTTTTTATTTATGTGCTATTGTGAAAGCTGCACTTTTCACTCCATATGACTGCCAACTTCCTCCATTACAGGTTATCTATACAACTTCCAGACGAGAGAGTTTTACAATCTTAGTTACTCCCAAGAACTTTCTGAAGGTTCTTCGCAGTTTGGAGGTTCGTCATGTTCTGTATCGTTAATGTTGAAAAGTTTCCCTTGCATCTCGCAACTATATTGAGTATGAGCATTATATTGGATTGGAAGATCTCACAAAGGCTGCTTTATTAGCTCTTGGAACTTTCTCTGTAGTTCAGTATAAGCACTGAGTATTATTATAATTCCGGATGTATGCAGATTACTTGGTGACGAAATGTGGTGTGCTTATGATGTCACTTTTTGTGTTTTTCACAACCACAATGTCCGTGTCATTTACATTGCGAGAGACACAAACTCGCATGTTGAAGTTCACAGGTTTGTCTTTCTTCTATTCCAATAGCTGATGGTTTCGCATCTCTGCTTGTCAACAATTCATCTTTCTTTCGATATCAATTTGTTGCAGTGCAGCTTCAACATCATGCTCAGCATCGGTTACCAACATTTCAGTTGATCTTTGTGCACGTGATTGAATCCCTCGTATTTGTACCAGTATGCACACACATCCCTGCTTTTCTTTTTCCATTCCAATATTTCAGAGGATTCTCTTGACCGACATAATGTAATTATTTGAAATTGCAGATTATGATTGGGATTCTGTTCTTCCTATTTGAGTTTTACGACGATCAGCTATTGGCTTTCATGGTTCTAGTTCTTGTCTGGCTATGCGAATTATTCACCCTGATAAGGTTCGCTCTACTCTTTTGCCTCAGTCACCTTTGCATCAGTATCTTGCTCCTGATGATCTCGCTGCCAAATTAAAGGTTTTCTTTTCTAGCTCTTCAATGGAATAGTAAACAAAGTCCTATCTTCCTAATAATGCAGTGTCAGGACACCAATATCGATGAAGTTCTTCCCGCGTTTCTTCTTGCTGTACTTCTTGGTGTTCCACATTTATTTCTTCTCGTACGCATATGGTACGAACCAAGGTTTTTTAACCTCATAATTGTCTCATCAGTTACTGTAATTTCAGAGTCGTTCACTCACTGCGTAACTCTCAACACTTCAACAGGCTTTTCTTATCTCGCCCTAATGACAACCGCTGCTTTCATGCACCACTTGATTCTATACTTCTGGAACCGTTTTGAGGTAAACGTTTGATTCCAACAACTCGGAAGAACTTAATTTTAATTTTTTTACCTGAAAACTAAAAACACAAAATTTGCAGGTACCTGCTCTTCAAAGATTCCTTCAAAGCCGACAGTCACACCTTCAGCAACACCCAGACTTCCACATCACTTCCTCAACGATCCTAGCATCAACTCTTCACATCACAAGGCTGAACAGAACAACAAGAAACCGATCTCCATCTGGTCCAAACAGCACAGTCCCAAACCAAAACACGGAAACAAGATCTCCAGCAGCAGCAGCTGCAGCGGATGGAGGAGCCGAGAATCCGATGCAACATCAAGAGCGAGAAGCGAACGCAGCAAACACCATTCCCGCAGAGCCTAACCCACAAGCAGGCGCGATGAGCTCGTTCAGCTCGATGCTGCTATGGATTTTAGGCGGTGCTTCCTCAGAAGGACTTAACTCGTTTCTTTCGATGTTTAGAGATGTGAGAGATGAAGATGAAGCTCAAGTGTTTGCTGATACTTCCCCTCAAAATCCTCATCATGATCCTCTTTTAGTTGACTAAAAGTTTCGTCCTTTCGTTTGCTGTATATTGTATCTCTTCTTTTTTTGCCTCTGTTTTTTTGTTCCTTGTCTGCTTGTATAGTCAGTGAAACAAGCGTTTGGGATATAAACAAACAAGGTCAACAAAAATTGGTGAAAAAAGGGTTGTTGAGGAAATGTATACGACATTGTTTCTTGATTATGATTATATTTCTGAAAATTAGACATCACTCTGCTTTAATAATTTTGTCTTGTTAAATAAAAGACGAAGTTATTGTAAAAGTAAGCAGTTGATAGAAAAAAAATATATGTAGAAAGTAAGCTCGATACACTTACAAATTTAGCTTTTATAAAATTGTCTATCAAGCTAGCCTCATTATTTGATTTTAGTATTTCACTGTACTAATTCATATACGATTAGATTTTGGGGCCTATCGATTGTTTGTGTTTGTGCGTTTAAATTTTATACATTTTAACCCTTTTTAAAAACTAATCGTAAATGTATTTAGCCAACCGTAAAGTAGCAATTTTTTGTTTAATAAAACACCAACTACAAACATAAGTAATAATTTATAAAATCTAAGTTTAGAGAATTTTTTTTTATTTTTTTTTGGATTAAGTTTAGAGAAATTCAAGAAAATGTAATTTGGCACATTTTCCCCATTTTAATGTTTTATTATTTTCACCACTATTTCTCCTATCAGAGATACGGAGTTGAGATTGTATTCAGAGCTGTACGGACATGGCGATGATGAGGATGGCTGGCGTTAGCTACATAACCAATACTGCTACTGCTTTGCTTCCATGTCTTTGGAACGGAACAATTCTTCGCCGCCGCTCCCTTCGTCTCCGAAATGGAGGTTCTCGAGAACGGAGTTTTCAGCTCCGATGCGTCTCTGCTTCCGATTCGTTGCAGTTTGATTTCTCGCCGCCTCCCATCGACCACGATCTCCTTGTAAGCTTCTCCTCTGTGGTACTTATAATTGCTGCGGCAAATAACAATTTCTTGAGTATACAAGTGTGATTCTACCACTATGGAGCAGTCTTTTTCTTTTATGTTTAGTTCTGGAAAAACAATATTGGAAGGCATTGTTGTAAGGGTTTTCGAGAAATTAGTAATAATTTTCGGTGGGGCTTGCTTGTGAATTGGCTGTTGCTGAGTACAATAAGCATGCTTATGCATTTCTGCTTTTTTGTTTATGGGCTTGTGAAGGATACAATTAGTGTTTCTGGAGGCAAAGTTTCAGAAGATGGTGTTGTTGAGAGTTTTGATAACGACGATGAGGCCTTGGATGCATTTGATAATGGAGTGGTGGTATGCAACTTCACTTCTCTTTGTTTTAGCTTTAACTTTGAAGCTCTTTGGCTGTTTGCATCATGAATTTGTGTTTGATCAAAATTTGATTATAGGTTACGGATCTCTCACATTTTGGGAGAATTCGAGGTATATCCTTGTTTATCTTCGACATGGAATTAGTTGCTTTTCACTTTAACTTTGCCTATGCTACTACCTAATGTTTGTGGCCTTCAACTTTTTTGCTACATCCTTGGTGCTATTGCCATCAAGTTAGTGGAGATGACCGAGCTCATTTCCTTCACAACCAAACTACTGCAAACTTTGAATGCCTTACCGAAGGACAGGTGAGTCTTTTTAGGGATATTTGAATCGAGTGTATATTGTTGCTTATGTGACTACTAGTAACTACTTGTGTTTCTATGTGCTCGTTTCTTAAGGGGTGTGACACTGTATTCGTTACTCCAACAGCAAGGACCATAGATATTGCACATGCCTGGATAATGGTAATAACACTCCTTCCTTTTGGGAGTAAAATAAGTTTGGGTTCACCTTTAGTGGCTCATATATATTATATGCAAGTTTCGTGTTAACACGACTCTTTCTACTTTCAGAAAAATGCAATCATGCTAACGGTTTCGCCAACGACGTGCCAGAGCATAATTGAGATGCTAAACAAGTATGCTATAGCGTTTCGTCCATGTTCTCATACAGAAATTGTGCTGGTTCAGGCTTTTATTTGGGGAATCCTGATGTCACATCTTCATAATCTCAGGTACATTTTTTTTGCTGACAAGGTAGAGATCAAGGATATCACCAAGCAAACTTGCTTATTTGCTTTAGCAGGACCCAAAAGCAACGAGGTAAGATTCTTCTTTAAGCAGAGTGACCATTTTCTCTGTTTGGCCTTTATGGTAGTTCAAATACATTGTTTTGTGCTAATGTAAAAAAACTTGAAACAGATTATGTCTAAACTGAATCTGGGAGATCTTATTGGGCAGCCATATGGCAAGCATAAGCATTATAGTGTAAGCATTTTTTTTTACTCTCGAAACAGATCTTGTGAAGCGGCATGTAGTAACATGTTCCTTTCTTTTCCAGTTTGATGGAATGCCAATAACAGTTGGGGTCGGGAGTCTTATTTCAGAAGAAGGCTTTACCATGTTAATGTCACCAGGGGGTGCCGTTTCAGTGTGGAAGACTCTTTTATCTGAAGGTGCCATTCCAATGGGTTCTGTAGCCTGGGAGAAACTTAGAATCACTCAAGGTTAGAAAAACTATTGTATGCTCTCACAAAGATGCTCAGTGTTGTACATAGCTATCGTTGATGTCTTACAACATAGTTTATTCAGGCCAAAAGCATTAATGTTTTGCAGGAAGACCAGCACCTGAGAGAGAACTCAGCAAGGAATTCAATGTTCTGGAAGCGGGTCTATGGAACTCGATCTCTTTGAACAAAGGTACTCAAGAAGCTTTGGTTAAGTGAACTGAAATGATACAAGAAGCATCTTTGGTTAAACAAATTCCAAACTTCTCAGGATGTTATAAGGGGCAGGAGACTATCGCAAGACTCATAACATATGATGGAATCAAGCAAAGGTTGTGTGGGCTTGACCTCTCTGCACCAGCGGAACCCGGCAGCACCATCACACTCGACGGGAAAAAGGTTTTGAAGCTTTGTGTGCATACCTTAGTAACTCGAAAACAAAGAAGAGCATCTGAATTTTGTTCTATTATTCCTTGACTAGTCGAGAAATATTACTTTCAGGTCGGGAAGCTAACGAGCTACACTATGGGAAGAAACGGGTCTAGCCATTTCGGGTTAGGCTACATCAAGAAGCAAGCAGCCTCAGTTGGAAACACAGTGACTGTAGGGGAAGACATTTCTGGGATAGTAGCTGAAGTCCCTTATCTATCCCGGCAACATCCTCCATCAGCCAACCCGAGTTCTTGAGTAGAATAAAAGCGCTATGATGCAAGGAAACCGCACACAGACATACACTGGTACGCAAAACGAAACTACTTTCCGCATTTATTTTGAGATGCGAGTATATACTTATTTGGATTTTCATTGGAAATTGAAACATTATTATTGATAGATAGGAAAGTGACTAGAACAATAGTTTAGGATCTTTAAGTAGACTTTTCTTTAGGGGCAGATCATGTTAGGACAACTGCAGAGACGCTTGTTGTTAGGTTTAGGAGTGCAATTGCAGTAGACTGGGCTGAGCCTTACACTTGGATCCCATGTACGCAATAAGTCATCTAGACATTGTTGGTTTCCTTCTTTTGAGCATGAGCCACTGAACATTTGTTTTTTAAACGGGCACCACTGCCTTCTCTCCGTAGCGATCAAGCTTGGTTCACCTAATTACATCAACAAAATAGAAAAGAGTTATTAAACCAAGCTGGTTTGGGTTAACCGGAGCGCGATGAGCAAAACGGGAGGTAATCTCGGTAGATTGATAAGACCTTGTGAAAGGTGACTTGGGAGAAGGGAGAATAAGACACAAGTAGCCAAGAAGAAGATTGCAGCCAACTTCATGTTTTTTTTTTGTAAGTTTCTTTTTTGTTATGACCTGTGTGATTGTCTATAATATTTTACATATACTGTATACTATATAGACACAAGTACATTTGACTCTGCCTAATTATGTATCTTTGATTCTTGGCTTTTGCCGTTTTGGGTAACTAAATCCCATTAAAAATTTATGTGTTTTATGGTAAGCTATCTTGCGTTTTTTTGTCGTCTTATGGAATTCCATCTGTTTTTGAACGATAATTATAGCTTTTTACCATTAATATTGTTTCTTCATTTTAATGATTTTATTGGCTCACTTTTGTAGGCATGTTAGATTGTTAGTGGACTTCACCTACCCCTTAGAAGAGGTGTGAATTGGATCCGATGTTTTAGAATTTTAGCATAGGTGTACCCGAACTACAGTTATCTAGCTTTGGATATGTGGTTTTCATTTATTTGGATTTTGGATATTTGATCAAATTTCAGGATATCCGTATAAATTTGGATTTGAATTCGTAACAAAAAAAAAATATATATATATAAAATAACTAAAAAAATTATAATATTTTTCGGCAATGTTTTGTTATAAAAAGTGAATCTTTATGTATTTTATATAAAAAAACCACACATTAACGGATTCGGATCCGGATCATGATCCAAAATGCTTGTGAGCTACAACGCAGTCTAGGCAGATGCGTTAGCAACATCACCGCTACTGCTCTGTTTCCATGTCTCTACGACGTAACAGTTCTTCTCCTTCATCTCCGAAATGGTGGTTTTCTTGAACGAAATTTTCAGCACCGATCTAATCTTTTATGCTTTTTGCCTTCTCTCTTTTAGCTTTTCCACCATTGTCAAGGTTTTGTAATCGCATTTTTTGACTTCTATAAGCAAGAATTTGTCTTTTTAATCTTAATCTTCTTTCTGTTTAACGTTAAATCATATTTAGCATTTCAGATCTTATGATTATGGTGTGCTTAACTATGATTATCGAGTAGTAGCCATAGGATTTGAGGGCAAAGGGTTTAAGGAGGTTTAAGAGTTTAGATCTAGGGGTTTAACATGTTCTTAACCCTTAACTCTTCTTGATTTGGAAAGATTAATGCCAAAGATTCTCGATGGAGATCTTTGAGTCCATAGATATTTCCTTATCTCATGAGGACTTAGGAATCTCATAAACTCATCCAAGAAACTATCTCCTTTTAAGCCATGGCGGTGGAGATTAGGGATTAGTTAAGCTAAGTTAAGAAATGTGCTTTCTTGCTCATCTACCGATCCTTGAAAGTTTTCGTATGAAAGTTTTTTTTTTTTTTTTGCTAAAAGGCTTCGAAATGAAAGTTTTCTTGAACGAAAGTTTCAGCACCGATCATGATCTCCTCCTCGTAAGCTTTGTATTCTCTGTGTCACTTGATTGCTTGAAAATCGATCTCTCTGAACAATGGTACTCGGAACTACTCGAGAAAGCTTTTGTTTGGTGAACTAAAACGATATAAGAAGTGATTTGAGTAAACAATCTTCAATCATATAAGGGAAAGGAGATGATATCAAGACTTAGAGCATCTCCAACGCAGAGATCGTTAAGGGGATCTAAAGAATTAAAAAAAGAAAAAAAAAGAAAAAGTAAGAGAGAAACGGAAAACCGGATCTAAAAAGGGTACTTTAAGAAACTGTATCTAATACTGTTATGCAACTTGTCATCTCATGAGTGGCTTATCTTTTTTAAAAAATTAAAAATTAATTATTTTTTAAATTATATTTAAATGACAATATTTAATTGGTCAATAAACTCTCTTTTGGGTATCTCAGCGTTGAAGATGGTCTTATTAGTTATTATTACATACGATGGAATCAAGCAAAAGTTGTGTGGAATTAGTATTGGTACGTAGGAAAATGATTTAGAACAACAACAGTTTGGGGGACTTGAATACAAGTTTTCTAGGGGCAAATCAATGGAGGACAAGTGCAGAGACGCTTGTTGTGAGGCTGAGGAGTGCAGTCGCAGTAGATTGGGCTGAGCCTTACACTTGGATACCATGTGCTTAATAAGTCATTTAGACATTGTTGTGCTCCATCTTTTGAGCATGAACCACCCAACACTTGTTTTCTCGATGGGCACCATGGCCTTCTCCGCGCAGCGGTCAAGCTTGGTTCTTCACCTAATTCATCAACAACAACAACAAAAACGGAGTTAAACCAAGCCCGTTCGGGTTTACCGGAGTTTGGTGAGAAAAAATGGTTATATTAATATGATGATGATTATTACCTTGTGAAAGGTGGCTTGGGAGAAGAGAGAATAAGACACAAGAAGCTAAGAAGATCGCAGCAAGATTCATTATATATTTCTGTAAGTTTCTCCTCTCTTGTTATTCAAAAAAAAAAAAAAGTTTTCTTCTCTATATTGTTATGACTTTGTGATTGTCTCCACACAAGCACAAATATTGTATATATATATAAACTCAAGTAGATTTGAATGTACTATTGTAACCTTGGTTTTGGCCGTTTTGGGTAATTACATAGATAGTGAGATTAAAGAAATGAAATCTGTGTTTTGAACGATAATTATAAAAAAAAAATTATTTGTATTAATCTCGTTTCTTCTTTCAATGATTTCATGTCTCACTTTTCCTCAACACATGGTCACTTTTCTTAGTTTCCTTTTTTTTGTCGAAAGCCCTCATTTTCTTATATACATTATATTAATCGACAAACATAATAGAACTATACCTAGAAACCTTTGTGTGAAACAAACAAAAAAATCATAGAAATCGCTAAATGCATCGAACCATAAGAGCACAGTCGTTTTGTCCTTTTGTTGTTCTTTTGAGACTGAAATTCACCGTTTTGGATAGCCTTGGACATTTCAGGACGGGTTTTCATACTGTCCCGTACCCGTCTTAAATTTTTCGTTCTATTTTTAATTTCGTTCAAATAATTACTCATTGAAGATCATTTATTTTATTTAAGCGGATACGAGAAGGGTACGAAAAGGAAACGAGTATGAGATATGGTATTTGAATTACCCATTTTAAAAATAAAATTTTAAAATTATATATACTAGGAGAGAACCCGCGCGATGCGCGGGTTTTATTTTAATTTGAGTTTTAAATAATATGTTTTTAGCTCTATATTTTGATTATTGATTTTATCTTGTTTTAAAAAAAATTATCTACTTTTTTTTGATGATCTGTGTAATCTCTTTCATACATTATTTTACGAATCTTAATTTATTTTTCAATTTTCATACTCTTTTCGTCGAAATCATAATATTATAATAATTTTTAAAATTTTTAATTTATTATTTGAGGATTTATTTTATATATCTTTCATTGAATCTATGTATTTTTCCATATTTCAAAATTTTATATATTTTTGTATCCATTCTTATTTTTCTTTATTTTTTTTCTTCTTCTCTATATTTGTTTAATATAATTTGTGATCTTCTCGATTTTTAATTCAATATTTTTTGATATTTTAATAATTTTTGTTAAAGTATTATTTGTTTATTCTTTTCAATGATTTTGTTTTGTGTTGAATATACTATTTATTACTTTTTATACCGTAATAATTGACATTTTATTAAATACATAACAGAGACACAATTTAATCTGAAAGAATAAGAAAGTGAAAATTGATATTGTTTATAATTATGTTTAGTTTACATATTTTTATCATATAAAATTGGATGTGTTTAGATTAGTAAAGAACATGATTCTGATACGTGGTAAGTGAATCTGTCAGATTTTGCCTCGTGTCGCGATTGAAATATTTTAAATAGGTAAAATTTAAATTTATGAGTAGTTAGATTTTAATAAATAAATGAGTGTTAGTATGTTACCAATTAAGAAAAGGAAAATAAAAGCATAAGTAAATGAGATAACTTAAATTTAAGAAAATATAAGCTTAAACACTAATTCTTTTAAAAAAAAAATAACTTGAATGTTTTTTTTTGGTTTTGAGTTTTGTAAATAAAATTTTATTTGTCATTAATTACAATAGATGTTGTATATAATCGCTGTAAAAAAGATGTTGTATATAATCTAGTGATTTGGTAAGTTGTAGTTACCTATGGTGTTCATTTGTAGATTTTTTATTTTTTAATTCTATTATTTTTTCTTTTAATTTATTATTTTAAGTTATTTTTAAAATTGTTGTGTGTATCAAATCAACATAGTTTTTTTTATGTCTCGAGAGGATTGTGAGTTTGAATCCTCTTTGATGTGAAGGAGTAAACATATTTTGTTTAGTTCGCGTTTAATGTAAGTGAAATGAAATGTTTAGCTTCGTGCGGATCAGTGATAATTTAAATATTTTAATTTTATAATTTATTTTATAATATTTGTTAGTAAAAGTTTGTGGATAAATATTAATTTTTAATTTGTGAATATCATATAGTTTTATAATTTTGTATCAAAAAATTGGTGGAATAATAATTTCTATAGTGAATGAGATTTTTTTTATTCATCGTAATATAAAATATGGAATTATTTTTTTCAACAATAACTAAGTACATGTTGTTTTTTAGTATAATCAGTATGAAATACATTTGTGATGAAATTTGTTATGTATTTTTCGGCTCTTGTAGATTATCAAGACATATATCACAATTGTTATATTCTTCTTATGTAACTTAAATTTGTATTTTCTCTAAGTCTCTAATTACAAAATCAACATATAATATTCTTGATACATTTGGGTTGAAATATTTAATGTCAAAAGAGACTTCTAGGCATTGTGTATTATGTGGTCGACGTGATAGTATATATGTCTGAATAAAATTTATTAAACTCTCGGTTAATGTACTTGATGTTGTGTCA
Organism: Alliaria petiolata; assembly: GCA_020283515.1. Lineage (NCBI taxonomy): Eukaryota > Viridiplantae > Streptophyta > Magnoliopsida > Brassicales > Brassicaceae > Alliaria > Alliaria petiolata. The sequence continues at coordinate 85,226,351 of JAHZTW010000001.1, forward strand.
TCCATATCATGATAAGTGAGCTAGAAGTTAATCACATCTTTGAAGGTATATTTTTTTTTTGAAGAGGTTGTTTTTTTTGGGGAAAATAAAAAATTAATGCGTAAAATATTTTTGCCTTATAATTAATTATGAACGGAGCAAAACTAACATGAACATAATAAATAAAAATTTGTTATTTCAGTAATCAGAAATCTAAAATTTTGACTCAATTCAAAAATTTAAATTCATATATAAACTATTAAATTTAAATTTTAAATGTGATCATACAATGTATTTCTCATATAAGTGCTTGCTATTGTTAAAAAAAAATGTTTTAAATTAAATGTGTATTACATAGAGATAATATCAAATTTTTTAGAGAGCATTGTTAAGTAGTACTCATAGCCTAATGGTTAAAGCAATATTCTTATATTGAAAAGTTTGTGGGTTCAAATCCTCATGAATGCAAATTTTAATTCAAATAAAATTATTTTTTAAAAATTAAATAAGGAAGTGACACATGTCATCTCCTGGTGTGCTGACGTGGCATCACCAGGAGAGTGCTATTCCTCTTTCATATAGTAGATTTTTTTCGAATTTTCTCGAAATTATCCAAAATTTTCAGAAATCAACGGAAATATATATTCCGAAATTGACATTTACACAAATTATTGAGAGTTTGGGAAGAGATTAATTTAGGTAAGAAAATTTCTCGAATCCGTCCTGTTACCCAAACTTTCTGTCTCGTTTTTATCAGATTTTATTTTGGAAAGTGTTTTCCAATTCCTAAATTACTCATTTCCGTCAATTCCCGTTCTAAATCTCGAAATGTTTAGGGCTAGTTTTGGAGAACCTTTGTTGCAGCTGGAAAGTTAATTAGTTCACTCTAATAATAAAAAGGGCCGGGCTTAATTTGATGAAATCTGTTATACAAAAATACTTGGTCACAAATATGCTTTTATATTGTGACTCATAAACAGCGTGTATTCTTCTCATTTGGATTTAATGATATTGAAGAAGAACGAAAACAACTTCTGAAAAGAAAAAAAAAAGTCAAACGTTTATAGAAAAAATAAGGTTGAAATAAAATAAAAGTAAAAATGGCAGTCAACGCTTTAGAAGATTCTTTGATGAAACAGCTTTTAATTGTATCTCCATAGGACAGGATCGATGTTCGTTGTAGATGCATGAACCATAATAGTCGAGGATTTGTGTTCATATGAACTTATGAAGAATGCATATATCGTCATGCAATGCAATAAAGATATAGGTACATGTGTTGTGATGTGCATATTTTGACTTTTAACGCAAGAGAAGAAAAACTTGAGATTATGTTTAACGGAAAGAATCAAACTAATTAAAAATTCAATTTTGGTTGTTGAATTGTTGATAATTCAAATAAGTACTCAAGAACTAAACTTTCCGCATCTATTTGGAGATGCAAATATATCATATTTGGAGATAATTACGTGGAAATGCACTTTACCAAACTGTAATAACAATTAAAGGCATTTGGTGTCTCATGGGAAATTAAAACATTATTATTGATACGAAAGAAAATTATTTAGAACAAAAGTTTTGGGTCTTATAAATTTTTAAGGGCAAATCATATTAGCACAAGTACATAGACGGTTGTTGTGGGCTTGAGGAGTGCAATTGCAGGAGATCGGGCTAAGCCTAACACTTGGATCCCATGTACTTAATAAGTCATTTAGACATTCTTGCGCGCCATCGCTTGAGCACGAACCACTGAACACTTGCTTTTTCGATGGACACCACGGCCTTCTCTGCGCAGCGGTCACACTTGGTTCTTCACCTAATTCATCAACAAAAAAAAACTTAATTAAACAAAGCCGGTTTGGGTTAACCCGGACTATGATAATCTTAATATGATATAAGACCTTGTGAAAAGTTGCTTGGGAGTAGAGAGAATAAGATACAACAAGCCAAGAAGATCGCAGCCAACTTCATATTTTCTTTTGTATGTTTCTTCTCTCCTTTGTGTGTGTTTCTTTTGATTTATATATTTGGTTGGTTATATAGCATGTGGTTAAACAATCACATACACTACTAGTACATTTGATTGAACATTGAGTACCAAAATACAATGGGCCGTAAAAAAAAAAATACAATGGACCGTATGTTATGGTAAGTTATCTTTCTTACAAAATCAACCATTCAAATTGATATTTTATTACTTATCACTATAAGAGACAAAAGAATAACTATTTTACAAATATTTTAAGATAAAATGAATAAATAATTAATATGGTATCTAGATTTGTTTCTGAATGATTTCACATATATACAACTTCCGGATATTTTGAATTTAGGTCGAGATATCTTTATGGGATCTNATAAGAGACAAAAGAATAACTATTTTACAAATATTTTAAGATAAAATGAATAAATAATTAATATGGTATCTAGATTTGTTTCTGAATGATTTCACATATATACAACTTCCGGATATTTTGAATTTAGGTCGAGATATCTTTATGGGATCTTTTGATTGAGAGAGAGACTATAGAAGCCATTGATGAGGGCTAGTTAGGAGGACTCTGGTTTTTTCATATGTTGTGCTGATTCAGATTCCTTTTGTAAACCTTTGCATAAGAAATCTCAATTTTTCTCTTTTGTTATTTGTTAGCATGAAACAAACCCATGTGTTAAAATTGTTGAATGTTCTGTTTTTGTGTTTACGATTTTAAGAAGAAAAACAGAGTATGAATGTAATCAACTTTTATTAACTTGATTGTATTACACTCTGACTTGTGTTATATGTTTACAAAACAGAGACTCGATCTATACTTATACAGAACGAAACATTGTGTTTAAAAGACATGACTCTTTGTGTAAAACACGACGTACAAGTACAAACGTGACTCTTACTTTAATAACTAACTTATACAAATGTGTAACTAACTTATGTAAATAAAACTTTGTCTTGAACGAGATATGATTATACTTCAACACTCCCCTTTAATCATATCTCGGCTTCACTCCAAGCTTCCTTCTAAGATCTTCAAACCTTGAAACACTTAAAGCCTTGGTGAGTATATCCGGGATTTGATCTTCTCCTTTGCAATACTCAAGTTGAATGAGTCCTTTGTGCTCGGCTTCTCTCACGAAATGATACTTGATCTCTATGTGTTTCGTTCTTCTATGTTGCACCGGATTCCTTCCAATTGCTATTGCCGACTTGTTGTCACATAAGATAGTAATGCCTTCTTCGAACGTTAAACCAAAATCGTCCAAGAGTCTTTGTAAGCAAATGGCTTGGTTTGTTGCTGCACAAATGGCTATATACTCTGCTTCCTCCGTTGATTGAGCCACTGTTTGCTGCTTACATGATTGCCAACAAAACATAGCCGATCCAAGACTGAAAACATAACCTGTGGTGCTTTTCTTGTCTTCGATAGAACCTCCCCAATCGATGTCTGAGTAGCCTATCAATCTTGGTACCTTTGCACTCGTGAAGAACACTCCAAAGTTTGACGTTCCCTTAACATATCTTAACACCCTCTTGGCTTCTTGGTAGTATTTCATGTGCTGTGATGACATGCATCTTGACAAATAAGAGCTTGCGTACATCACATCAGGTCTTGATGCACACAAATACAAAAGCCCTCATACGATGCTTCTATTCTTTGTTGGATCTCCATACTCTTTTCCATCTTCTTCTCTTTTTCCTTATGGTATAAGCGGGGTACTTACACTCTTGCTTCCTTTCATCCCAAACTTGTCAATAAATTTGTTTGCATATTTCTCTTGTGAGAGAAAAACGCCACGATCATCTTGGTTTACTTCCATTCCAAGAAAGTAATTAAGTAACCCAAGATCCGTCATCTCAAACTCGTTCTTCATGTTTTTCTTGAATGTGTTGATGAGATGATTGTTGTTTCCGGTGATGATGATATCATCGACGTATAAACTAACGATCAACAAATTTCCCCCTTGTTTCTTGATGTATAGAGTCACATCATGCATACTTCTTTCAAAACCATTTTGAATGAAGTAAAGAAGTAAGAATCTATTCTTCCATACCATGTTCGTGGGGCTTGTTTAAGCCCGATGTCAGACGGGCCGGCCCGCATCCAATCGGGCTTGTCCGTGGCGGGTTCTATTTTTTCATGTCCATGCGGGCCGGCCCGCTGCGGATTGCGGACAACAAAACATAAGCACAAGTCCGCCCCGCCTTTATTTAGCGATTTTGCGGGTCGGCCCGCATGCTTATGTTTTGTAATGGTTTCAATTTTTAAATCCATTATTCCTTTACCACAAATGATTTCATTTCCATTACATTGAATAAAAAAGTTTTTAGTTGTTAAAAAAAGTTATACTAAAAATTAGAAAAAAAAAAAAATTTAGTTGGCTAATGTGGCATCAAACGGTTTATTGTATGAAGGCTTGTGAACTGTGTCATAGAAAAGACTAGGAGGAGGGCAGAAGTTTCAATTGCGGATGCAATATATTGGCATCCCTCGTAAATTAACAGAAGACTCATGTGATGTAATTTAACAGAACACCAAGACATTGCTGATGTGCTCTCAAATTTACCCTAGAGCTACTCTCTCAAATTAAGAGATTGATAGTTAGCATATTTACATCATTTTAACATTCATTTAGTAAAGCATTTGCATTGTTTCATGTATATAACTTGTCCATATAGTCTAGTTTGCATCTATTTTAGAGTTATTGAGTCTTAGACTAGGTTATTGCATATTTGTTGCATTTTGGAGTGTTTTTAGGTACATTGGAGGACTTTTCAGATTATGGAGGTTAAGCATTGCTTGGAGGATGGCATGGAACTAAAGTGTACCAAAAGAAGTTGAGCAAAATGGACTTGAAGTACAAAATCACTACATGAGTAAAGATCGAGCCGGATGAAGAATTTCAACTCCGATTTAGCCTCGGCGATCTTCATGAAAGTCATAGATATTTGAGTTAGCTTTCGTTTGGTGGTAGTTTCAAGTCAAACAGTGAAGCCGTTCAAGAGATATGGTCATTTTACTACGTATCGGTATGATGTATCGGTGTGATCACACCGATACGCATATCTGTCTGACATATCGGTGGGTTCACACCGATACGCATATCGGTCTGTCATACCGGTGTAATCATACCGATATGGTACCCGAGATTTCCTTTCCTTAAGACGAAAATACACTGTTTATCATCATTAAGTAGTTGACTTTTATTTCTAAAACTTTTCCAGAAACTCTCTCTGTTTTGGNCTTCCTTGTAGCTCCAACTGTCTTCTCCAGAATCTCCTTAATTTGCCTGTTTGAAACTTCAACTTGCCCACTTGTCTGAGGATGATAAGGAGTAGCTACTCTATGTTGAACACCATGCTTCTTCAGCAGCTTTTCAAAGACTTTGTTAATGAAGTGTTTGCCACCATCGCTTATAACAATTCGAGGTACTCCAAATCTGGGGAAGATGATGGTCTTAAACAGCTTAAGAACCACAGCAGAATCATTGGTTGGACTGGCAATTGCTTCAACCCATTTGGACACATAATCCACAGCAACCAAGATGTACTTATTCCCATAAGAAGAGGGAAAAGGACCCATGAAATCAATGCCCCAACAATCAAAGACTTCAATCTCAAGAATGAAGTTTTGTGGCATATCATGTCTTCTGCTAATCTTCCCTTTCCTTTGACAAGCATCGCATCCAGAGATGAATGTATGAGCATTTTTGAACATTGTTGGCCACCATAGTCCAGCTTGAAGAACCTTGGAAACTGTTTTGAATGTTGCAAAGTGGCCTGCATAGTCTGAACCATGGCAGTGAAACAGCACGTCCTGCACCTCAGCTTCTGCAATACATCTTCTATAGACTCCATCTTAACAATGCCTGTAAAGATAAGGCTCATCCCAATAATACCTCCTAAGTTCTCTGTAGAACTTCTTCTTCTCATAGTCCTTAAGACCAGTAGGTGCATCCTCTGCAGCAAGGTAATTGGCAATATCAGCATACCACGGTCTCTGGCAAGTGGAAACAGCCATCATAGGTGTGGAAAACGCGTCACTCATAGCCTTGAGAATCTATGTTGCGATCTGCAGGGAGTGTCGATCGATGCTCCTGGTGTCGATCGACACACGAGTTTTCGCGTCGGGGCCAACTTTGATTTGGGGTGTCGATCGACACTAAATCCGATTCTACAGAAAGTTGCAGGTTTCCTGGATCTCTCGTGTCCAATTCTACCTCAATCGAATTTACAGCTTCTTCCGGTAAGAAATCATCAATTGGCACGCCATCTTCTACCTTGATTCTGGATAGATGATCAGCAACTCCATTTTCAACTCCTTTCTTGTCTTTTACCTCAATATCAAACTCTTGAAGAAGTAGAATCCATCTCAGCAATCTGGGTTTTGCATCCTTCTTCTGCATCAAGTATTTGAGTGCAGAATGATCTGTATGAATCACTACCTTGGACCTAACAAGATATGGTCGAAATTTCTCAAAAGCAAACACCACAGCTAACAATTCCTTCTCAGTTGTTGCATAATTTCGCTGTGCTTCATCAAGTGTTCTGCTTGCATAATAGATAGCATGAAGTTTCTTGTCCTTCCTTTGCCCAAGTACAGCGCCTACTGCGAAATCACTAGCATCACACATCACTTCAAAAGGCAAATCCCAGTCTGGTGGTTGCACAATTGGGGCGCTCACCAAAGCCTTCTTAATCTGCTCAAAAGCTGAAAGACATTCCGCAGAAAACTCAAACTTCACATCCTTGCAAAGTAGAGCAGTAAGAGGTCTTGCAATCTTGCTGAAGTCTTTGATGAATCTTCTGTAAAACCCAGCATGGCCTAGAAAACTTCTCACTGTCTTCACTGAATTTGGTGCCTGCAGACTTGTCATCACTTCGATCTTGGCGCGATCTACCTCAATTCCAGCAGCTGAAACTCTATGGCCAAGTACAATGCCATCTTGAACCTTGTAGGCGGCGGATGAAACTCCTTTTACTGTTCTTCATCCTCCTTGTAGAAGCTCTCTCCCGAAAATGATGTGGGTCGCCGTTTTCTCGGCTGTGTTGTGCAGTGTTGTTGCTCGGCGACTCGGAGTTGACCATGTCTTCGATCTTTGAGGGCGGTTCTTGGCATTGATTCTCTTCTAGTCTTTGTGTGGTGGCGCATGCGGTGACTGGGTGGTTCTCCGGTTAGGCGTTGATTTGACATGGTGGTGGTGGATTAGTTGTGGATCTGAAGGTTTCGTGGTTGTGGCGTATCGGAGAATGGGTTCTTGGTGGGAGGTTTCGTCGGATGTCGCTCTGGCGAGGCGGCTCTGCTTAGAGGACGGCGGTGTTGCATGCAATGGTGAGTTTTCCCGGCGTCTCTTCTCCCGAGCGGCCCTCTTCTTCTTTTCTGATGCGTTCGCCTCCATGGAGTAGGTGAAGCCCCTCCTCTATCCGTCGGTGGCGTTTAGTCCGTTGTGACGATGGTGGTTGTTCATGTGGTTGCGGCGGTGGTCCTCTATGGCTATTTTAAGGCGTTGGTCCTGTTTCGTCTTCCTCTCCTTCCCATTCCCTTGCGAGGCAGTGGTCCTGTGCCGTTTCTGTCTCCGATGGCGGTCTTCTGAGTCGTCGGAGGTCATTGCAGTGAAGCTTGCTGTCGGCGGCGGCGTAAGTTTTCATGGATTAGGGCTTCTAGGTTCGGTTAGGTTAGCTCTCGGTTTAGTATTGGGCCGATAGTTAAGTTTGGCTGATCTGTTTAGGGAGTGGGCTATTTTGAGGCTTTGTCCCACGTTATTTTCGGTATTGGGTTTTTCTCCAGGCCCATTTCGGGATTTTGTTGGATGAGTTATAAACCCAAAAAACACAAAAAAAAAAAAATTTAATGCTTATAAAAAGGTTCAAAAAAAAAACTATAAATTCTTTAATAAAAAAAACCCATCCGTTTGTAGTAACGTTAAAACTTACAAAGTTTAAACAAGAAAAATTCTCAACTAAAGATGAATCGAGAAAAAATTCATCGACTACAAATTTAATATAAAAACCTCTCAAGTTTAGAAATGTCAAATATCAACTACTCAACTATAAATTTAATATACCAAAGTGGTGGTGGCCAAGTGGTAGTATAAGGGGCTTGGTTCACTTCTGCCCCGAATTCAAAATCCTTTTGGGGCGGAAGTATATTCTTTAAATTGAAATATAGAAAGTGCTAAATCCAGCTAGTAGGAGAGATTATGGACCTACGATCTGGAACTTCCACAGTTAATTAAAACAAAACTACAAATTTAATGTGAAAACTCATCCATTTATGTCTAAAATAACATTATAATATAAATAATCAACATTAAATCAATTAAATGCTATTTGGATTATAAAATTTGACATGGATATGATGTGATAATCAAAATTCTATGTCCAGAAATATGATTTAAGATACATATACTGATATGCTCAAATTTGCCCTGAGCTACTCTCTCAAATTAAGAGATCACTATAGTACTTAGGGGTCGAATTCCACAGAGAATCGATGTAACTAGACAAATTCTAATTCAGATTTAAGCTAAGAGTAAAATAGGAAAGCAGTAAAAAGCAATAAAATAAAGAAGGCAAGTTCGAATTCTGGTTCTTAAAACCAGGGAGACAAAGCGCTAGGCAGTGAGATATCTCAGGAAGACTAAGGTTGAAGGTTTAACTACTATTGGGATTAATTGTTCTAGAATTCGAAGCACAGAAAACAAACAAATCAACTTTCGCTGCAGATGTTATCAATGTCTAAATCTAGAAATCCAACTTTCGCTGCGACTTTAAAGATAGAAACATGCATTAATTTCAGGTTCGATATTGTTCACAAAGACCTAAACCAACTGTCGCTGCGAATAGATTCAATGCTCATCTAAAGATCTGGTCGCTAGGTGATTAATAACACTTTCGTATCTGTTTAATTACCTAGGGTTTCGAAATCTAGGTGATCAATCCTAAATTTCAGAGTTAAAACAATCTAAAATGAAGAACAAGAAGATAATCCCAACAGAAAATCAATTATAACAACCTATCATCAATCACTTGAAAACCCAACAACCTAACTATGAAACTACTCAGACATGGATGAAGCAAACATCATAGAATAAGTAATTTGCATAAAAAGAATAGAAGAAAAGATACAAGGGTTCCAAATCTCTCAAGAACAGATTTTTCTCCCTAAAAGATCTCAAAATCTAAACTCTCTCTTTGTCTCTCTAAAATAATAAGTGATGAATGCCTAAACAATGGCATAAAACCTCTATTTATAGGCCTAGGTACGAATCTTCAATTCCCTTTAAGATTAGAAAAAGTCTTGGAATTTCCTTTTTCTTCAAAAACTCTGGAATCTTCGCGTCTTTGATTTCGGGAAAGTCGGTGTCGATCGACATCAATGTGTGTCGATCGATATCAATGTGTGTCGATCGACATCAATGTGTGTCGATCGACACCCATCGTGCATCTTCAATCCGACTTCAACACTTCGTGACTTCATTCCATTATGCTCCAAAATGTATCCAAATCTCCAGTTTAGCTCCAATTGTACCTGAACCTGCATAGACTCTATATAAACTCGAAAATGATACTAAGACTCAATAAAAACACTTATATCATGGTCTTAAAATGGGTAAAAACCATGATATATCATATACATCAAAAAAATTTATACAACTTAATTTATCTATAGTTTTGAGAAAATAAATTAATTTATCAACTTATACAGAAAATTTGACATTTATTTATTCTTCAATTAAAAATTTCAAGCCACATAATCTTACTATCTCAATTAGAGATTGACAATTTTACCGTTAATCAATTTGTAGATTTTAGAAATTTGGATATTTACTATAATTGAATTTCCAGATTTTAAATTTCTTGCTGGTTTTAAAAGCTATCACATTATTTTAAATCCAAAGCGCATACATTTGATTTACCGTGGACCAATTAGGTTTTTACGTAACTGCGGATAAAAAAGTTTAGGGGTTTTTACATTAAATTTTTTAGTCGAAAGGTTTATTCCCGATCAATATTTACTTGAGGGGGTTTTTCAATAGGTTTTTTTTTGAGATTTTGTAAAACAAGTATTGCCGTTAAGGTTTTAATAGAACGGTAGACAAGTTTTTTTTTCATTAACAAACTTATAGGTAAAGGGGTTTTACATTAAATTTATAGTTGATGGATTTTTTCTCGATTTATCTTTAGTTGAGGTTTTTTTTTGTTAAAAGCTCTTTTTTTTACATAGAGACCATATATTGAGATTTTCTTACAAGTTTTACAAAGCAAAAAACAAAAAACTAAAGTTTTGAAATGGATCCAATCAAACTTTAGCCTTACTCTTTTACTCGCACATTTTTTTTTATTTTTTTGTCTGTACAAAGTATTTTTCTAAAACATACAATTTTATACTTTCCAAAATTTTAAATTGTACAGTCATCAATAAAATCTACAACTACAAAAAAAAACATACAGTCATATTCTTACAGCAAAAATGTAAAGTTACAATTGTTACGAGTCATACTCTTTTAGTGAAGATATCCAGATCTTTTACATATAGTAAAAATTTTGGGTATCTATTTTCTTCTTTCTGTTTATTTTTTTTTTCTAAAATAAATGTAATATAACCTTTGGGTTCAGGAGAAAGAGATTATTTTTTTGAACTAGATTAAAAGCATGAGAACGAAAAAATAGGCCTTGGTGTTTGATGGGCTAAGCCCATATTACATTTTCTAGACAACCACATCAAGGTAATTACCCAATGGCGCAAACTAACTTAGTTGTGAAGATTTAGAGAGAGTAGCTCAGGGTTAATTTGAGCATATCAATATGCAGATGTATGTGTCATACACTAACAAAAATACAGCAAAATAGAATTTAACGATGCTTTCTGAATAGTAGTCTTACTTGCTAACCGATCACAAAATCAGCATCTCGTGGCTGAACTTTTATTTTGCAAACCGCATTTTAAAATATGATGTGTCCAAAATGTGATTTTGAACTATAGATACAAAGATACCAAACATTATGTACCAAGCTACTTCTAAAATATGGTGACTCTGAATCTGAGTCATTTTACAAGAAAATGACTTCAACTTTCTCTTTATCGGTTCTGCTTCACTTTTTTTGGCCAGGAACTTAAATCTTATTAAACTGCAGCTGCAGAGTTATTCAGGGCCAATAAGACACCCCTTGACAATGAATCCGCTAAAGCATTTGCGGAGCGGGTACATAACGAAACGAAATGATCGAGAAATCCTGTGAAATAGCTTGGATATCAGAGAGTGGTATAAAACTCGACTGATCAAGCCTTAAATTGATAGGATCTAATGTGTTGGCGGACGCTCTCTCACGTGAGATCAAAGATGGGGAAACGTCAGAATTAATACAAAATTTTCAAATTCCTCTTTCTGAATTTTTTTTTTTTTTAATAAATGTAAAATAACCTTTGGGTCCAACCGTTCAAGGGAAAGAGATTATTAGGGTTTGAGAAAACAAAACAAGAGTTGGCATGGCGAAGAAGAGGAAGAAGAATCTGCAATCTCTGGATCCAATTCCGATGGACGTGTAGTTGTTCGAGATCCTCTTGAGATTGCCTGCGAAATCTGTAGCCAGGTTCGTTTGCGTATCAAAGCTATGGGCAACATTCATCAGCGATCGTCATTTCATCAGATCCTGCTCGCTTAGGTCTTCTCCAAACAAGCAGCCTCGCCTCCTCTTGGCTTTCAACAAACAAACAAAGGATAATCAAGAAAACTGGTACTTCTTCTCCAAGTCAACGCTTGATTCCACTTCACTGTGCCCAAATCCAGTACCGAGCCAGTTGGCTACCCTTAGGCCTGATAGGGCTACTCGAAGTAAGAGCCGGAAACCTAAAGCTCTAGTTGTGGATGTGCCACCATCTGATTTTGTATCAAGAACGGTATATATGTCACTTGAAGAAAAATCGGTACCAAAAGCGTTGTTACGCTCATGGGTTGATAAGCTTTTTATATGGTGATGAACAAGTCATAAGTAATCCTAGTACAGGTAAGTCTATAACCTTTCCCATTGCAAAACGGAAGAAACGATCGTTAGAGGAAGCTTTTTAGGTTATGATCCGATCGATGCGCAGTATAAAGTATTGTGCTACTTGACCAATAGTATACGGTTTTGTCAACACCAAGTCCTCACATTGGGAGCTCAAGATTGTTCATGGAGAATGATCCAATGGAGTATTCCTCATCACTATCCTGGACCTGTTAGTGTGTGCATAGATGGTGTTTTATATTACACTGCTTCCGCTTCTTTTACCATGATGAAACCAATGTTCTTGGTGGGATTTGATCTGAGGTGTGAAGTATTGGAGATTGCTTCCGTGTTTCCCGAGGGCGTGGGATCTTCAAATTACACGAATTTGATAAACTACCATGGAAAAGTAGCTATTGTCAGTCGACCTTTCCCATCTTCTGGCTGCCTTTTCGATTTGTGGGTTTTAGAGGACGCCAAGAAACAGCAGTGGTCGAATGAACGCATATGTTTTCATATAGGTGTTAATGTGGAAATCCCTCGCGATTTGGAAATCTTGGGCGTTTCTGATATGGGAGAGATTATCTTTGCATCAAGCAGATTTGAAGAGTTGTATTTTTACTCTCGGGATTACTTAAGCTACGGGATTAGAAGAGTTCAGCTGGAAGGAAACACCAAGCACAAGTTTAATGGTTTTTATAAAAGATTTGCTTTCTTACATTACGTTGAAAGTGTTATGTTTATTTAGAGACTTAGTTGTATTGGATAGCTTGCAGCTCTTTTTCACTTGCACTAACTTAATTCTTTGGGGTTAGTAATAATGGCTTTGTCTCCTATCTCGATTTATTTTACAGAATTTGTGTGTGCATGATTCTTTTACAGAATTATATTCCAGAGAAAACAAAAATCTTTTTTCCTATTAATTGAGAATCCATTTTAATGAAAAAAGTTGATTTGTCAACTCTAGAATCAAAGTTAGTGTATTTTTTTGATGACATGTAAATGTGACATGTCAAATTTCCTAAAATAAATGAAATGTTTTGATTGGTTGAGATAAAATTAAATAAATTATGAAATTAAAACATAAATACACTTTATTATAACTCTAAAATTAATAAATTTAAATTAACAGAAATAATAATTATTATGATCAAATTGTTTTTACATATATTCATAATAATTTGCGTAAAATATGATTACGGAAATTTTACAACCAATATACATTATATTTTTATATAAAAGTTAACAATATATAATTCAATATGATAGTAAATAGGCTATACCATTTTTATCTCTTATTTTTTTTAAATAAATAAAAAATTTATATCATACTCATATATATATATATATANTATATATGTCTTGGCCAAATTCTTCCCTAGAAATTCAGTATGATGTTTTTGAGTTTACAAGAGAAAACGAGGGCAACAACCTCATTATCATGAAAATCTTTCAAGAAACTCTTCTCACACGCGAGAAAACACACAAGCTAGCTTACCTACTTCTTCAACTTAACCAATATTCAATAACCGCACCTTGAACCCGGGTTAGCATCAGATATAATAATTGTCCGGTTTAATCTCGAATTCACACTCACAATCTCCATCTTGAATAGAGAGCTTAAGACTTAGAGCATCCTCAATGGAAGGTTGTCAAGTGCCTCTCACAATAAAAAAAAAGAAAAATAATCAAAAAGAAAGAAAGAGAAAGGGTTCATTTTCATTAGAACCCAATAAACCATTTGTCTCAATTAGATTGATTAATATATTTTACCAAATTAAAATTTAATTTAAAATATTAATTATATTAAAATAATATTTTCTGAGAGACTCATAAAGGTTCTCATCATTGATGATGGTTAATTGCAGTAATTAAAACTTCATCACCTTCTCAGAGTTGAAATCTTGAGAACCTCCACTTCTGCTGATGAGATTATTTCTCGAATAAAATGCATCTTCAGATCAATATGTTTGGCACTTTGCAAATCACACCAAACCTTAATCGTGTCCTGCACAAAATGATCTAGATCCTAATCCTAATTAAGACCATTTGTAGTCGGGGAGCCTAATTTGTGTTCATATGAAGAAAGTAATGCAAAGATATACATCGTCATGCAACAGAGAAGGTCCATGTCAAAAGAAAAAAATTGCACTTTACAAATCATGCATACCAAACCTTAACTGATCATCGTATTTGATTTTAAACGCAAGAGAAAACGAATGTGATTCAATAGATGGAGGAAATCAAATTAATAATTCAAATCTGTTAATGTTGAGGGTTTATGAGGAACACCAACGATGCCAAGAAGTATTTGAAACCGAACTAGTAACTCATTATTGGTTGTCACAAGTACATAAACCTTATAATTTTAATCTCAATGTTTGATTTGTTGATACTAAACCATTATTATTGAATATATAGATATATAGGTAATATGAGGACAGCCAGGTTTACGAGTCTTTAATTGGAGCATTTAACTAGCTAGGACAAGTCAAAAAACGACAATAACAGAGATGCTTGTCCTGGGGTTGAGGAGTGCAAGTGCAATCAGTTGGACCAAGATCTCCAACAGAGCTCCATGTTCGTCTTAAGTCATCAAAGCATTGTGTGAAATCTCTTTTGCAAGAACCATCAAATATTTGTTTTCTTGATGGGCACCACGGTCTTATCTCCGCAACGGTTAGACTTGGGACAAGGGAGAGTAACACACAAGAAAGCAAGAAAATAGCACCCAACTTCATCTTTCTTCTTCCTTTTGTTTCTTTTGCTTATATGTTGTTGTAACTTGTGAATTTTTTACAAAGAAGCACTAATATTCTACTTATATATATAATACCTACACATATATGATATAGCTCTATATAGTATATATACGTACACATTTTGACCCAGCATAATTTTGCAATCTACAGAAAGAATTATCTCAAATTGACCAAAAGTTTTTAAAACTAGTCAAGATAATGCATTGTTTCTATTAATTGGTATTTATTTATTTTTTCTTCTAAATTAAAAAATGGTAAGGATAGATAAAAATAAAAATAATTATACATACTAAATATAAAACATCTATATTTTTCACACAAAAAAAGTTCCTTTTATATTTAAAACATCTAAAATATTTTGCATTTATCCTATTATAAGAAACTAGAATAGGATCCGCATATATGCGGGTTTTTGATAAAATATTTTAAACCATTAAAAATAAATTGAAAACAAAATCGAATAATTTATTTATTCTAAAATTTTGCCGAATTAATTATCCTACTTTATTATAATTAGATTTATCATAATTAAAATCTAGATTAATATCCGCGTATTATAATAATAAAATTTAAAACCCGTTAAATTGTTTTTTTAAGAAAATAGAAAGCAAAATCTGATCACTACTAAAAACATATATGAAAAAACACAAAATCGAAAACTAAAAGTTATTTATTTAGTTTAATTCTCATTTATTTTCAATTAAAATATTTAAAACACATAACTGTTGCGGATCCTAAGAATTGGACCCGCATATAATAAAACACAGAATTATGGTTCAATAAAACATACAATATATCATTTTCTCATACTTTGTCTCATTTTTAATTGCAATATATATCTTAAATTGAAATAGTTCCTTTTATTTTATTTTCTTTTTTTTAAATTGAAATATATCCTAGTTGATTTTATTTTACTTTTGTAATCTAAATCGATAAATTTGACGTTTTTAATTTTTTAAACGTAGCTAACTTAGTTTCCTTTTTCTTAATTTTCTTATTTAACGTACCATTTCGATTTTTTATTTTTCTTTTGGTATTAGTAATTGAAAAATAAAATTATTTTCCTTTTTTAATTTTAAAAATAAAGTTTTGATTTTCCTTTTAGTATTAGTAATTGATCATACAATTTCTTTAACTTAAATGAAAAACATAAAAAACTTATTTTCCTTTTTTTTTATTTTCTTATTTACATTTTCGATTTTTTAATTCCTTTTTGTATTAGTAATAGAAAAAAGTTATTTTCCTTTTTTATTTTTAAAAATAATTTTTAGATTTATGTAAACATTATGTTAAAATCTAATTGGTTGAATATTTTATTATGAGTAAAATATATTAGTAGAGAAAACTTTATATTAAAAAATTATGCAATCAAATAATAATCCTAAAAAAATAGGATTAAAATAAAAAGAAAAACTTAAAAAAATAATAAATTTCAACAGAAAAAAGTAAATAAAATTAACTCCAATTTAAAAAAATATACAATCTTATTATATAAAGTAGGATGCATCAAAGTTAGTTTTTATTTTTAAAACTAAGTTTTAGATTTATGTAACATTATGTTAAAATATAATTGGTTGATTTTTTTTAACACGTGTCAAAATCTAATCGATTAACTTGACACGTGTCACGATCATGTTAAAAATTAACTTTGATGCATCCTACTTTATATAAAGTAGGATGCATCAAAGTTAGTTTTTATTTTTAAAACTAAGTTTTAGATTTATGTAAACATTATGTTAAAATATAATTGGTTGATTTTTTTAACAAGTGTCAAAATCTAATCGATTAACTTGACACGTGTCACGATCATGTTAAAAACTAACTTTGATGCATCCTACTTTATATAATAAGATACTATATTTTAATCATCAAATCTCTATGCTAAACTAACTTACAAAATAATAAATTCAATTTAGCTATTTTATATTATATGAGAATGGCTTTTTTATAGCTTTCTCTGAATTGGGGTTTTATGGCTGGCACCTAAACACATGTCTCTCTTTAAGTTGAAACAGACAACATTATTTAGAATAGACATTATGCATTTAAAATGAAAAAATGGTTCAATTTTTATTTGAATGCTGCCATTTAACTTTCTTTTAGATGTTTAATGAACAAAAAGAAAACTACATCGAAGGCTGATTAATGTTGCATTATGTTTCTGTTCAAAATAGGATGCAATTATTTAAAATTTTATATATTCTGTTTAAGGAATTTTTTTGTTTTTTGCAATGTTAAATATCTAAGTTAAATTTTATATATAGGCTGATTAATGTTGCATTTTTGCAATGTTAAATTTTATATATAGGCTGATTAATGTTGTATTTTTTGGGGGGGGGGGGAAATGACATTTAAATGCACAACTTTCAAATTTCAGCCAATTTAGACACGACCTTTTGTGTGGACCGATTAAATAACAACTTTATTCGTTGACCATATTTAAATGCCAAACTTGTGTTGAGTAGGCCAGATTAGGCACAATGTTAAGTTGCTTAACAGCTCGAGTAAACCCTGTTAAACACTCCGTTTGTGTCTCTGTTAAACGGAAATGACCTCGTTTCATTCTTAAAAATCGATTAAATCCCCAAATCGACCACAAAACTTCAAACCCTAACATCAAAATCGAATTAGATCTTCCCAGAACTCAACACTCAAAATCCCGTCGAATCTTTCTCTACTGAACAATTCCTTCTAATTTCTCTTCTATTTTGCCAATTATCGATGGGTTCGTCGTCTGAACAATCTTCTAGCGTCGAAGATCGTGGCTTTCCGTCAAAGTGTGTGTGTGGTTTAGGTGTAATGATGCTGACATCGAAGATACAAGAGAATCCAGGAAGACCTTTTTACCGTTGTATAAAGAAAAGAGACCAAAGTTTGTCTTAAAAAAAAAAAAGATGTAAGTAGCTTATATTGTCGTTGTTTTTTTTGGGTTTGTTGTTTTCTAGCGTTTAGACAGTAAATTAAATGCATTTGTTCATGTTTTTTGCAACAGGGTCATTTGTTCAAATGGGTCGAGGAGGCTGTCGTAGAAGAGATTGAAGATGGTTTACCAAGAATAAGAAGAATTAAAAGTGAAATTAACAATGCAAAGTCTGAGGTTGAAGAGTTGAAGGTTTCGATTGAAGGATTGAAGGAAGTGATAGTCTCTCATTTTAGCATGTTTTTAACACTCATATAGGATAGTTTTGCATTCTTACATGCATTCATTAGATAGTTTTAGGCTAGATTGCATTCATTTTAGAGTTTAGTGAGTCTTAGCTTAGGATATTTTATATATGTTGCATTTGAAGTGTTTCTCAGGTATTCTAGAGCTTGAAGAGGCTATTGGGAGGTTGATGAATGAGCAAGAAAGCCAAGAAGGGGAAGAACAGAAGGAAAACATGCAGCAAAACTCGCAAAGGACATGAAGAAAGCAGTATCGGTGTGCTGTATCGGTGTGATCACACCGATACGCATATCTGCCTTTTGTATCGGTGTGATCACACCGATACGCATATCTGCCTTTTGTATCGGTGTGATCACATCGATACGCATATCTGCCTTTTGTATCGGTGTGATCACACCGATACGCATACCGGCCTTTTGTACCGGTGTAATCACACCGATATGGTACCCGCAGTTTTGTTTACTTAAGACGAAAATACACTGTTGATCATCATTATCTAGTTGACTTTTTATTTCTAAACTTTTTTAGAAACTCTCTCTGTATTTGGTAATTTTATTTGCAAGACCTTTGGATCAAAAACTTCGATTCAAGAGTTCTTCTTCTCTAATCTCTTCTCTTTACTCTTGCTAATGCTTATTATCAAGTTTTTACAAGTTTTTATTGGTTTGATCATGAACTGTGAGTAGTTCTTTAGAATCTAAGGTTGGTTAGATCTAGGGTGTTTAGGGTGTTAGTCTTGATGTCTATGAGTTGATTCTTCCATATCTCTTCTTGCTTAGTGCTCTTAATGCTAATTTCAACCTTGATCATGTTGAATTAGATTTCTAGGGAATTTTCTCATCCAAAAGATTAGTAAAATTTCTGGATCATTTAAGCAAGAGATTTACATACTTAGCTCACGAAAATGGTTGTCTAAGGTGTTTATTAGCATATTAGAACTGAATCTTTATGCTTGTTGCATCTTTGATCACAAATGAAAGTTTGTTCTTGATTAGAAATGTGATGAAAAGATTAAGTCCATGAAAGTGGTTTAATATATTCTTGAAGTTCTAAGCTTGGGGATTAGCATTTATATGAGTAGAATGGCATCATTGATTACATATTTAAACACCTGAAAATCAACACCATAACCTTGGATTCATATTTCCAAAATTTACAAAAACCTTTTAGAAACTCTGTTTTGTCTTTACTATTCTTGAAGATAGTTTGTCATTCACCTTGTTTAATGTTACTAATCACATACCAAAACCTTCACTAGACTTGCTTAGATCAAGAAGTTTTATGAATTCCTTTTGTCACAACAAACCCATATGGATTGATCCTCAAATAATACAATGACATGTGTAGTAGGATTGAGTAATTGATTGGTAAAATCCTGTTATCAGGAAGATGCAATGTGGAGCAAAATGGAAATCCGGAAATGGAGAGTAATGAACATAGTTGGTTTTGTTTGTCTTTTCTTCATGATCTTTATCATTGTTTACTTGATGATATGCAAAGGAAATGAGACCAAATTCAGTCTTGGTTATTAGTGTGAGAAGTCTGGTTTGTCTTAGAACTAGTTTATGTCATTGTAGTCTCTTAGTGTTGTTCAGATTTGGCTTCATCTTTTGTACTCTGTTTTGGGATTGAAGCTTGGTGTTTGTCGAGTTATGGCTTTGGCTATGATCGGATTTAGTAATGAATGAAATGCATTTTGTGGTTGAAATGAAACAAAGAAACATGATTCTGAAAGAAAAAATTGATTGATATAGAGCAGAAAGAGCAACAATCCATGTTCAGAAACAGCATAAATAAAAACAACAAAAATAATAGATTCAAAAAGAGCAACAAACCTGAAAGCATTATCCTAACAAAAGTAAACAACAAACCATGTTCACAAACCTCAAACTATGATCCCATAAAAATAAAAGAAAATGCCAACAATATATCAAACCATGATCCCATAAAAACTTAGTTAGAACATCCAAACCATGATGCCCAACCTTGAGCTTCGGATCCTTCGGGTTGTGATCCTTCTTGTCGAGTTGATTGCGATCCATGAGCTCGATTAGGTTGTGATCATTTTGCTCGAGTAGCTTGGGATCCATGAGCTCGATTACCTTGTGATCCTTGAGCTCGAGTTGCCTGCGATCCATGAGCTCGATTACCTTGTGATCCATGATCTTGTGGAACTCCATCAGCTTGTGATCCGTGAGCTTCTGAAACTCCATCAGCTTGTGAACCTTGAGCGTCTGAAACTCCTCCAGGTTGTGATTCAAGTGAAACTCCTCCAAGTGAAACTCCTTCCTGGTGTAGATAAATTGTATGAATTCATTGTGTTTCTATAATGTATGCAATGACAATAAAGAAAGACACAAACCTGACATTTTCTAGGTCGCCCCCTTGGTCTTTTTGGAGGAGGTTGAACAGTCGGATTAAAACAACCTTTCTTATTGTGTCCATCTTCCAAACAATTGGAGCATGTCATGACTCTTCTTTGTCGTGATAATCTTGTTGTGGTTGAGGAAGTAGCAGATTCATATCTTGATTTCCTCCTTGCATAGTTGCTTGGCCTTCCATGATTGCCAAATCTCTATGGTGGTGGCAGGATAGGTAACCTATTCAATCTAGGCCACAACTTCATGCCTTGGACAGGCCCAATACCATTCCTATAAGTTTCATGCCACATACGTTGTGTGTAATAGACATTCACATAATCTTCAACCTCCTGTCTCTTACCCGCAATTACTCTCGTACCCGTGATTACACTTGCGGCATGAACACATGGTATACCAACCATTTGCCATTTTCTGCAACCGCATGTGAAATTCTTCATATCCACGGTATAAGCAACACCATGCAATTCAATCTCATGCAAATCATTCCTAGCCATGTGTCTAATGCAATGTTGTGCCCCAGCTATTATTTTCTCAATCTCAATATGGGCTCTCTTTGTGAATTTTAACCCTATCTTCCCGCAATAATGAATCTTTTAGCATTACGAACCATAGCTTGTCACCTAGTATCCTCTAATAAGTCTAATAAAGGCTTTCTTCTTGCTTGTCGGATCGTTCTATTAAAAGATTCACTAAGGTTGTTCAAATTGTCATTGCAGAAAGAACCTATCCTAAAGTAAGCCCTAGACCATGACTGCGGATTAGTTTGGTGTAGAGAAGCTAAAGCCTGAGGATTGTACATTCCCAATGCTTCCATAATTTCTGTAAATTTTCCTATGGTATAGCTGCGTGCTATCTTCCAAAACAGCCGTTCTAGTTCAACATCCTTGCTCTCCCTTTTCCAATTTTTCATAATGTGTCTAGCACATTGTCTATGTTCAGCTGCAGGAAGGAGATTACGCACCGCTTTCACAAGCCCCTACAAATTGATACATAAAACGTTAGATATCCTAATTGTAACATAATACATTAAACATTACATAAAACTTTAGAGATGATGATACTAACCGCTTGTTTATCTGATATGATTGTAACCGTGTTTCCATCACCAAGACCCAAACTTCCAAAGAGCTGTCTAACAAACCAGTCCCAATTATCACCATTCTCTACTTCGACTTCAGCCCAAGCAATAGGAACTATCATATTATCTCCATCTCTTCCAACCGCAGCTAAAAGGTGGCCCTTTATGTCCCATTTCAGAAAAGCGCCATCTAATCATATGATAGGTCTACATGTAGCTTTCCAAGAGTCTCTTTGTGAACTGAAGCAAACATAACAGCGAAAAAACCTCTGTTTGCTTCAAACTGTTAGGCTTGGAATAGTCTCAATCTCAAAATTTTTGTGTGGATTAGACTGGAATACCTCTGCTTGATAATCCCATATGCGTGCAAAATGGGCTTCATGACTAGCTTTCTTCTCCTTCATCAGTTTGGACTTCGCCTTTCCACATTGATCGGCGGTTACTTCCAAATTGTATTCTCTTTTTATCTCAGCAGCCATTTCGAACTTTGTTATCTTCAGATTCACTCTCAATCTTTCTTCAAACAGTCAGGCAATTGTTGAACGTCTTAGCATCTTCGAGTGCCCTGATCTGATACATATGTGCTCATTGACAAAAAACCTTTATTTGCATCTTATGTTTCCTCTTCTCATAAGAGCAATAGACTCTCCACGGACACGCTTCTTTTGTATAAGAGCACTTCGCACCAAGCTTCATCGATTGTGACCGATATAACTTGATGTCATATCTAGTTTTTAGTGAGTACCTTAGAAGCGCAAGCTTGAAATCTTCTGCAGTGTTTTACATTTTCCCCAGAGCTAGGATTACTTCAGGATCCTCAGTATCTCTCTCTCGGCGCCTTTCCTTTTCCTTTTCTCCATTGTCGTCATCTTCAAAGTTCAGATGACAAAGGATCGGGAATCTTCTCATCATCCCAAATTTCATCTCCACTATCTGCATCAGTCCCATCATCGTCACCTCTTGCAACCTCTCCAAAGTGTACTACTATGTCTAGGCATCCCTCTTCTTCAAATCCACCAAAAGCGTTCGGATTGTTTGCATCTTCTTCACCATCACCTCTGTCGCTAACGTAATCGAAATCATCATCACCAACAACCCCACAATCATCTTCATATTCAATTGCAAGTTGTAGTTGAGATTCGTCCTCGCCGCCTCCAACATCAAGCTCTGCTTCCGGTTCGGGTTGAGGTTCTTTCAATTTAGGTTTCGAAACCTTCTTCCGTTTCCCTCTCGGCATTTCAATTCGAATAAATCGAGGACGCGAAGCGGTGATTTGATGATCTCGGGTTTCGATTGAGAGTGTTGGGTTTATGATAGATTTGGGGATTTTCTGGATTTCAATCGAAAGTAGGGTTTGTGATCGATTTGGGGATTTAATCGATTTTTAAGAATGAAACGTGGTCGTTTTCGTTTAACAGAGACACAAACGGAGTGTTTAACAGGGTTTACTCGAATTGTTAAGCAACTTAACGTTGGGCCTAATCTGGCCTAGTCAACACAAATTTGGCATTTAAATATGGTCAACGAATAAAGTTGTTATTTAATCGGTACAAACAAAAGATCGTGCCTAAATTGGATAAAATTTGAAAGTTAGATATTTAAATGTCATTTTTCCCTTTTTTTTTTTTTTTGCATTAAGTATCTAAGTTTAGGAGATATCTAAAGTACAATGTAATTCCTATTAGAATTAGGAATTGCATAAGTCTTTCATATATAAGGAGATGCTAAGATGTAGCATAACTTATGAGCTTGAGAGATTGAGAAGCTTAAATTAGTTTCTTAGGCTAATAAAGAGTGTTTGGTTCATAGACAAGGTTTAATTCAATAATTCCTCTCTCTTCAAATATAGTATATCGTCACTTTGGAACACCAAGTGCAACAAAAGGAAGAGATGAATCGATGTGGATAATATATCTTTAACCACTAGCCAAGAGATGAATCGATGGATACTCCTTGTAAGAACCACACAACGTTAACCCGACTCCAATCCTTCTTGCTTTGCGCCGAGAGTGAATCTATTACCAAGTCGTTGAAGCCGAAAAACATTCCCTAAACTACATGGTCGAATTGTGACACCGAAGGACATGATCCTCACCAACCATCGAATCCCTACGCACCTCTTGAATGACCATGACCCATCCAAAACAACATCCAAGACTTTAGCAAACCGCCGTATTCCCAACTATCATGTGATCGACCATTGCATACCTTCATTGACATTCGAATAAACTCTTTTGCATGATGCCGAAATTTCAGCAACATCCTCTAAATTTAAGACCCAATAGACTTAGTAAAGTTTGCAAAATTTATATTTGAGAAAAAAAACTATATTAAATTTTGTTATGTTGTGAAATTATTAAAGCATAAGAAACTGAAGTAAATATAATTTGTTTCTCTATGATCATCAGGAAGATAATACAAGTCCATTTAGAAAAGAAAAAAAAAAGTCAAATATGATGACAAAAGTAAATCTAATTCAAATAGAAATAAGAAAACCAGTTTTTGAAGATTTAGGAAAAAATAGAAATAACAAAAATTCAAATATGAATATAAGCAACTAAATATATACACACATCTAACAAAAATTAGTTGGAAACCAAATAATTGAAAAAAAA
>JAHZTW010000001.1:85307040-85333592 GCA_020283515.1 Alliaria petiolata
CATTTGAAGTGTTTCTCAGGTATTCTAGAGCTTGAAGAGGCTATTGGGAGGTTGATGAATGAGCAAGAAAGCCAAGAAGGGGAAGAACAGAAGGAAAACATGCAGCAAAACTCGCAAAGGACATGAAGAAAGCAGTATCGGTGTGTTGTATCGGTGTGATCACACCGATACGCATATCTGCCTTTTGTATCGGTGTGATCACATCGATACGCATATCTGCCTTTTGTATCGGTGTGATCACACCGATACGCATACCGGCCTTTTGTACCGGTGTAATCACACCGATATGGTACCCGCAGTTTTGTTTACTTAAGACGAAAATACACTGTTGATCATCATTATCTAGTTGACTTTTTATTTCTAAACTTTTTTAGAAACTCTCTCTGTATTTGGTTATTTTATTTGCAAGACCTTTGGATCAAAAACTTCGATTCAAGAGTTCTTCTTCTCTAATCTCTTCTCTTTACTCTTGCTAATGCTTATTATCAAGTTTTTACAATTTTTTATTGGTTTGATCATGAACTGTGATTAGTTCTTTAGAATCTAAGGTTGGTTAGATCTAGGGTGTTTAGGGTGTTAGTCTTGATGTCTATGAGTTGATTCTTCCATATCTCTTCTTGCTTAGTGCTCTTAATGCTAATTTCAACCTTGATCATGTTGAATTAGATTTCTAGGGAATTTTCTCATCCAAAAGATTAGTAAAATTTCTGGATCATTTAAGCAAGAGATTTACATACTTAGCTCACGAAAATGGTTGTCTAAGGTGTTTATTAGCATATTAGAACTGAATCTTTATGCTTGTTGCATCTTTGATCACAAATGAAAGTTTGTTCTTGATTAGAAATGTGATGAAAAGATTAAGTCCATGAAAGTGGTTTAATATATTCTTGAAGTTCTAAGCTTGGGATTAGCATTTATATGAGTAGAATGGCATCATTGATTACATTTTTAAACACCTGAAAATCAACACCATAACCTTGGATTCATATTTCCAAAATTTACAAAAACCTTTTAGAAACTCTGTTTTGTTTTTACTATTCTTGAAGATAGTTTGTCATTCACCTTGTTTAATGTTACTAATCACATACCAAAACCTTCACTAGACTTGCTTAGATCAAGAAGTTTTATGAATTCCTTTTGTCACAACAAACCCATATGGATTGATCCTCAAATAATACAATGACATGTGTAGTAGGATTGAGTAATTGATTGGTAAAATCCTGTTATCAGGAAGATGCAATGTGGAGCAAAATGGAAATCCGGAAATGGAGAGTAATGAACATAGTTGGTTTTGTTTGTCTTTTCTTCATGATCTTTATCATTGTTTACTTGATGATATGCAAAGGAAATGAGACCAAATTCAGTCTTGGTTATTAGTGTGAGAAGTCTGGTTTGTCTTAGAACTAGTTTATGTCATTGTAGTCTCTTAGTGTTGTTCAGATTTGGCTTCATCTTTTGTACTCTGTTTTGGGATTGAAGCTTGGTGTTTGTCGAGTTTTGGCTTTGGCTATGATCGGATTTAGTAATGAATGAAATGCATTTTGTGGTTGAAATGAAACAAAGAAACATGATTCTGAAAGACAAACTTGATTGATATAGAGCAGAAAGAGCAACAATCCATGTTCAGAAACAGCATAAATAAAAACAACAAAAATACTAGATTCAGAAAGAGCAACAAACCTGAAAGCATTATCCTAACAAAAGTAAACAACAAACCATGTTCACAAACCTCAAACTATGATCCCATAAAAATAAAAGAAAATGCCAACAATATATCAAACCATGATCCCATAAAAACTTAGTTAGAACATCCAAACCATGATGCCCAACCTTGAGCTTCGGATCCTTCGGGTTGTGATCCTTCTTGTCGAGTTGCTTGCGATCCATGAGCTCGATTAGGTTGTGATCATTTTGCTCGAGTAGCTTGGGATCCATGAGCTCGATTACCTTGTGATCCTTGAGCTCGAGTTGCCTGCGATCCATGAGCTCGATTACCTTGTGATCCATGATCTTGTGGAACTCCATCAGCTTGTGATCCGTGAGCTTCTGAAACTCCATCAGCTTGTGAACCTTGAGCGTCTGAAACTCCTCCAGGTTGTGATTCAAGTGAAACTCCTCCAAGTGAAACTCCTTCCTGGTGTAGATAAATTGTATGAATTCATTGTGTTTCTATAATGTATGCAATGACAATAAAGAAAGACACAAACCTGACATTTTCTAGGTCGCCCCCTTGGTCTTTTTGGAGGAGGTTGAACAGTCGGATTAAAACAACCTTTCTTATTGTGTCCATCTTCCAAACAATTGGAGCATGTCATGACTCTTCTTTGTCGTGATAATCTTGTTGTGGTTGAGGAAGTAGCAGATTCATATCTTGATTTCCTCCTTGCATAGTTGCTTGGCCTTCCATGATTGCCAAATCTCTATGGTGGTGGCAGGATAGGTAACCTATTCAATCTAGGCCACAACTTCATGCCTTGGACAGGCCCAATACCATTCCTATAAGTTTCATGCCACATACGTTGTGTGTAATAGACATTCACATAATCTTCAACCTCCTGTCTCTTACCCGCAATTACTCTCGTACCCGTGATTACACTTGCGGCATGAACACATGGTATACCAACCATTTGCCATTTTCTGCAACCGCATGTGAAATTCTTCATATCCACGGTATAAGCAACACCATGCAATTCAATCTCATGCAAATCATTCCTAGCCATGTGTCTAATGCAATGTTGTGCCCCAGCTATTATTTTCTCAATCTCAATATGGGCTCTCTTTGTGAATTTTAACCCTATCTTCCCGCAATAATGAATCTTTTAGCATTACGAACCATAGCTTGTCACCTAGTATCCTCTAATAAGTCTAATAAAGGCTTTCTTCTTGCTTGTCGGATCGTTCTATTAAAAGATTCACTAAGGTTGTTCAAATTGTCATTGCAGAAAGAACCTATCCTAAAGTAAGCCCTAGACCATGACTGCGGATTAGTTTGGTGTAGAGAAGCTAAAGCCTGAGGATTGTACATTCCCAATGCTTCCATAATTTCTGTAAATTTTCCTATGGTATAGCTGCGTGCTATCTTCCAAAACAGCCGTTCTAGTTCAACATCCTTGCTCTCCCTTTTCCAATTTTTCATAATGTGTCTAGCACATTGTCTATGTTCAGCTGCAGGAAGGAGATTACGCACCGCTTTCACAAGCCCCTACAAATTGATACATAAAACGTTAGATATCCTAATTGTAACATAATACATTAAACATTACATAAAACTTTAGAGATGATGATACTAACCGCTTGTTTATCTGATATGATTGTAACCGTGTTTCCATCACCAAGACCCAAACTTCCAAAGAGCTGTCTAACAAACCAGTCCCAATTATCACCATTCTCTACTTCGACTTCAGCCCAAGCAATAGGAACTATCATATTATCTCCATCTCTTCCAACCGCAGCTAAAAGGTGGCCCTTTATGTCCCATTTCAGAAAAGCGCCATCTAATCATATGATAGGTCTACATGTAGCTTTCCAAGAGTCTCTTTGTGAACTGAAGCAAACATAACAGCGAAAAAACCTCTGTTTGCTTCAAACTGTTAGGCTTGGAATAGTCTCAATCTCAAAATTTTTGTGTGGATTAGACTGGAATACCTCTGCTTGATAATCCCATATGCGTGCAAAATGGGCTTCATGACTAGCTTTCTTCTCCTTCATCAGTTTGGACTTCGCCTTTCCACATTGATCGGCGGTTACTTCCAAATTGTATTCTCTTTTTATCTCAGCAGCCATTTCGAACTTTGTTATCTTCATATTCACTCTCAATCTTTCTTCAAACAGTCAGGCAATTGTTGAACGTCTTAGCATCTTCGAGTGCCCTGATCTGATACATATGTGCTCATTGACAAAAAACCTTTATTTTCATCTTATGTTTCCTCTTCTCATAAGAGCAATAGACTCTCCACGGACACGCTTCTTTTGTATAAGAGCACTTCGCACCAAGCTTCATCGATTGTGACCGATATAACTTGATGTCATATCTAGTTTTTAGTGAGTACCTTAGAAGCGCAAGCTTGAAATCTTCTGCAGTGTTTTACATTTTCCCCAGAGCTAGGATTACTTCAGGATCCTCAGTATCTCTCTCTCGGCGCCTTTCCTTTTCCTTTTCTCCATTGTCGTCATCTTCAAAGTTCAGATGACAAAGGATCGGGAATCTTCTCATCATCCCAAATTTCATCTCCACTATCTGCATCAGTCCCATCATCGTCACCTCTTGCAACCTCTCCAAAGTGTACTACTATGTCTAGGCATCCCTCTTCTTCAAATCCACCAAAAGCGTTCGGATTGTTTGCATCTTCTTCACCATCACCTCTGTCGCTAACGTAATCGAAATCTTCATCACCAACAACCCCACAATCATCTTCATATTCAATTGCAAGTTGTAGTTGAGATTCGTCCTCGCCGCCTCCAACATCAAGCTCTGCTTCCGGTTCGGGTTGAGGTTCTTTCAATTTAGGTTTCGAAACCTTCTTCCGTTTCCCTCTCGGCATTTCAATTCGAATAAATCGAGGACGCGAAGCGGTGATTTGATGATCTCGGGTTTCGATTGAGAGTGTTGGGTTTATGATAGATTTGGGGATTTTCTGGATTTCAATCGAAAGTAGGGTTTGTGATCGATTTGGGGATTTAATCGATTTTTAAGAATGAAACGTGGTCGTTTTCGTTTAACAGAGACACAAACGGAGTGTTTAACAGGGTTTACTCGAATTGTTAAGCAACTTAACGTTGGGCCTAATCTGGCCTAGTCAACACAAATTTGGCATTTAAATATGGTCAACGAATAAAGTTGTTATTTAATCGGTACAAACAAAAGATCGTGCCTAAATTGGATAAAATTTGAAAGTTAGATATTTAAATGTCATTTTTCCCTTTTTTTTTTTTTTTGCATTAAGTATCTAAGTTTAGGAGATATCTAAAGTACAATGTAATTCCTATTAGAATTAGGAATTGCATAAGTCTTTCATATATAAGGAGATGCTAAGATGTAGCATAACTTATGAGCTTGAGAGATTGAGAAGCTTAAATTAGTTTCTTAGGCTAATAAAGAGTGTTTGGTTCATAGACAAGGTTTAATTCAATAATTCCTCTCTCTTCAAATATAGTATATCGTCACTTTGGAACACCAAGTGCAACAAAAGGAAGAGATGAATCNTCTGTCTTTCCAGGAAGAAATCCTTCTTGTCTCTTCAAAGCTCCTGCAGTTTGAGCTACTTGGACATCCAATTGCTTCATATGAGTACCTAGAGACTCATTTTTTCCATTCAGATCAGTGTACAAGGCATCGATCTTTCCATTGAAGTCCACAGTCATCTTCTGTTGTCCCTCCAAGATTTGTTGAATCATGGACTCCATCTTATTGTCTCGAGCAGGAGGATTCTGGTAAGAAGAAGAACCATAAGTTCTATTGAAGCTGTTGCTTTGAAAATGCTTATGGTAAGAAGAACCATAGCCTTACTGATTGTTGAACCTCTGTCCTTGAAAACCAGCTCCATTTATGTAATTGACTTCTTCTTGCTCTGGCTCAAAGGTCTCCACTTCTGCAAAGTGGACTTGCTTCTTGTTCACCAATAGGTCCAGCTTCCTGTTGACCTCAGCAATTTGGCTTCCTCCAGTTACACCAGCGTGTTGTCTCCTCTCTAAATATGCGTTCTTGGTGCTGTTGCAAGAGGCTAAATTCTCTATAAGCACCATCGCGTCCTCTGGGCATCTGGTGTTGAAATTGTCATTGCTTGCAGCATCTAAGGCCATCTGGTATCTCCAGTCGATTCCTCGGTAAAAGATACCGAGAAGCTGCGGCTCGCTGAAACCGTGGTGTGGGCAGTCCCTTTGGTAAGCTGTGAATCTCACCCAAGAAGCCTTGAATGCTTCCGTGGGTCCTTGGAAGAATGTGGTGATCTTCGTCCTCAGATCTTCAGACCTTGCATCATCAAAGAAATTGCATAAGAATGCATTCTTTGTGTCTTCCCATGTGGTCAAGGATCCTGGCTACAATTGCTTCAGCCAGTATGATGCATCTCCAGCAAGCGAGTAAGGGAACAACTTGAAGAAAAGATAATCATAAGTGACTCCATTGGCCTTGATGATTGATGCCAAGTCTTCAAACCTTTCTATGTGGTCCATTGGATGCTCATTAGGAAGACCATGGAATGGATGCTGAGAAACCAATGTGTAGTAAGCAGGTTTTAGCTCAAAATCATTCCTCTGCAATGCAGGAGGACAGATTGCAGCTCTATTAGCATAGAACTGGTCCGGTCGGTTGTATTCACCAAGCGTTCTTCCACGTCCAACGTATGCATGTGCATGGTGTCGATCGACACCATCGAGCAACTCTTGTTCAACGATGACGGCGCCAGCCTCATCAAGTCTCTGTCCTTGGGCATTCCTTTTGCGCCCTTCTGTATCAACCAAGTTGCCTTCAGCGTCTCGGATCAGAACAAAAAAATCAGCCATCGTATCCTGCGCAGGGTGTCGATCGATGCTGTTAGTGTCGATCGACACTCGTGTAGATGCTCGGTTCTTGCGTTCGAGACGACCTAGTTCCTGGTTGAGTGCGATTAGTTCTTTGTCCTTATTGGTTCTGGTAATGCGATTAAGCATGCACCTGAAAACAAGAATAAGAAACTAAAATTAGTAACCAAAATAAAAATAAAACCTAGACAAAATTCTAATATTAGAACTCTGTAGGTAACTAATCTTCTTCCCCGACAACGGCGCCAAAATTTGAGGTGCTCTCAAATTTACCCTAGAGCTACTCTCTCAAATTAAGAGATCAGTTGTAGTACTTAGGGATCGAATCCACAAGGAAGGGATAGTTACACATCAGTTTTCTAATTTCGAATTAAGCTAAGTAAATAGAATTAAAAGTAAAGACAGAAAACAATTAAAAACGATGTAAGCTTCAGGAGACGAAACGCTAGTTTTAGCGAAATTCTCAGGTGATCTAAATTGTAGGTCTAGACGAAATGTTAGGAATTATTAAGCACTGTTCTTGAACTCGAAACACGATTATAAAATCAACCAACTCTCGCTGCGAAGATTATCTATAGAATTCCAAATCTCTTTGCAAATTCAAACAATTCAGACAAGCATTAATATCAGGTTCAATTGTTCACAAAATCCTAAACCAAATCTCTTTGCGAATAGGTATTTTGCTCATCTAACATTAGTTCAGGCAATCAATAATACTCTCGCATCTATTAATCAACCTAAGATCAGATTCTAGGTCATGAAGCTAGAATAAGCATGAAACACAAATCCAGATGAAGAACCCTAATGATTTTATCCTAACAATTTAATTCAACCTAACAATTCATCAATCACCTTTGAAAAACCCTAAACCTAACAAGCAAACTACTCAGACATGATTAATGAAACAAAATCATAATTTGAATAGAAAGCATAAAAGAAATCAATAGAATCAAAGGAGTTCCAAATTTGCTCTGAAGGAGACAAATTCTTCTCTCCAAAATCTCTCTAAAAATCTCTCTCTAAATAATGTGTGTGTTATGCCTAAACAATGGCTGAAAAACTCTATTTATAGGCCTAGGTTCGCATCTTCAATTCCTTGGAAGATTAGGAAAAGTCTTGGAGATTTCTTTTTCTTCAAAAACTGGAAACTTCACGCTTCTGGAAATTGGAAATCCTGGTGTCGATCGACACCTTGCGTGTAAATCCGCTCCTGACTTCATCACTTCGTGACTTATTCTTTTAAGCTCCAAAATGTATCCAAATCTCCAATTTAGCTTCAATTGTACATGAACGTGCATAGACTCTATATAGACTCGAAAATAGCCAAAAGACACTGTAAAAACACTTATATCATGGTCCAAAAATGGGTAAAAACCATGATATATCAATTGAATCAAATCAAAAACATCTCTTTCTCAAAAAAACAAAATCCAAAACATCAAGAGTTATGGTTTAAAATTGTAAACTTTACAAAGTTATGGTTTATTCTAGACGAAAAGAGGGTTTACAAGCTGAAAGAAAGGCTACATAATCAATGACCAAAGCATGCTGAAAGGCCACATAATCAGTGATCAAAGAATGAGGCTTACTTCATGATCGTCCATAAGAAGATTAGTAGTCTTCATATTCGTCCAAAATTGCCACTTTGAGCAAAGATTGAAGCTTAAAAACGCCTTTCTGTTTGTGAAGAAAATCATAAATGCTCCCCCGAGACCCGAGCCATGAACTCTGATACAGAAAGTTAAAACTTAAAAGTCATATGAAAGCAAAAACTGATCGATTCTAGAGACACTAAACCTGATCGATTCTAGAGACATAAAACTGTGGAAAGCAAGAACTGAATCTTTGTCTCTATGACTGAAACGAGAAGCATTCCATATGACTTTTAAGTTGAAAATCAGATGTTGTATACATTTTAAAAATAAACGATCTCATATCTGCATCAACAACTTGTTCGAGATTACAAAGAAAAAGTCTAGCAATTGTGCAATTAAAGATCTCATATCTGCATCAACAACAATGCCAACAGACATAGTCTATGTCATCATTCAAAAATGAAAGAATATTGACTATCAACAAGCCTGAGGGCCAATAGAGAAAATTTCAAAAGCTAGGCAAATCACAAAACACAGAAACGAATAAAAACCGATGAGTCATTGTTTAGGGGTTTCTTCCACTATCATTAGAATCCAAAAGTCTAGAATAAAAACAAATTAGCAGGAAAAAAATAGAAAGAACAAAAAAACACAAAATGATGGCGACGACGAAACTGATGAAATTTCTGAGAATCACACACAACAGTAAGAAAACCTCGGCGATAATCCCAGCAATCAAATAAAAGAAACTACGAGAAATCATGAATTGCAGTTTCCGATCGACCACCAAATTCGACGGTGATCTCCATATACTCAAATTTCCGATCGATCACCAAATCATCTTTATATGGCGGAATCTAAGAGAAATCAATAGGAAATAAGAGTATATCGAGACCAACAATGGCAGAAATCTAAGAAAAAAACAGCTTATTGGCTGAATCGCTGAAGCAATTTGAGAATCCAAGATGATGAACTCTCGATGAACAAATTTCTGGTTTTGTCCGCCTTGCTCGCACACGCCCGGAAACTCGTAATGGGTTCGCCCGCTGAGCCCGAGAACCGCACGGGCTTGACCCGCAAAGCCCGCTAATCTGCGGACAACTTTTTGGAAGCCCAAACCCGCCCCGCTACGAACCTACATGGGCCTGGCTCGCGGGCGGACGGCCCGATTGACACCTCTACCCATATAAGGCTTTGTATAGCCTTAACACATTCTCTTCTTGTCATTTAACCACAAAACCAGACAGTTGTGTGATATAGACTTCTTCTTCTGAGTTCTCCATTTAGAAGTGCCGACTTTACATCCATTTGCAAGTATTTTGAAATATATACCGCTTATGCCCATAACTTGAGCGGTAAGTCTTGCTCAACAAGCATTGATTCCGCCATCTCCACCAATGATCTATTTTTGCGTTCTGGTGCACCATTTTGTTGTGGTGAGATGTGAATTCACCACCACCATCGGATCTTAACGTCTTGATCGTACATCCTCGCCCTGGGCATTCGGATATGCGGTTCAGGTCGGGTCGATTCTCGCCGGTTCCGCATTTTTCGGTTCCGGAAAATTTGGACCCAAATAGGAACCGGCAATTTTTCGGTTCGGGTCGGATCGGTTCCATGTCGAGTCGGGTCGGGTTTGTAATTTTGTGATAGAACCGGGGAAAACTCGAAAAACAAATGGGTTCGGTTGAGACCCGAAATTTAGACCCGAAAACTCGAATTTGGACCCGAAAACTCGAATTTAGATATGAATTTTCTTCATCTTAGAATCGAAGCTTACAACTGCCACGCTTAGCCATGGAAGGCTTCTATAAGGGAATAAACAAATGACTTTATAAGATGAAGAAGATGATTTAAATCAGATATGGGCAGATCTACAGAAGAAATACGACAAAACGAAATTTGGTATCTTATCTTCTTGGCATATAAGCTTGAAGAACAAAAGCCGATCCATTAAAAAAACAAAAAGATGAGGAAAAGAAAATTAGAGAAAGAGAAGAATCAGAGGAGGAGAAGAAGGAGAAGAAGTAGAAGAATGAGTTTATAGAAGTGATTGTAGTTAAGAATAAGGAGAAGGAGAAGAAGAAACAGAGCTGGAGGAGAAAGAAGGAGGCGCAGAAGAAAGAAGAAGAGGTGGAGAAAGACAGATTAGGTTTTTTTTGTATGCATTATGTTTTTTTTTAATCAAATAAAAAAAAATCAAAATATCTAATATTAATGGTTTGGTTCGGGTTTTCGGGTAACCGTTCAGTTTTCGGGTTTAACCCGAACCGAACC
Organism: Alliaria petiolata; assembly: GCA_020283515.1. Classification (NCBI taxonomy): domain Eukaryota; kingdom Viridiplantae; phylum Streptophyta; class Magnoliopsida; order Brassicales; family Brassicaceae; genus Alliaria; species Alliaria petiolata. Next base: position 85,317,432 of record JAHZTW010000001.1, read on the forward strand.
GAGAACTATATTAAATTTGAAAAAGAACCGTTCGGGTTTTATTGATTATTTCGGTTCGAACCGAACCTTGATTTTCGGATCGGTCCGGATCCGGTTCCTCGGTTCCAGTTTAAATGCCAAGGGCGAGTACATCCCGATTGCTTTTCGATCATTGCCTTGAACTTCTTAAATGTCAAGAAGGTCTCAGATTTTTGTTTTAGGAAGTATATCCAACACATGTGAGTATAATCATCCGAAAACAAAACATAGTAACGGCTTCCATCGATCGATTGGTAATGGATCGGTCCAAATACATCCGTATGCACAATCTCAAATTTTTCTCTCGTCTTGGTTTGAGATTCTTTTGGAAAGTTCTTGCGTGATTGCTTCCCAAGGTTACATGCCTTACATGCTTTTTTCTTGACTTTAAACTTTGGTAATCCCTTTACCAAGTCTATGTCTTGCATTTGTTGTAAGCGCCTCTTTCTTACATGGCAAAGTCTTTTGTGCCATGTTTACTCCATTCGAACATTTGCTGTCATGGCTTCTTCTTCGACTGAACTTAACTTTATCTAGAAGCTCTTGTTCGTCATTCCAATATCCATGACCTCCTTGCCATTTGCATCTTGGATGATGCATCTCTTGTCTTGAAAACGTACTCGATAGCCGCTTGAGATTATTTGAGGAACACTCAATAGGTTCTTCTCCAAACCAGGCACTAAGAAAACATTCTTGATGATTCTTTTGCCATGGTTTGTCATGACGGTAATATCTCCTTTACCGGCTGTCATAACTACATCTCCATTTCCGACTCTAATCGGCACTTTGATACTTCTGTTGATGTTTGAGAAGTATCTCTCTTCTTTCGTCATATGGTTTGTAAAGCCACTGTCCAGCAACCAAATGTCTTCTTTTAGCGTTGTTGATCTTTCTTCACTTGCACTAAACAACATATGATCTTCATTCAAGTCTTCTTCTTTGATTAACACCTATTTGAGTAGTGGCCGATCCTACCACACTTGTAACACACTTTGTTACTTGATTCTTGCCACGATAGTTTTTCTTCGGTTTCTTCCAAAACTCCTCTTCTGAGTGATTGCTCTTTTTGCAAAACTCACACCACTTCTTGCCTTGACTTGCACGGCTCTTGGTGTTGTCTGGTTTTGAACCGGATTCTCTTCTTTTGGAGCGAACATAGAATGCTCCCTCATTTGTGCTTTCTTCTCTTACAGCAACTCTCGCTTCTTGCGCCTTCAAGATGCCAATAAGTTCTGACATTGTTAGTGAATCCAAATCGCGAGTTTGCTCTAGGACACTAACAATGCTATCGAACTTGTCTGGGAGAGAGATGAATATCTTATGTATGAGTTGAGAGTTTGTTTTCTTCTCTCCATGATAAGTTAATTGATTCTCCAAAACAACTAACTTATCGGTGAATGTCTTGACGTCATCACCATCATACATTTTCAGATTTTCGTACTCTCTACGCAGTGATTGGAGTTTAACCAATCAGACTTTTGGAGAGCCTTCATTCTCATCTTTCAATGCATCCCACGCCTCTTTTGATGTTGTAGCCGCTGCAATGCGTGAGAATATTTGATCGGTTACGGCAGTTTGCAGGGTTTGCAGAGCCAACGTATCGTTCGCCGCTGCTTCTTCTCTGAGCGTCCTTGCTCTTGCGGTTTCAAGGGTTTCTACCGCTTGCACCGGTTCAGCCGGCATGCCTTCTTCAACCACCGACCATAGTTTACTGGTTCAGAATATGGTTGTCATCTTAATACTCCATAAGTCGTACTTCTCCCCATTAAATATAGGGATCACTTGATGTGAGGAGCCTTGCATCGTCTCGGTTTATTGTTGAGACGAGTACACTCTCTCTTTGTTGCCTCTCTCGGTCTTTAGTGACTTCTCTCTCTTATCCTCTCAAACGTAAAGCTCTGATACCATGTTGAATGTTCTGTTTTTGTTTTTACGATTTTAAGAAGAAAAACAGAGTATGAATGTAATCAACTTTTATTAACTTGATTGTATTACACTCTGACTTGTGTTATATGTTTACAAAACAGATACTCGATCTATACTTATACAGAACGAAACATTGTGTTTAAAAGACATGACTCTTTGTGTAAGACACGACGTACAAACGTGACTCTTAGTACAAACGTGATTCTTAGTTTAATAACTAACTTATACAAATGTGTAACTAACTTATGTAAATAAAACTTTGTGTTGAACGCGATTTGATTATACTTCAACAAAAATATGTCTAGATTTCATTTTTGATTATGTATCTCACAATGGTTACTTGAAAATTTGAAATTGTGAAGAAAGATGACCGACATCTTTACCCAAGCAACAACGGAGAAGATATGAAGAAGAAAAAAAAGATTGGTGATGAAGAGTATTAAAAATTGGTTGGGTTTAAGTTTGGTTTGGTTTAGGTTATTATTTTGGTTTGGTATCTGGTTTAGGTGGTTTGGAATCGAATTTAAGTTTGTGGGGATAAAATTTTCGAAATTTTGGGGAGAACTGGATCTTTAACTATGATGGTTTAAGGAATATCTAGTACGTGATCATAGTTTGGGAGACATCTGATGCTATATCATAGTTTTCGTAGGGAAATAGCTCGTCTCCTTATACTGTCTATTTGTTTCTGTCCATCCATTTCACAAATAGACGATTCCTGACTCGCAATTTTTTCTGTAGGCAGGGATTTGAATTGCTTATGTGCCTAAGTGCATGTGACAGCGAATTGCAAATCAGTGGAGAGTGTTTTTTTTTTTTTTTTTTTGTCAAACCAGTGGAGAGTGTATGTTCTGCATTTTACACTCCATATGTGCACCTCAATTACACCGATTACTTCAAATTGAATAAACAAGCACCAAGAGAATTTATTCAACAATCAATCTTTTTCAGGGTAGGTATTGTTGAAAATTAGCTGCAACATCGGTTGAGCTTGTTGAATTAGGTGTTGGAATCTGAAGCAATGGATTTGAAGACAAAGATAAAACAATATTTCTTTTACTCTTCTTATAGGCGACTTAAAATAATACAATGTCGAAAGTAGCATATAGGTCGTTGGAGTTGCCACTTTAAAATCTATAAAGGGAATGAACTGGAGCCATTCCAACAACTTGAAGCATACTCAAATCTTTTAAAATGTGAAACGGCCATATGATGCAAGTTGGTAGTTTCCTAGCGATGAGACTTTGGGAACCAAATCCTTTTTTTTTCAAATTCTTTGCGACTTTAGTCATTATTTGACTCTTTTATTACAAACTTAAAGGACCACTACCACTTAACAGCTCCATTAAAGTAATAACGCGCGTTTACCTCAGTACAGGGAAGCATCCCCACTCTTTTATTTATGCTTTTATATAGCTTTCCAAAAACACTATCTGATTTTACTTATCTTCCTTTTCCATCTCTCTCACCTTCTCTCTCATGGCGTCTCCTTCTTCCTTTACGTCTTGCAATTACAAATTCAACGTCTTTTCGAGCTTCCACGGGCCTGACGTCCGTAAAACACTTCTCAGTCATATGTGCGAACAGTTTAAACGCAACGGGATCACTATGTTTGATGATCAAGAGATTGTGAGAAGAGAAGAGATAGCTCCTTCACTCACAGAAGCTATAGGCAAATCGAGGATCTCGATCGTGATTCTCTCCAAGAAATATGCTTCTTCAGGATGGTGTTTGGATGAATTGGTAGAGATAATGAAGCGCAAGGAAACTATGGGACAGATAGTGATGACCATCTTTTACGGAGTTAAGCCATCCGATGTACGGGTACAGACCGGCGATTTCGGGATCGCTTTCAGTGAAACTTGTGCACATAAAACGGACGAGGAAAGGCAAAAATGGAGTAAGGCGTTGAGCGATGTGGGCAACATTGCTGGAGAAGACTTCCAAAAATGGTTTGTGTTCAATTAATCTGAGTTTATATTTCTTAGGTTCTATTGAGTGGTAATCACAAGTTTTAATGGTGTTTTATGATGAATAAGAGGAATTACGGTGAATGGAATTTAAATGGTTAATGTAATGTTTTTGTTTAATGAATATTAGAAATCCATGTCATAAATTTTTGGGAAGAGAAGAATTAATGTTATCTCTAGCCCTGAAAATTTCGAGACGGGTTTTCGTTCTCTCCCGTACCCGTTCTGAATTTTCCGTCACATTTCCTATATTTTTCCAAATTTTTCCAAACTTTTCCAAAATTAACCGAAATATATGCCTCAAAGTTGACCCTTACCCAAAATAATTACTCGTTTGGAAAAATATTTTAGGTAAGAGAATTTTCTGAATCCGTCCCGTTACCCAAATTTCCCATCCCGTTGGAAATTAACTTTCAATTTACAAATTTCTCCGTTTCCGTCCCATACCCATAAATTTACATCTCAGAGTCCCGAAATTTTCAGACTTAGTTATCTCTGTGACTATTTGATGGAAACATTTCTTTTATTTTCGTTTTCTTTTGTTAGGGACAATGAAGCGAACATGATCAAAAAGATTTCAAAAGATGTTTCAGATAAATTGAATGCTACACCGTCTAGGGATTTTGATGGCATGGTGGGACTTGAGGCTCATCTGAGGGTAATGGAGTCTTTGCTAGATTTAGATTCTGTTGGAGTAAAGATGGTTGGAATCTTTGGTCCTGCTGGGATTGGTAAGACAACCATTGCTAGAGCTTTGCATAGCCGACTCTCTAATAAGTTTCAGCTTACTTGTTTTATGGAAAACCTTAGGGAAAGCTATCATAAGAGTGGTCTTGACGACTACGGTCTGCAGTTGCGTTTACAAGAACAACTTCTTTCAAATATTTTGAACCAAGATGGTACGAGGATATGCCATCTAGGTGTGCTACCACAGAGGTTAGGCGACCTGAAAGTGTTCATCATTCTTGATGATGTGAACAATCTAAAACAATTAGAGGCTTTGGCTGGAGATATTTCTTGGTTTGGTCTTGAAAGTAGGATTATAGTAACCACGGAAGATCAAGAGCTTTTGCAACAACATGGTATCGATAATATATACCATGTGAGTTTTCCATCAAGCGAAGAAGCTTGTAATATCTTCTGTAGATATGCTTTCAAACCAAGCTCTCAAACGAAGGGTTTTGAAAAGCTTGCTAAAAGGATGACAAAGCTTTGTGGCAAGCTTCCGTTGGGTCTCCGTGTGGTGGGTTCATCATTACGTGGGAAGAAGGAGGAAGAATGGGAAGATGCAGCGAGCAGGCTAGAAACTATTCTTGATCAAAATATCGAGAAAGTGCTAAAAGTCGGCTATGAAAGTTTAGATGACAATGAGAAAACACTATTTCTCTATATTGCAATCTTCTTCAACTATAAAGATGGTGATCTTGTGAAAGACATGCTCGCTGGCAGTGACTTGGATGTCAAAAACGGGTTGAAAATCCTAGTAAGAAAATCTCTCATAGAGATATCTACAAATAGGGAAATAATAGTGATGCACAGGTTACTACAGCAAGTGGGTAGAAAAGCCATTCGTCGACAAAAGCCTCGGAATCGTCAAATATTAATTGATGCAAATGACATATGTGACGTCCTTCGAAATGATACAGTAAGTTCTTTTGATCCTTTCATTCTTTGTGTGTGTGTGTGTTTTTTTTATTTATATATATATATATATTCTTTTATCAAGTCATTTCGCGGAGATAACAATATCTTTTTATTTGGAATTTGGTTTAGGTTACTAACAAAGTGGTTGGCCTATCATTGGACACAACAGCAATCAACGTAGTGTTTAGAAGCAAGGGAGCTTTTAAAAGAATGCATAATCTTCAGTTCCTTAAAGTTATCAAGAGTAAAGATGATGGGAATGATAGAATGGATATAATACCTGAGGAGATGGAGATTCCTCAACGTCTAAGGTTACTACATTGGGAGTCTTACCCAAGCAAGTGTCTTCCTCCTAAATTTCAGCCTGAATATCTTGTGGAACTTGATTTTCGAAATAACCAATTTGAGAAGCTTTGGGAAGGAACCCAGGTTGGTTTTTTATACTTGCTTAGTTTGAATATATATACATGAATTGTGTCCTTTCTCTTCATATAATGTTCTTCTTCTCTCTGTTTTGTGGTTTTTTACTTTCAGCCGCTTACAAATCTCAAACAGATGGATTTGAGATTTTCGTACAGTTTGAAGGAACTCCCAGAACTTTCAAATGCTAAAAATCTTGAGACACTGAAACTGAGTGGTTGCGTGAGTTTGGTAGAGCTTCCTTCCTCTGTTTCGAACCTTGAGACACTAAAGGACTTGTGGATGGTTTCCTGCAGTAAGCTAGAAGTCACTCCAACTAACTGGAGGGCCTTGGCACCTCTTGAATTGGTCTATATCGGCACGAACATGACAACGTTCGGTATGTCAGTCCCAGCGGTCAAAGAAGCGCCTCCATCGATTACCCTTTCGTCTCCTCGTGAGTTCTCTCTCACTTTATGCCACAATCAAAAGCTCAAGACACTAACACAACTCCCCACGACTATAACTAGTCTAGACCTATGCTATTGTGGTATTGAAACAATATGCTGCATCAAAGGTCTTCACATGTTAGAAACACTTCTACTCAGACACTGCACGAAACTCAAATCACTACCAGAGCTCCCTGGTTTGCTCAAGACTCTATGTGCAAAAGATTGTGAATCACTGGGGACGGTATTTTGCCCTTTTAACACTCCACTTGCGCAGCTAAATTTCACCAACTGCTTCAAACTGAGCCAACAAGCACGAAGAGCAATTATCCAACAACAATCCCTTCGGTCATGCTTACCTGGAAGCCAAGTCCCTGCAGAGTTCGATCACCGAGCCATGGGAAATACCTTGACCTTTCCTATCTCCGCTTTCTCCCAGTTTAAGGTCTGCCTCGTTTATTCCCCTAACGACCTAACCGAATCATATTCTGAATTCAATTTATTGTGCCGCCGGATACGCAAAGGGTATTCATACCCCATCCAGAAAATCGAGTCTTGTGAATTCTCCCGCACATATCAACCGAAGCAACTGTTTGTTTTTCACTCTAAATTCCTTCACGAAAACGGATGCCTTGAAAGGAGCGGAGAGATAATGTTCGAATTCACCAGCAAATTCAACCACTTCGACATTCTTGAATGTGGTGCCCTGATCTTCAAGGACGGAAGCAGCAATGTGGGATCTAGCGACGATGATGGCGGCAATAACCACTGGGATACACATGAATCCATCCAAGAGTCATATGACGAAGAAGAATCTGGTAGAATCATTGACAAGATATCTGAATCTGAATCGTACAAAGACGACGATGAAGGTATCACCGACGGGGACTACAAATCTGTATCCAGGAAGCGTCCGAGGAAGACGAAGATGAAAAATGATGATACGACTCTGAAATGGGGAATCCAGAGACGACGTTTTTGAAGAAAAAGGAAAAGATGCGTCTTAAGTCTCTCTGTTTTGCTTGTCTCATGGGAAATTAATACATTATTACTGATACATAGTAAAATTATTTTGAACAACAATTTGGGGTCTTAAAATTAGACGAAGTTTTTTGTTTTAAGGGCAAATCATATTAGCACAGGTACATAGACGGTTGTTGTTGGATTGAGGAGTGCAATTGCAGGAGATTGGGCTAAGCCTAACACTTGGATCCCATGTACTCAATAAGTCATTTAGACATTCTTGCGCGCCATCGCTTGAGCACGAACCACTGAACACTTGCTTTTTCGATGGACACCACGGCCTTCTTTGCGCAGCGGTCACACTTGGTTCTTCACCTAATTCATCAACAAAAAAAACTGAATTAAACAAAGCCGGTTTGGGTTAACATGGTAATCTTAATATGATATAAGACCTTGTGAAAAGTTGCTTGGGAGTAGGGAGAATAAGACACAACAAGCCAAGAAGATCGCAGCCAACTTCATATTTTCTCTTGTACGTTTCTTCTCTCCTTTGTGTGTGTTTCTTTTGATTTATATATTTGGTTGGTTATATAGCCTGTGGTTAAACAATCACATACACTACTAGTAAATTTGATTCTACATTGAGTACTAAAATACAATGGACCGTAAAAAAAAAACAATGGACCGTATGCTATGGTAAGTTATCTTTCTTACAAAATCAACCATTCAAATTGAGATTTTGTTACTTATCACTATAATTAACAAAAGAATAACTATTTTACAAATATTTTTAGAGAAAATTAATAAATAATTAATATGGCATATCTTTATGGAATCTTTTGATGGATGGTACCTAGATTTGTTTCTGAATTGTTTCACATAGAGACCATGAATATACAACTTCCGGATATTGTGAATTTAGGTCCAGATATCCGGATCCCTTAAATATATTAAATTTTTGTGTATTTATTGTCCTCTTTCTGATTTTTTTATTTTTAATAAATGTAACATAACCTTTGGGAGGTTCAAGGGAAATACTCCCTCCGTTTTGATTTAAGTGTCGTTTTAGACTTATTTTTTTTTTACAAATAATTGTCGTTCTCGGATTTCAATGCAGATTTATGATAAATTTTCCAATTTTATCCCTACCATTTCAACTTATTAATTATTCTTATCAAACAAAATATTATTTTAATGAAGGGTAAAACAGAAAAATTTAATGTTTTCTTAATATGTGTGAAATATGCTAAAATGACACTTAATAAAAAAACAGATGGAGTAGATGATTAGGGTTTGAGAAAACAAAACAAGAGTTTGGCATGGCGAAGAAGAGGAAGAAGAGTCTTCAATCTCTGGATCCAATTCCGATGGACATGTTGTTCGAGATCCTCTTGAGATTGCCTGTGAAATCTGTAGCCAGGTTCGTTTGCGTATCAAAGCTATGTGCAACAACCATCCGCGGTCGTCATTTCATCAGATCCTACTCGTTTAGGTCTCCTCCAAAGAAGCAGCCTCGCCTCCTCTTGGCTTTCAACAAAAAAACAAAGGGTAATCAAGAAAACTGGTCCTTCTTCTCCAAGTCAACGCTTGTTTCCACTCTACTGTGCCCACAGCCAGAACCGAGCCAGTTGGTTACCCTTAGGCCTGATACGGTTACTCTAAGTAAGAGCCGGAAACCTAAAGCTCTTGTAGTGGCCGAAGAGGATCCTAAAGCTCTAGTTGTGGATGTGCCACCACCTGGTTTTGTATAAAGAACGGTATGTCACTTGAAGAAAAAGCGGTACCAAAATCCTTGTTACGTTCATGGGTTGATAAGCTTTTTATATGGTGATGAACAAGTCATAAGTAATCCTAGTACCGGTAGGTCTATAACCCTACCCATTGTCAAAACGGAAGAAACGATCGTTAGAGGAAGCTTTTTAGGTTATGAGCCGATGGATGCGCAATATTATACGGTTATGTCAATACCAAGTCCTCACATTGGGAGCTCAAGATTGTTCATGGAGAATGATCCAATGCAGTATTCCTCATCACTATCCTGGACCTGTTAGTGTGTGCATAGATGGTATCTTATATTACACTGCTTGCACTTCTTCTACCATGATGGAACCATTCTTGGTGGGATTTGATCTGAGGTTTGAAGTAATGGAGATTGCTTCCGTGTTTCCCGAGGGCGTAGGATCTTCAAATTTCACAAATTTCATAAACTACCATGGAAAAGTAGCTCTTGTCACTCGACCTTACCCATCTGTTGGCTGCCTTTTCGATTTGTGGGTTTTAGAGGACGCCAAGAAACAGCAGTGGTCGAATGAACGCATATGTTTTCATATAGGTGGTAATGGGAAAATCCTTCGCGATTTGGAAATCTTGGGCGTTTCTGATATGGGAGAGATTATATTTGCACCAAACAATAAAATTGAAGAGTGGCATGTTTATTTTCTGGATTGCATAAGCAAGCAGATTAGAAGAGTTGAGCTTGAAGGAAACACCAAGCACAAGTTTATAGAAATCTATTATCAAAGCTTTACTTTCTTACATTACGTAGAAAGTGTTATGTTTATTTAGAGAGAAAGTTTCAAGCTTCTTCTGGTTCCTTTTTTTTCAAGTTTCAAGTGCTATTCATACATTACCATCAATTGTGGTTGGAACATTCACCAATCACTCCATTATCTTGTCTCGGTCTCGCAGTTTTTATAACACCTCAAGCACACCAGAAGAATATGAAAGTGGTAAGAACTAATGTACGAAATAATACAGTAAGTTCTTTATGTCCTTTCTCTTCATGTAATGAAGTTTGAATATATACATGAATTATGTCCGTTCTCTTCATGTAATGAAGTTCTTCTCTCTGTTTTGTGGTTTTTACTTCCAGCCGCTTACAAATCTCAAACAGATGGATTTGAGATTTTCGTACAGTTTGAAGGAACTCCCAGATCTTTCAAATGCTAAAAATCTTGAGACACTGAATCTGAGTGGTTGCGAGAGTTTGGTAGAGCTTCCTTCCTCTGTTTCGAACCTTGAGACACTAAAGGACTTGTGGATGGTTTTCTGCAGTTAGCTAGAAGTCACTCCAACTAACTGGACCTTGGCACCTCTTGGATTGGTCTATGTGAACACGAACATGACAACGTTCGGTATGTCAGTCCCAGCGGTCAAAGAAGTGCCTCCATCGATTACCCTTTCGTCTCCTCGTGAGTTCTCTCTCACTTTATGCCACAATCCAAAGCTCAAGACACTAACACAACTCCCCACGACTATAACTAATCTAGACCTATGCTATTGTGGTATTGAAACAATATGCTGCATCAAAGGTCTTCACATGTTAGAAAAACTTCTACTTCTTGGCTGCACAGAACGCAAATCACTACCAGAGCTCCCTGGTGTGCTCAAGACTCTATGTGCACAAGATTGTGAATCACTGGAGACGTTATTTTGTGTGCTTCTTTTGATTTATATAGGGGTTAATTAAACAAGCACATATGATTAACACTAGTACATTTTGTTGTACATAACTGATGAGACTAAATTAAATACAATGGACCCGTATGTTATATGGTAAGTTATCTTTCTTACAAAATCAACCATTAAAATTGATATTTTATTACTTATATCAATATAAGAGACAAAAACTATTTTAGAAAATATTTTAAGAGAAAATGAAGAAATAATTAATGGGATCTTTTGATTGATGTGATCTAGATTTGTTTATGATCATTGTTTTATATAGTAACCATATATACAACTTCCGGATATTATGAATTTAGGTCAAGATATCCGGATCCCTTAAATATATACTATTAAAATTTTTGTGTATCTATTTTCCTCTTTCTGAATTTTTTTTTAATAAATGTAATATAACGTTTGGGTTCAAGGGAAATAGATTATTAGCGTTCGAGAAAACAAAGCAAGAGTTTGGCATGGCGAAGAAGAGGAAGAAGAATCTTCAATCTCTGGATTCAATTCCGATGGACGTATTGTTCGAGATCCTCTTGAGATTGCCTGCGAAATATGTAGCCAGGTTCGTTTGCGTATCAAAGCTATGGGCAACATTCATCCGCGATCGTCATTTCATCAGATCCTACTCGCTTAGGTCTTCCCCAAAGAAGCAGCCTTGCCTCCTCTTGGCTTTCAACAAACAAACAAAGGGTAATCAAGAACACTGGTACTTCTTCTCCAAGTCAACGCTTGATTCCACTCCACTGTGCCCAAATCCAGAACCGAGCCAGTTGGTTACCCTTAGGCCTGATAGGGTTACTCGAAGTAAGAGCCGGAAACTTAAAGCTCTTGTAGTGGCCGAGGAGGATCCTAAAGCTCTAGTTGTGGATGCGCCACCATCTGATTTTGTATCAAGAACGGTATGTCACTTGAAGGAAACGCGGCACCAAAACCCTTGTTACGCTCATGGGTTGATGAGCTTTTTATATGGTGATGAACAAGTCATAAGTAATCCTAGTACCGGTAAGTCTATAACCTTGCCCATTGTCAAAACGGAAGAGACGATCGTTAGAGGAAGTTTTTTAGGTTATGATCCGATCGATGCGCAATATAAAGTATTGTGCTACTTGACCAATAGTATACGGTTTTGTCAACACAAAGTCCTCACATTGGGAGCTCAAGATTGTTCATGGAGAATGATCCAATGCAGCATTCCTCATCACTATCCTGTACCTCATAGTGTGTGCGTAGATGGTGTTTTATATTACACTGCTTCCACTTCTTTTACTATGATGAAACAACCATTCTTGGTGGGATTTGATCTGAGGTCTGAAGTATTGGAGATTGCTTCCGTGTTCCCTGAGGGCGTTGGATCTTCAAATTTCACAAATTTGACAAACTACCATGGAAAAGTAGCTCTTGTCACTCGACCTTTCCCATCTTTTAGCTGCTTTTTCGATTTGTGGGTTTTAGAGGACGCCAAGAAACAACATTGGTCGAAAGAACGCATATCTTTTCATATAGGTGTTAATTGGAATATCCATCGCGATTTAGAAATCTTGGGCGTTTCTGATATGGGAGAGATTATCTTTGCACCAAGCAATAAAATTGAAGAGTGGCATGTTTACTTTCTGGATCGCAGAAGCAAGCGGATTAGAAGAGTTGAACTGGAAGGAAACACCAAGCACAAGTTTAGAGATTTTTATCAAAGCTTTACTTTCTTACATTACGTAGAAATTGTTATGTTTATTTAGAGAGAGTTTCAAGTTGCTTCTGGTTCAAAGTTGAAACATTCACCAATCACTCCTCTATCTCGTCTCGGTCTCGCAGCTTTTATAACACCTCAAGCACACAAGAAGAATGAAAGTGGTAAGAACTAATGTACGAATCCCTAATCCTTATCACCCTCAACAGTCACGAGAATCTGTTGCCCTAACCAAGAGAACGCTCTCTGATTCCCTCACAATTCCTCAATACATTGCATAATCTCTCCCTTCTATTTATACCAATTTATCCTCTCTCACGTGTAACCGCCTTTCTCCTTCTTATTATCACGTCTAGAAGATATGCGGGCTAAGCAATGGTTTAGGATCACCAACCTTACTTTTAGACCCACCAAATTTTGGTTTTGTGATCATAGTTGTTATACTTTTAGACCCACCAAATTTATTTTTCTTAATAAATTATTTTTTTAAGAAATAACAATTTTACATATACTTTTTTTTTTTTTTTGAAAGAGGATTTTTACATATACTTTAGAGTTAGTATTATTTAAATTTTTGAGTGCTTGCGTAGTATAAGAACTAAGAAGGATCGCATTTTTTTTATTCGTGGTCATTTTTTTATTATACCGGTCCTGCTTTACTTAAAGCCTCTTTCTTGCGTATATCCTACCAAAAAGAAGAAACGGAAAAAGAAGAAACAAAGAACACACGAAATTTTACGAGTTTGGATTGATCAATCCTATATATATGTCTTGGCCAAATTCTTCCCTAGAAATTCAGTATGATGTTTTTGAGTTTACAAGAGAAAACGAGGGCAACAACCTCATTATCATGAAAATCTTTCAAGAAACTCTTCTCACACGCGAGAAAACACACAAGCTAGCTTACCTACTTCTTCAACTTAACCAATATTCAATAACCGCACCTTGAACCCGGGTTAGCATCAGATATAATAATTGTCCGGTTTAATCTCGAATTCACACTCACAATCTCCATCTTGAATAGAGAGCTTAAGACTTAGAGCATCCTCAATGGAAGGTTGTCAAGTGCCTCTCACAATAAAAAAAAAGAAAAATAATCAAAAAGAAAGAAAGAGAAAGGGTTCATTTTCATTAGAACCCAATAAACCATTTGTCTAGATTGATTTATATATTTTACCAAATTAAAATTTAATTTAAAATATTAATTATATTAAAATAATATTTTCTGAGAGACTCATAAAGGTTCTCATCATTGATGATGGTTAATTGCAGTAATTAAAACTTCATCACCTTCTCAGAGTTGAAATCTTGAGAACCTCCACTTCTGCTGATGAGATTATTTCTCGAATAAAATGCATCTTCAGATCAATATGTTTGGCACTTTGCAAATCACACCAAACCTTAATCGTGTCCTGCACAAAATGATCTAGATCCTAATCCTAATTAAGACCATTTGTAGTCGGGGAGCCTAATTTGTGTTCATATGAAGAAAGTAATGCAAAGATATACATCGTCATGCAACAGAGAAGGTCCATGTCAAAAGAAAAAAATTGCACTTTACAAATCATGCATACCAAACCTTAACTGATCATCGTATTTGATTTTAAACGCAAGAGAAAACGAATGTGATTCAATAGATGGAGGAAATCAAATTAATAATTCAAATCTGTTAATGTTGAGGGTTTATGAGGAACACCAACGATGCCAAGAAGTATTTGAAACCGAACTAGTAACTCATTATTGGTTGTCACAAGTACATAAACCTTATAATTTTATTCTCAATGTTTGATTTGTTGATACTAAACCATTATTATTGAATATATAGATATATAGGTAATATGAGGACAGCCAGGTTTACGAGTCTTTAATTGGAGCATTTAACTAGCTAGGACAAGTCAAAAAACGACAATAACAGAGATGCTTGTCCTGGGGTTGAGGAGTGCAAGTGCAATCAGTTGGACCAAGATCTCCAACAGAGCTCCATGTTCGTCTTAAGTCATCAAAGCATTGTGTGAAATCTCTTTTGCAAGAACCATCAAATATTTGTATTCTTGATGGGCACCACGGTCTTATCTCCGCAACGGTTAGGCTTGGGACAAGGGAGAGTAACACACAAGAAAGCAAGAAAATTGCACCCAGCTTCATCTTTCTTTTTGTAACTTGCGAGTTTTTTCGAAAGAAGCACTAATATTCTCTACTTATATATAATACTCCTACACATATATGATATAGCTATATATAGTATATACATACACATTTTGACCCAACATAATTTTGACCTTGCGTTTTGGGAAATCCATTAAAGTTGAGACTAAAACATTGAATCTGTGTTTTATTGTAAGCAAAATTCTTTAGCAACAGAAAGAATTATCTCAAATAGAAGTTTTTAAAACTAGCACCACAAGAAAATGTTAACATAGTTACAATTGTATTTTTGAGTATAAATTTGTTTCTGTAGCAAATAATAGATATTTCAATAAAAATAAATAAAATAAAAATTAGAACTTAAAAGACATATTTCAATTAAGAAAAGAAAAATAAATAAGATATTTCAATTATATTAAAAAGAAAAAAAGCTTTAAAGTTATTAATTCATGACATGTGATAAGTTAATCAATAAAATTTTGACACGTATCAAGTTTATCAATTTAAGATCACATGTCTCGGTAAAATATTATTTTTTTAAAAAAATAGAATTTTTAGGTAAATTATTATTTTTAAAGAAAAAAAATTTCTCAAAAAATTTAAAAAATGTCTAATTTATTGATTTAGATTACAAAAGTAAAATCAAATTAACTTGAATATATTTCAATTTAAGAAAAAAAAAAATAAAACAAAGATCTATTTTAATTAAAGAAAAGGAAAAAAAAATATAGATTAACTAGGATATATTTCAACTAAAAAAAAATTCTAGAGCTAATGACATGACATTAGTTGATGATGAGCTCAATGAGAAGGATGATAGCAAGAATCATATAGAGAAGCTTTTGATGCGACTTTTGAGAAGTATAACTTCTTTAGAGAGCAGATAGATCATAAATGGGAGAAACACAAAAGTAAATTAAAAACAAAAAAAAATAAATTAGATTAACTACGATATATTTCAATTAAAAATATATTTATAAATGCTAATGATATGACATTAGACTATGGTGAGTTCAATGAGGAGGAGGATATCAAGAATCATGTATAAGGCTTTTGATACGAGGCTTGAAAAGCATAATTTCTCTAGAGAGGAGAGAGATCATATAAGGGAGGTGAATGTGAAGAGAAAGAGAAATCAAATCAATAATTCAAATCTGTTAATGTTGAGGGTTTATGAGGAACACCAGCACCTTAAACGATGTCAGTTTGTCACAAGTACTCATAAACCTTATAATTTTAATCTCAATGTTTGATTTGTTAATATTAAACCATTATTATTGAATATATAGGTAATAAATGGAGCATTTAACTAGCTAGGACAAGACAAAAAACGACAATAACAGAGATGCTTGTCCTGGGGTTGAGGAGTGCAAGTGCAATCAGTTGGACCAAGATCTCCAACAGAGCTCCATGTTCGTCTTAAGTCATCAAAGCATTGTGTGAAATCTCTTTTGCATGAACCACCAAATATTTGTTTTCTTGATGGGCACCACGGTCTTATCTCCGC
>JAHZTW010000001.1:85414632-85442224 GCA_020283515.1 Alliaria petiolata
TATAATGATATATTTAAAATTATGTATTATATAAAATTTATATATTTATTATGTTCTTAAATTAAATTTGAATTTCATCTACTTATAAGAAATTTTAAATAGTTGAATTCAAATTTAGTAGTTTTTATGTACAGTTAATTGTACATATGTTAATATTTATTTATGTTATTTGATATTTAAAAAATAATAATTAATTACTTATATACTTTATATTGTGAAAAAATATTGAGATTGACTAATAAGAAATAGCTAATGTGTCATCCTCTGGAAAATCTACTTCATCTTTTATATATGTAGTAGATGATGATTTATGATTTGTGAATGTGTTATTTGTTTATTCTTTTCAATGATTTAGTTTTGTGTTAGATATGTTATTTATTATTTTTATACCATAATAATTGACATTATATTAAATACATAACATATACATGTTAGGGTAAACATGAGTATAATTGATTCATTTTCATGTAATTTTATTTTATATACATGTTTTGTTTATGTATATAATGTTTGTCAAGAAGCACTCATGGCATAATGGTTAAGACTGTTGATTTTATTGAGAAGATTGTGGATTCGAATTCCCTTGTAAGTGATAGAAGAAATTTTTTTGTTTGGTTCGCATTTAATGCAAGTTAAACAAAATTTTAGAAATTAAATAAAAAAAGATAGGTGTCAAAATTTTAAGTGTTGACGTGGCGAGAACCATTCAACTTTCATATAGTAGATTAAATAATGAAACATTGTACTCCCACAATTATTTTCAACATTTATCTATTTAATTAATATTGTTTTTTCTATTGTTATTATTATAGTAAAATATTATTTTAGGTGACAACTAACCATTTTGCCATATGTGCCTCTTATTAATTAGATTTTTTAGAATAATTAATTAAAATTTTGAGATTTTCCTGCGAATTTGATAAAGTGTGGGATTTACATAATTTTTTCCAAACAACCAAATAACAAAAAAACACGATGAATATTTTAGTTTTTATGAAAA
Source organism: Alliaria petiolata (assembly GCA_020283515.1). Lineage (NCBI taxonomy): Eukaryota > Viridiplantae > Streptophyta > Magnoliopsida > Brassicales > Brassicaceae > Alliaria > Alliaria petiolata. The sequence goes on from JAHZTW010000001.1 coordinate 85,415,633, forward strand.
TGAATGCACATTGCAGACGATTTCGGCCCAAGAGAAACATGGAATACAGTGTTGACGTCTGGAAAACTGGAACTCTGGATTCTTCGCTTCAAAGTTCAAAGTTGACTAAAAATTCTATTAAGTCATGTAATTAAGTAGTAATTAAATAATTAAGAGAAATAAAACGAATCTTTAGTGGAAACTTTTTTTTTGACATTCATGGAAAACATGAATTGCCTAATATTTGTAACGTCTCAGAGAAATTCCTCTGCTATACTTTTACTTAATCGAGAGGAGAGCTCTTCTCTTCAAAGTTCGTCGGGCTTTCTCCGCCGATTTCGTCGTCTCTAAGCCATGGTAAAATTCTATTTTCGTCTTCTTTCCCTGAGATTTCGCTGTTTCTCTTTGCGCCGTTTCTGTTCTTGTAGATTCTCTGCGAGATTCGTATATGAGATATGGCTTTTGGGTACTGAGGAAAATCATCGGAAACAAAAAAAAAAGAAGAAAAATTGCATGCAATAAGTTACAAATTCAGATTTTGCAATTGCCGTTTCGTCTGCGATAGCTCCATAATAGGATCATCTTAGATCTTTTGTAAAACTTCGTTTATGAAATGATCCTGATAGCCGGAAAAAATCAGGAGTTTTCGCTTTGATTTGAAGCCATAGGAGCTAGTTTGAGTTGGTGATGTTGCTTGACTAAATAAACTTCAAAATATTCTTGGTTTGCCTTACAATTTTGATTTTGTTTCTGTGGCATGTTGAATTTTAAGATAATTTTGGAATCAAAAGTAAGATGGAGAAGATGTTGTATAGTGTTTTTGGGTGTTTCCCTGGATCTTCCTGAGACCTTGTAATAGATGTTTCTGGGATATATATATATATATGGCACCTTTAGTTCAATGTTTCAGGCTTCTGATGACATTGTCTGTGAAATTTAATTTGATGCCATTACCTTTGGTTTACATTTTTTTTACATTTAGAGTGCCATTAGTTTGATAAGTTACACTTGATTCTTGGATATTCTCACTCACTAGGTGTTAGACAACAAATACTTGCAATGTGTGTGAATATTGGATAGCTTATTGTACTAGTGCTGTAAGAGATTGAAACTGTGGAACTGGTTCATGTTCATTTACTCTCAGCTCTCAAATGGTGTATCATAACTTTTGCTCAATTCGTTGTATGTCTTAAGGACCATCTCTTTTGATTGGATGCAATATCTCATATCTTAATGCTTTCTTGTGTGTGTTTTACATAGGAATTGCCCCCAAAAGTGAAAAACATCGTGCTTCTAGATTCTGAGGGAAAGCGTGTAGCGGTTAAGTATTACACAGATGACTGGCCAACAAATACAGCAAAAGAAGCTTTCGAAAAATCTGTGTTCACAAAGACTCAAAAAACGAATGCCCGGACCGAAGGTAGACTTCGTCGTGAATCCTGTTTTAGATACTCTGTGTCTTGTTGACTATCTTTCATCAAATATTTTCATGGCTAATCATGTCTTCTGCATCGACCTGTAGTTGCGGTTTTGTATCTTTTAATACTGGCATGTATTTATCAACAAAATTGCTGGTTCTTGATATGCAGTGGAAGTGACAGCACTGGAGAACAACATTATTGTGTACAAATTCGTGCAAGATCTCCATTTCTTTGTTACGGGAGGTGAAGAGGAAAACGAGCTTATCTTAGCTAGTGTGCTTCAGGGACTCTTCGATGCAGTGAACCTCCTCCTTAGGTTTGTCCAGTCACAGCTTCGGGTTTTGTTCTATTAGTTCTACATTTCCAAAATTAGCTCACAGTTTTTCGAACTTTCTTTTCTTTCAAATCCAAATTACAGAGGCAATGTTGATAAGAGGGAGGCATTGGACAACCTTGACCTCATCTTTCTATGCTTGGACGAAATTATAGATGGCGGGTATGAAACTTTTTCTTCATTTTCACGTTTTAGAACCATTAGATAAATGAACTGTTTCATAGGTTATGTACTCTAATACTATCTTATATATCTCAGTATTGTTCTGGAGACGGATGCTAATGTGATTGCAGAGAAAGCAGGGATCAATAGCGTTGACCCTAACGCTCCTCTATCCGAGCAGGTACTGTGTTTTTGTAAACTGTAATCAATTTTTTCTAGATATTTACACATCTTCTTGATACAAACCCTCAAGATTTTGTTACATTTATCTGCGGTTTTTGTTTGCTTCAGACGATAAGTCAGGCACTCGCGACTGCAAGAGAGCATTTGACAAGGTCGCTTCTGAAATGATGTGTGCAGTGTGTTGCTGTTTGGTTATGCTGATTGTTGTTGTTGTCGTCGTCTCAATATGAGCTGAAACTGTGAAAATGTGTTTCGTCTCTTTGTGCTTGAGAGATTTGGGATGCTAAAAAGTAGAAGTTACTTTGGAGTTTGGAGATTTTTACAGTTAGTTCCAAACAATTATGTGTTGGTTCACTTATTTTCACAGAGAGTCAGATTAAGAAAAGATATCAAATATCAGAAATTTCCTTAAGAACTACATAAACTGGTAGTGTGTTGTTGAAGTAATCAATCTAAACTACTTTTTCATGCAAAAGATGTTAAAAGCAAGTATTTCATTCTTTCCACGAACTCCACAAAAGGAAAAGTGTATCTCACACTAACATATTCAAAATATGTATTATTAGTGTCCCATCGGAAAACTATTGAAAAAAAAAAAATCACTCACCAAGACTTTTCAAGAGTTAGATTGAAAAGATATTATTATTTTTTGGGGCACAGTTGAATATAACTGTATTGTATTTGACATTTTAGAAATAAGAAGAAAATTAACAAAAAATGGGTAATTATAAAAAATAAAAGGATTACGCGAAAATGTCGACATAATTGGCGTGTGTCTACAATATTCGGGGAATTTGTGTAATTGTCTCTCTACTCTAAAAAAAGTCTAAACCCGTTGCCCAACTGCAACCTCCATCACGATGTCGACATTACTTGTATCTTTCTCCAACTTGGTTTTCGTCTGGATTTATCCCATCGGGATTCTCATATTTAATTGTGATGCATGTCTTGGGTTTACGAGGATTCTTCGCAATTTCTCCACTTTCCATGATCCCGACGAATTCTTAGACCCCCCTCAATGTTCCTCATCGATGTTCGTCATCTCCGATTTGATTTCAAGAGCCTTTCAATCGTGAAATTTGTGGTTTTTTAATTACGGGAAAACTGATTCTGGGTTTTGTTTTAGGTTCTTTGGAAACTGCTTCCTCTATTCTTTTTCGGATCAGAAAGAGATTCTCTCTCAGGTATTTCATCGAACACTTTCGTCAACTGTTTCATTTGGAACTAAAGATTCATACTTTCTTTTTTGTTTCCTTCTCAATTCGAAGTCTTTCCATGTGATTTGAAGTTAGATTTGCAATTTCTCATCGATTGTAATTCAATTATTGAATTTGGTTCTGATATGTTTTCATTTTGTTGCAATGGGTCCACTGTAATTCAGCAACAGAGTCCATTTTGCAGATAGTTCCTGAGTCAATGGCTGCTGCTTCATCATCATCTAGCATCCTTTGCAATGCCGGCGAATCAGACCTTTGTCGCGACGATACGGCTGCGTTTCTACTCAAACTAGTAGCCATTGCTTCGATTCTCTTGGCTGGAGCCGCAGGTGTAGCTATACCACTCATTGGCAGGAACCGCCGGTTCCTTCATACCGACGGTAGCCTCTTTGTGGCTGCTAAAGCCTTTGCAGCCGGCGTGATCCTCGCCACGGGATTCGTTCACATGTTGGCTGGTGGCACGGAGGCTTTGACCAACCCGTGCTTACCGGATTTTCCGTGGTCTAAGTTTCCTTTCCCGGGGTTCTTTGCGATGGTGGCTGCTTTAATCACTCTGCTTGTGGATTTCATGGGGACTCAGTACTATGAGAGGAAGCAAGAGAGGGAAGCTCCTGAGTCTGATGAACAGCCTGGCCGTGAACAGTCGCCGGGAATCGTTGTTCCCGTGGTTGCGGAAGGAACAAACGACGATAAAGTGTTTGGAGAAGAAGACAGTGGAGGGATTCACATTGTTGGCATTCACGCTCATGCTGCTCACCATAGACATAGTCACCCTCAAGGCCATGGTTCATGTGATGGACACCGTAAAATAGACATCGGTCATTCTCATGGACATGGACACGGACACGGACACGCGCACGGGGGTTTGGAACTCGGAAGCGGAGCTAGGCATGTTGTTGTTTCTCAGGTACAAAAATCTCTGTTTCTTGATTCTTGTGGAGGTTCAAATGTCTAAAAAGTGTCACACTTTAACTAACTTTCATATTGTTAGGTTCTGGAGCTTGGAATCGTGTCGCACTCGATCATCATCGGTATATCCCTCGGAGTATCGCAATCTCCTTGCACGATCCGACCTCTAATCGCAGCGCTATCGTTCCACCAGTTCTTTGAAGGATTCGCGCTCGGTGGATGCATCTCCCAAGCTCAGTTCAGGAACAAATCAGCGACCATAATGGCTTGCTTTTTCGCCCTCACGACACCGATAGGGATCGGTATCGGAACCGCAGTAGCGTCGTCTTTCAACTCTCACAGCGTCGGAGCATTGGTCACGGAAGGTATCTTGGATTCGCTATCGGCAGGGATTCTTGTGTACATGGCATTAGTGGATCTCATAGCTGCTGATTTCTTGAGTAAGAGAATGAGCTGTAACTTTAGGCTTCAGATTGTTTCTTATATGATGTTGTTCCTCGGAGCTGGACTCATGTCTTCTCTTGCTATTTGGGCTTAGATTGGAGGAAGATTCAATAGTTTCTCTAATAGCTTAGCTTTTACGAACAATATGTATAGTTCTAGAATAATCAGGTCTTGAATTTCATTATTTCTTGATTCTTCGAACTCTGGACTGCTTTTGGCAACAAACAGTTCATGTTGAGGTTAAGCAATGTAATGTTTCAAATTCAATTTCTCGAATCTCACAATTTATTATTGAAAATATCACATTTTTTAATCATAAAATATTTTTTGAGTTAAAAAGAAAATTAATAATTAACAGAAAGTGCTTATTCATTTAAGAAAAAATATACATATACATGTTTTTGATTTATTAGATGTTTTTGGTGAATGTGCAGAGATAAAAATTGTATAAATTATTTCAACATTTTTGTTTTATAGCCCTTTTGAACAATACTCATCTACTATGTTAGAGGTAATCAATTAAAATAGACGTTGCATGCTGCATTGAAGATAATGTTAGATTTTCATCAAAAGTTTTTGAGATTTTGTATTTCCTAAACCAATTTTTAAAGATAATGTTAGCTTTTCATAAATAAATAAAATTCCCAGAATTTGCATGTCCATAGTTTTAAATAGTTATCCATTGATCTTATCAAAAGGTGTGCGAAACCAAGAACAATTACAACAGACAACAATAGGTTTTCGTAAGTAACAACAAACTCAACCCAAAATGTAAAAACTTTTTAAAAAGGTACATGATTATGATGAAACCATCGTCATGAAGCTTTTCTAAACAATGTCTTCTTCTTTGTGGGTCTCAATGGTAACATCAGAAGTAGGATAAGCCGCACAGGTGAGAACAAATCCTTCACCGATCTGATCATCATCGAGGAAACTCTGGTCGGACTGGTCAACAGATCCAGAGACAACTTTGCCGGCACAGCTCGAGCAAGAACCAGCACGGCAAGAGTAAGGCAGATCGAGTCCGGCTTCCTCCGCCGCGTCGAGCACGTAGACGTCGTCGTCGCACTCGACCACTTGCTCTCCTTCCGGTGTGATGAATTTGACCTTGTATGTGGCCATGGCGGTGACGCGTCCGCCGCGTGAGGTGGCTGATTTGAGACCGAAGAGGGATTGAGTGTTGGCTGAAGGGAGGGAACGGAGGCTGATCGGTGATGTTTGACGGCGGATGAAGGAAGTTCCGACGATGGCGCTTGAGAGAGCAGTGGAAGCCATTTTAGTTTTTTGAGAGAACTTGGGGATTTTTGGGTTTCTTTCTTTGTGTGGTGTGATGGCTTGTGGAAATGGCGTGGAGAGTGTGAAGGAGATTAAAAGGGTAGGATTGTTGTGGAATCCTCCTATCTTCCACGTGGCGATAAGCGTGTGGATTGTTGGATTATCGTCTTTTCTTTTTGGTGAATTGTTTTGTTTTCCTTTCGTGTGTGATTGTGATTGACACACTTGACACTATCTTGTTGAGGTGAGTTATACGTGGTCTCACTTGGTACAGCTCACACACTTGTTCTTTGTAACTTTGTATGATTGTATCTAAACATAAATAAGTCGTCATATGTTTTATTACCTATTAATATATTTTTTTTTATTTTTGAAATGAGAAAATAAATCAAAATATACAAACTAACCAATTTATCTCTCCACTTAATTCCTATCTTCTCTCTAACATTTTAGTTATTTTGTAAAACAAAAATTCTGTTTTGGTTGACCCATTTTAAGATAATGGTATTGATGGTGCTTCAAAAAAAATGATTACGTTTTCAGTTTTTTTTTTTTATTCTTTGGGTTTTCAGTTTTTTTACGTTTTTAGAAATTGGGTTTTCTGGCTACCTCATTACAGAGACTAGATAACCAACAGTATCTCTGAATCCTAAAAATCAAATAAAGCAGATTCCACTTTACTAAAAGGGGAGATTTTAAACAAAAAGAGAGAAGAAAACACAAAAAAATAAAAACTCCCCGAAGCAAAAAAAAAAAAGAGAAAAAAAAAGGAAAAGAAAAGAGATTTCAAGAAGGATATAATATAATATATAAGTTGGATTTTGAATCAACCATACAACTTCCTCCATTTTTTCCCACTTTCCCTTGTTTTATATAATCTAAACCCGTAAGAAGCTTCTTTCTAACAGAATTAACTGCCTCCAAGAACATTCCACCTTTACCGCCTTTTCTTTTCGGTTTTTGACTCGATAATTCTCTTGATCTGTCTCTCTAGTCGCACTTGATGTTTCTGTAGATCCTCCTAACAAACAGATTCGATCCTAAGAACCCAACAGCTCCTGCACATTTTTTCCAATTACCAAACAATCTTCAGACCAAACCAGTTCCAGTTTTAAATGGAGAGGAGAGGATGTAAAACCAAAAAAAACTAACCACAAAGGATTCCGAGGCCGAGACAGAACATCAAGGTGTATCCGAAGTAGAAGCTGGTCTGGAAAAACCCAAACATCTTGGTCTTTACGTAGTAGTAATAGATCGAGTATAAGTAGACGTAAACCGCAGTCGAAGCAGCTGAGAAGAACGATGTCCATTGCCAGTGATAGTTTTCCGCATTTAGCAAGAAATATGTTCCCACAATCGTCACACAGACCGTCACCACAACAAGAATCAAAAACACAAGCAGCATGAACCCGTACACGTAGTATACCTGTCAAGAGACCAAAAGTAACCCATCAAGCAAAAAAGGTTAACAGTAATTTTCTTCTCCCATTCTTTTCTAATTGAACCTGTAAGTTGTAAGAGATCTTTTACCTTGTAATTCCAGAAGGATGTGAAGACGAAGTACATTTCAATGAAGATGCTGCCAAAGGGTAAGAGACCTCCCATAAGAGAGACTACGGACGGAGTCAAGTACCATTTTTTCTCAGGGATCGGACGCGGGATTGTCTTCACACGGCATGGATTGTTTGGAGCACCACTCCAGTTTCTACCAACGACTGTCCCGAGGAGGGCGAGAGGGAACGAAATGAAACCCCAAATTACGAAAACAACCACCATTGTTCCAAAGGGAATAGCCGCAAGAGATCCGTAGAATATGGCGATTGTGTTTAGGAGGAATCCGATCCCGAAGCACAAGAATGGGAAGAGGGAGGCCGTGAGGATCATGCACTTGATCCAATGTTTACCTGAACAAACAAGCATAAGAGAAATTTGAAAATGAGTCGAGGGAAGGTATATTACTGGAGAGCTTGCTGCATTCCACAAAGGAGGATATAACGTACCCCCGCTTCTTGAGTACATTCCACCACTCACATAACCAGAGATAAATGACGTCAGAGCGTAGCAAACAATGAAAGTCGTGACGATTGCGCCTCTCCTATATAAAGTTAAACCAGAATAAGAGGTTTAAATGGCAGGAATTTTATTCAGACAAAAGGCCAACTCTTATTCCATGAGAAGTAACAATATGAGGAGTTGAGTGAAACTAAGAGTGTATACATACCCAACATAAAGTGTCCCAATGATTGCCATTAATATGACAAGAAGAACAAGCAAAGCCAACTGAGCACCTGTACCAACAACAGCTGAGAGAAGAACCAGACTACGTGGTGGTCGGAACACATCCCCATGCACGAGTTTCCATCCGGATTCTTCACTTACATCTCGTTCCTGTGCTCAATAATACCAACTGTCAGAAGTTGCTCATGCTCTTGCACTTACAAGGAAGGTAAAATTGACAAGTTGACAACATAATAGTAACAGCAAGAAAACTTATGCAGCTATTCTAGATAAGAGGTTGAGGAGACATTACCAGGCTCTCCAGGTCGTCGTCTTCCCGAGCATATTTCGCATAATCATTCCTGAGAGTCCTCATTAATATCATTGAGACCAAACCAGTGAGGAAGATAACCATCATGAACGAGTTAAAGATGGAGAACCAATGGATCTGCACGATGAAAGAATCCCTTAAAACCCCCGACAAAAAGCTCCAAAAAAACATCTTGAGACAAGGTTTGGCAATTTAATCAACAAGCGGGTAAACGAGAATTCAGTGTAAGGATGATCAGACATTATATGCTATGAGTTACCTGGTGCTCGAAGAAAGGATAATCTAGATAAACATCAAAACGACGAGCAAATGTGATATTGGTTGGGATCCATTTCACAGAATATGTCAAGTCCACCGTCCTCTCTGCTTCTAACGGCCTTGGATTGTCTTGTGTGAGATTCACATGAATAATCTATGCCAAGAAGAAAAAATCAGATCATGGAAAATTCCATATGAGGTCCTTAATACTGCTTAACGGCAAAGAAACAACCATACCTGGTCTTTGTTGTATTTGACAATAATATTCTTATGGGTGTAAAGAACATGCTTGCCGTTTTCATTATTTTTGCCAGGAGATAGCTCGCCCACAAAACCTATAACAACAATGAAATGGTCAAAAATCTATGTTAAGAACCGAAATTGGAAAATTTGGTTGTTCAAAGTGAATATAAAAGATATCATACCCCACAAAGGCAGGTCGTCTGAACTTGCATCCACATACGCCATAAACATCATTTGTGACAAAAAGAAGCATGACAAAAGATTAGCAAACGAAGAATGCTTAATATTTTAGTTACACTGATGTAAGAATAGTGGATATATGGTGATATTCCAGTCTTGGCTCATTTTAAACAATGTTTATTGAGCAGCAAGTTGAATTCCCTTGATAAGTCATAAAGACTTTCAATTTCAAATATAACAAACAGCAAAACTTTTCCAATCGAGCGAATCAACTTCTTTTTTTTAAACTTCTTCATCAGTAATATGTACAAGTAAATGCGATACATACCCATAAATAATTCAAACCAGTAACTATTTACGATGGCATCTTTGAAATGCTTGACCTTAGATTCATCAAGTTACAATTGACAGATCACGCTTCTGTCAACATTTTCTGGGAGTAAAACAGAAGAAGTCAATATAACTGTTGTGCAACCAAGATAACAATTTTGAAAGAAAAACTAGCATAAGAATTAACATACTTTGGAACTTTATGTCTATCTGGCTGTCGATGAGCTCATTTCCACCAAGAACCTCACCAAGACCACCCCATTTGTGAACGCTGTTTTCATTTTTGCGGCAAAACGGGAGACTGTAATAGTTATATGTTTCTTGCGGATTATTATATGGGCCAACTTTGTTCACCCACAGAGTAACCTGCTCGTCAGCATGAAACTGGAAAAGTAAAAGCAGAGGAACAAATTTCATGACTTCGGAGAAATGAAAACAGATGGAAAAACATAAGGGACCAAACAAAAGGAATAAACAAAAACCCAGAAAGGATAACAAAGTCAAATATTAAGACTAGACACATATTGGATCTCTTGTTGTGCAACATTTTGTTTGTTCGGCAAAATAGTATGGCAAATCGGCATGAAATAGATACAAAGCAAGGAAGACATCATCGTTTGGAAGAAAAAGGGAAACCATTACAAATATTGTCGCTGTAACACAATCACTTCCTAAGAAATATAAGGCTGTCATTTAAGAGAGACTAATTTTCTTTTGTTAGACTACAAGATTGCTACCGTTAATGCTTGATCTACTTTATCACATCAAATAGAAAGAAAAAAAGTGGAAATTGCAGTAAAGGGTTGGACTAAATACTTATTTTAAGAGTAAACTTCATAAGAAAAGCTCAAGGGCAAAAAGGGCAGCATCAAGGCAAAGCATTGCAGTTCCAGACACTAAAACAAGAAACCAGAACACTGTGCATCAAAAACTGTCAACAATAAGGGTATATATTAGGCATATTATCAAGCAATCACAATTTAAGTTAATTTAGAAACATTTGAGGCTTATCTATTTCAGCCCTAAAATCCATCAGATCTACATGATATATCACTAGCAGAAGCTAGAGTTAACAATAGTCCCAATGCTCTCTACTAAATGTCGCAAATTGAACAAGCAATCACACTAGAGAACATCCACTGGCAATGATCGTTATACATACCAAACCCAGTACACAAGTCAGTATCGATGAAGGCGTTTTGTACATCAATCAGACTGCCACAAGCAGCAGTAATTGGACTTGGACGACTCAAACTAACGAAAATTAGCAAACCTAATCCACAATGCGACGAAAAGGAGAAACCTACATACAACACAGTGGAGAAGCAACTTGCTAGAATTGCAAGGAAACAAAGCAGCTGGATCGAGCCTCCAATCCCTCAAAACCCTCGAAAAAGTAACAGATCCGAGCCAAAAAAACAAACACAAACTACATGCAACAGCGAGATCTACGAGCAAAACAACTCGAATCGAATCGAGCTACAGCTAAGAAACAAACAAACAAAAACGGCAGCCACTTGGGGATTCAAATCTAACCTTGTGATCTGACTCGGAAGCCAAAGCCGGAGAGAGAAGGGAGACGAGAAGAAGGAAGACGCAGGCGGTGACAAATTGGACGGCGGAGGAAGACGGCATATCGGAATCCGGCGGAGGATCAGATCTGAGGGAGACAGAGACGGTGATGGAGATGTGTTAGGCCAATGGCTCGTCTCGGAGATACGATTCAGGTGACGACAATATGTATATGTATATGATGTTACAAATTCATCAGCTCTTTAATTATTTTCCTCTGAGATGCGAGCGATCGAAAGAACGACCAGAGAGAGATTCTTAGCATATCGTTTTCGTAAAGTATTATTATTGCACTCGTTTTACTATACCGATTGGGCCTTTTTGTCCTTATTTATTGGGCCTTCATTACCAAAAAACCCAGTTTCAGAATTTAACCATCGATTAAATAAAATTGGGTTCAGATCTTTTAGTATTTATTAAATACCACCAAACATTTTAATACTTACAAATTACTCCACTACTTTCAGTATCTACCGTAACACCCCATATATACTTGTTTCGGCTCGTCGAGTATAAAAATTCCCAAATCCAATTTTGGTTTTTTCCTTTTCTTTTGCCTCACGTCATTTTGTAATCATTATCTGTTAAGTTCACATTGCAAGAATGGAATTCTCAGACGAAACCCGAACTCTTATCCCATTAGAAGCTCATCGTAGGAAAAGTGTAATACATACCCAAGATAGAGTGTCCCAACGATCGTCACTAACATAACAAGAAGAAGAAGGAAAACCAACTGTGCACCTGTACCAACAGCAGCCGAGATAATAACCAGTATACATGGTGGTCCGTGAGGTTGAGGAGACATCACCAACCTCTCCATGACACCGTCTTCTTCTTCTTGAGCATACTTCCTATAGTCATTTCTGAGAGTCTTCATTATTATCATTGAGACCAAACCAGCGAGGAAGATAACCATCATGAACATGTGAAAGATGGAGAACCAATGGATCTGCACTATGAAAGAATCACTTTAAAACATATTGAGACAAGGTCTGTGTAATACGTTATCAAATTGTGAAGCAAATATATATATATGAAAACACTAAGACATTACATGGTATGATTTTACCTTGTGTTTGAAGAATGAATAGCCCACATAAATATCAAAACGGTGAGCGAATGTGACATTTGTTGGGATCCATTTCACAGAATATGTAAAGTCCACCGTCTTCCCTGCTTCTAACGGCCTTGGATTATTATCTTGTGTGAGATTCACATGAATAATCTATGCAAAAGAAGAAAAGGTTAAGCTCCTTGAAACTCTTTTAAAACTGTTTATATATAGGCAAAGAAACAAACAACCGATCTACCTGGTCTTTGTTGTATTTTACAATGATATCCTTATGTGTATAAAGAACATGTTTGCCGTTTTCACTATTGCCCACAAAGCCTATAAAAACAATGAGATAGACAAAAAAAATTATGTCTCAAACCAAAATTGAAAATTTGGATGTTGTTCAAAGTGAATATACGATATATCATACCCCACATAGGCAGATCATCTAAACTTGCCATCCACGTTCGCCACATACATCATTTATGAGAAGAAAAAAAAAGAAGCAAGACAAAAGATTAGCAAAACAAAAAGGATGCTTAGGTTTTTGATGTAAGAAAAGTGGATCCTTTTGTTTCCTAAATGGATCCACTAACTCAGCGTCTATGTTGATGATATGGTTACAAATAGATGCAATACATATATACCCATATATAATTCAAACCAGTATCTATTTTCGATTGCATCTTTGAAATGGTTGACCTTAGCTTCATCATCAAGTTCCAATTGACAGATCAAGCTTCTGTCAACATTTTCTGGGAGGAAAACAGAAGAAAGCAAGCTTAATATATAACTTTTGAACAATCAAGGTGACAATCATGAAAGATAAATAGATTAACATACTCAAGAACGTAATGTCTAGCAGGCTGTGCATGAGCTCAATTCCACCAAGAACCTCACCAAGAGCATTCGTTTCAATGTAGTTTTCAGCTCGATAGCAAAAAGGAAGGCTATAATAGTTATGTGTTTCTTGTGGATTATTATATGGACCAACTGTTCTTGTCCACAGAGTAACCTGCTCATCTGCTTGATACTGAAAATGTAAAACAAAATAACCAAATTTCATGACTTGAGAGAAATGAGAAGATATGGAAGAAGCATTGAGAGGAATATTGGAGCTACTGTCTTGTGGTGCAACGTGTTGTATGTCTGGTCTTTTGTCAATTACAAGTCTTGTAATGAAGACATTACAAAACTTGTTGCTGCAACAAAGACTACTTTTTTTTCTTAGTTGACTACAAAATGGCTACAGTTAATACATGATCTGCTTTATAAACAAAAATCATATCAAATAGACAAGAAGTGGAAATTAATTACAGTTAATGTTGAGCTAACTAGTTGTTTCAAGAGTAACTTTATAAAAATCTCCAAGGGGAAAAAAATGGCAGCCACTAGAGATCTAACTAACTCTAACCTTGTGATCTGACTCGGAGGCCAATGCCGGAGAGAGAAGAAGGAAGACGAAGGCTGCGGCGGAGTAAACCGAGAAGACATATTGGACGGCGGAGGAAGAGGGCATGACGGTATCCGGCGGAGGATTAGATCTGAAGGAGACAGAGACGACGGTGGAAATATGAAAATGTGTTTGACCAATGACCAATGACGCATTGACTCGTCTCGAAGAAACGATTTATGTGGCATATTATTTTATATAAAAGCTCCACATTTTCCTCGGCAACGCGAGAAAGCGCAGTACCAGAGTTTAATCGTCGATTAAAATATTACAGGCATTACATTTGCCGGTGTATGCTTTCTTATTCTTATTTTTAGCATCTATTTGATATTTTATTTAGATTGAACAAGAGTTAACAAAGCCATTAGAAAATATTCTAGTTAATATTAATGATACGATTGCAGGTTCATCATCACTCAAGTCTACACGATGCTTTTGGTCAAAAAAAAAGTCTACACGATGCTTTATTAACCAGTGAGACTTGTTGAGACCCAAGACTAGTTAAAAAAAAAAATTGCTGGGCTCCGACCACTACTGTGCCAATCCCAGCATCACTCGCAAATGCTTGTCAGGCTCTTCGTGCTGCAATTCAAGTGTTACAAACTATATATATTAAATAATCAACAAGGTAAGTGATTTCTTCTTTCCTCTTTAATGATGGATGACTTTCTTTGGTTTTTAACTAAGTTAAGAACACTCCTAAAGCAGACTTTAAACCACCATTCTACCAATAACAACAAGTCAATGTTTGACTACTTTTTCATATCAATCCATAAGATGTTTGCCCAAAATCGAACCTTCTCCTGAAGTGTGCATACTATGTGGATTATCCAGTACACTACAAGAAAATATGCTAACTTCTTTAAAAAATTTCTATAAAAAATTTGATAGGTAATATTTATTACTAATTTCTTATGAAATTATGACGAAAAATAAGATTTTGAAGGAAATTGGTGGAATAAGATTAAGAATTTTCTATCAATTTCCTACGAAAGCAGTATCCATAGGGATAGGGAGGTCAAAACAACTCATTCAACCCAACCCAACTCATGATCCTAATGGGTAAAAGGTTAATGGATCATGGATTCAATCCATTTTAGCAAATGCTAAATGGGTTGGATTGACTCATGACCTATCTAATTATATGGATCGAATGGTTTAATGGGTGACTCATGATCAAAAATTAATTGTTAATAATTTTTAATAATTTTAAAAATTAAATATTACTAAAAATTAGTAATTATGAAATTAGTAAATATTAAAAAATAAATATTACCAAATTTTTATGAAATTATGACGAAAAATAAAATTTGAAGGAAATTGGTAGAATAAGATTAAAATTTTTTTACTAATTTTCTACGAAAGTAGATATCTATAGGGAATCTGATCAGAAAATCGTAAGAAATCGGTTGACAAATTTTGACTACCACAAGAATAGACAAATCATCAAAATTTTGCTACTAGTTTGTTACGAAAATATGGCTGTTGGTTATTAACAGGAATCCTGGAAAAAATTTTAATGACCGTTTGAAAATATATATGTGGTGAACGTTTAGAAAAATTTATGACAGTTATGAACATTTTAAAAGATGATAGGAAAGTGGTAGAAATTTGATAGGAAAGTTTATGACCGTTGGTGAACGATAATGCGTTAAATAGAAAAGTCATATTCAGATTAGATCATACGTAATGTAACATTACAACCTTGACCGTTAGGTACAATCACAATCTATCTAAATTTTTATTTAAACAAACAATTATATTCATATAACGACATATTTTTTTTATAATGTTTTATATAACATTAGGGGAGAAGTTGTTTTCGTAGAATCAATCAGGAGTTGAAGAAAAGGATAAGATTAGAAAGTATAGACGCAAATTCTGTGACACAAACTAAAATCCTTTTCTCCCGTATAATCGACGTCTCTCAGACAAGCAAAGGAAACATTGAATTGATTGAAATGAATATGTGGGTCCCGCATTTTTAATTATACTTTTTTTTTTTAAAAATTAAAAAAGGAAAAAACAAATAAGAAAGGCATCGTGACTTCGTGAGAACAGGCCAGCGGAAGGAGGCGACGCAGATTACTGGCATCATTCATCATCATCATCATCATCATCATCATTGTAATCATAATCAATATCTTCTCTGAAAATTTCTTCGCGGATAAGAGAAGGAAGAAATAATAATACTCCAGTAGATTTTACCAACTAGACGATTCGCCGCTTTGCTTTTTCAAATCTCTTTAATCCATTTCTCACTCACCTTCGGACTTTTCATCGCCACTTTTTTCTTTCTTTCTTTCTTCTTTCTGCCTTTACGAATCGCGGAAATCGCTGAATCGTATTTCTTGAATTTGGGTTTTGTCCTTGTTTCGAATTTCACGTGAAATCGGTGTGTGTTATGATGAATTGATAGGGCATATAATGAACTGAAGTTGAATTTTACTTTGAGAAACTTTCGAGTTTTTCTTGGCGAAGATTTTTCCTGGGCTGTGTCGTGGGGAGATTAGGGTTTGTTGAATTTATTGCTGCGAGAAAATGGAGAAGTACGAGCTGGTTAAAGACATCGGTTCTGGGAATTTTGGAGTGGCCAGACTCATGAGGGTCAAAAACTCCAAGGAACTCGTTGCCATGAAGTACATCGAGCGTGGCCCAAAGGTTTTTTTTTTTATCTCTTGATGTGTCGTTTTTCTCTGGAATTACTTCCCTATACATGTGTATTTGTGTGTAATAGCTAGTTTGAGTGTTTTTTTCTGAGCTCATGGGTTGTGATTTCAGATTCCCAGATGATAAGAAGACCGATTTTCTTACCTTTTTGTGTGTATTTGCTCAGCGATGTTGTATTGTTGTCTTCTACGGTCAAAGATTGAATTTTTTTTTTTTCCTGGTTTTGTTTTGGTATGTAGATTGATGAGAACGTGGCGAGAGAGATTATCAACCACAGATCACTTCGTCACCCAAATATAATCCGGTTTAAAGAGGCAAGTGCATTTTCTACACCTTTATGGTTGAATGTTTAAGGCTATGGTGAAAGATCTCAGCTGAAGTTGGTATCTTCACAGCTCGCAACTCCTAAGGTTTTATCTTTTGGCCTTTCCAGGTTGTTTTGACACCAACACATATCGCCATTGCCATGGAATACGCTGCTGGAGGTGAGCTATTTGAGCGTATATGTAGCGCTGGAAGATTCAGTGAGGATGAGGTGAGCTTTCATTTAGAGATTAAAAGTTATGGGATACTACAAAATGGTCCATTTCAGAGTTTTATATGGTCTAAAATAAATTGAGGGGAAAGAAAAGAGGCAAAATGTGTAGATTTTTCTACTTGTATTATCTGGCATGGGGAACAAACGAGATATGTGATCTATTTTGTAGATCATTTGTAGTAGCTGCTCTGATTATGAGATTCAAGCTCTTTGTGCTCATCTTTTTTTCCCAGGCGAGATACTTTTTCCAGCAGCTTATATCAGGAGTCAGCTATTGCCATGCTATGGTAAGGAATGATTTTTTTTTTCTTTCGCAGATATACATAATCTTTTGGTTTATCAGTCCCCTGTACTCACAATTTTTTTTCCGTATTGTCACAGCAAATATGCCACAGAGATCTGAAGCTCGAAAATACCCTCTTGGATGGAAGTCCTGCTCCACGTCTGAAGATCTGTGATTTTGGTTATTCCAAGGTCTGGCATATATCTCTTGCATTTTAGCGCTTCTAGTGATTTTCTTAATTATTAATGTGATAACAAGCTCCTTTTTTTGTTCTTTTCCTTCCATTTGCTAGGGCCCTTATCCCTTCCATGTGATCTGTTTTTTCTTGTTTTGTAGTCCTCACTTCTGCATTCTAAGCCCAAATCAACTGTTGGAACTCCAGCATATATTGCACCTGAGGTTCTTTCTCGTAGAGAATATGATGGCAAGGTAATCTTATCGGTATGCAAGTGTTGGCATATCAAGTGTGTTTAACATATTATTAGAGACAATGTAGTTGGAAACACCGTCTATTTTGATACATTGAGGCGCATGCATGTTGTAGCAGAGATAAGCCTCATCTTGTCAGAAATCTGCTGTGGCCTTGGTAGATTTGGACAGTCGTTTATTAAGGGATTAAGAAAGAATTGTCTTCTTATTATCCAGGACCAGATGTTTTTCCATGTTTATCATCTAATCTGTTCGCCATCCTAGATTGCTTGCATTTTCTGACTCTTGTGTAATTGATAATTGTAAGCTTTCTTACAATGAGCCATACATAGAGAAATGGACGCCTTTTGAGATATGCAATGGATCCAACATTGACCGATACAAAGGCTCTATGAAGTTGTTATGATCTTATTTGTTTGGATTTAAAAACATCATCTTCATGGAAATCATGGATACTACTTCTATGTTTTCTCTCACTCAGATGGCTGATGTATGGTCTTGTGGTGTGACTCTTTATGTCATGCTGGTTGGGGCATACCCATTCGAAGACCAAGAGGATCCCAAAAACTTCAGGAAAACAATACAAGTAGGTTTTCTCTGTTTTTGCACTCTTTGCTTTAAGAAAGGACACGACCCACTAATCGTTGTGCCACATTGTTACAGAGAATAATGGCTGTCCAGTACAAGATCCCGGACTATGTCCACATCTCACAAGATTGCAAACATCTCCTCTCTCGTATATTTGTCGCCAATGCAATCAAGGTATCATCATTCTCTCAAAAGGCTTAATCCATCATCCTTTGTGAGATTATTACTTGTATAAGTTATTGTTTTTTTTTTTTTTTGCAGAGGATTACAATAGCTGAAATCAAGAAACACCCATGGTTCTTAAAGAACCTGCCAAGGGAACTTACAGAGACAGCTCAAGCTGCATACTTCAGGAAAGAGAACCCGACATTCTCTCTCCAGAGCGTCGAAGAGATCATGAAGATTGTGGTGGAGGCAAAAACGCCGCCTCCTGTTTCTCGATCAATTGGAGCATTTGGTTGGGGAGGAGAAGAAGATGGCGAGGCCAAGGAAGAAGAAGAAGAGGAGGACGTTGAGGATGTAGAAGAAGAAGAAGAAGACGAGGAAGATGTGTATGATAAGACGGTGAAGCAAGTGCATGCTAGTGGAGAAGTCCGAGTCATTTAAAAAAAAAAAAGTAGATTGTTTTTTTTTTTTTTTTTTTGGTAAAAGAAGAAAGTTTTCGTTGGTCTATCGAATTTGTCTTTTTTGATTTTTCTTTTTTTTTGGGCGTCCGTAATTTTAAAGTTTCTCTTATAAATGCTTTTTGGATTTTGCATTTGGAAGTCTGTAAAATCTGCAGTAGAAGAACAGACAGGTTGATGATAAGTTCTGTTTGGGCATTGCGACCTTAAATAAAATTGTCTATAGATTATGTTTTAATTTTTTGTATTTTTAAATTTTTAATAGAGGCTCAATTACAATATACAACATGTTTTGACTTATGAAGTTTAATGTACTATGAAGTGTGATTAATAATCATGTATGCGTTTTGGCTTGGGTTCATACAGTTTCAGTTTGTGCGGCTTGGTTCGGAGCTAAGACAACAATTTTTTTCTTTGATAAGTTTCCAAAAAATTATTGGTTTCTCATTAAAATTACTCGTAATTAATAATTATTCGAAATATCTTGACTTTCGTGATTACATCAGACGTAGTAAGTGATTTTAAATATTTTTAAGAGTATGTTTTTGGGTATATAATTTTCCGTACCCGCCTAAGATGGAGTATTTTTTCTTCGAAAACGAAATAGAAACTTTAATTTGAATTCTTTTTCTTTTCTTCCACATTCAAAAATATTTCTTCTTCGTTGTTGTATGCGAATGTGAGGGAGAGAGAACATATAAACACGATCCCGCCATATGAAAACCCCCAGAATGATCTAATTGGCCGCGCGCTCTTTCTTCTCTCGCCGCCTCGAGATCTTACCGGAAGAGTTCGCCGCCGGATTTTCACTATTCCGCACATAAGCGAGAGAGTTTCATCCGATTTGAAAATGTAATCTCCGCACTCCGCTTCCCGTTTCCCAGTCAATTTCTAGGGTTTTTTGTTCGCTCTTTCTCACACCGATGCGTTTTTTTTCTTCTTCTTCCCGCCTGCGATTATGATTACTGCTGCTAATTTTGTCCGGTGTCTGTGTGTAAAGAGAATCTTCGTTAGTCATAGCAGATCGCTTCATTTACGATTTCCGGATTTTGGAGAACTTTTTAGCTTCTGCACCATGTTTAATTGTTCCTATTGGTTAATTCTTCGTTTTGTTGAAGAGGGAACGTGTGCGGATTGTGATATTAAACGTGAAATTTCGATGTACCTCACTGGAGTACAATTGTGTTTGTCGTAGTGGTTACTGATTACAGCTTAAATCTAGTACAATTGTATCAAGAGTTAATGACTATACGCAATTTCTGCAGTTTTTGTTGGATTATCATCAGCTCCACACTAATCATAATGCCACTTTTTGTTGTTGTTGTTTCTTTGTTCTGAAGTGCACTAAATGGTGGAGACAAGAGAAGATAACATAGCTGGAGCTCTTCGGCATGTTAAACCTATGATCGGTGCTAATAAAATGAGGTAAAATTGATCTTTCCTCTCTAACATTTTTGGTTGTATTAATATCTTTTCTTTTAATTTTCCTGATTGATCTTGATTTATGTCTGTTGAAATGCAGTGGGAGTTATCTCCCTGAAATTAAAATATCCAGAGGTCACTTTCCTCAAACAAATTGGTCGGAACATGCCAAGGCCTTTGAGTGTATACCATCATTGAATAAGTTTCTAGGCTCTAATATCCTTTACTCTCTGGAAAGTCAAAAGCATAGAAGAAGTAGAGAAACGGCTTCAAGGTATTGCAATGTGTTCATTTGAGGGATTATCAGCTGTTTCTGCTTTTTAATGTTGTACTTCCGTTTTTCGTATCCCTGGGTCCTGTTCTGTTAGTTGTTTGGCTACTACTGAAGATTGCCTATAACTTATTCCACTGACTTCAAGGATAGTGTTCCACCACTCTGTATCATCTCGTTTTCCCAGCATCGTTTGAATCTTTGTGTCATCATCACTTGTTCTCATTCTGCTTATAGGTAACTCGGGCTATTTGAAAATCTGTCTTATCTATGGATCCATTCTTCAGTGACTTCCAACACCCCTAATGAAAACTAAGCTAGATGTCCGTGATAATGTCCTTTGATGGAAACTTTAGTGAGTCTTATATAGCTGAGGTGATCTATAGTTATCTGAAAAACTGGTTCCTATCTCTTTCTAGGCCAATTGACAACATCATCCCTGTAAATATGCAGGCACGCCAACAAATTGAAAAGGTAATATTGTTGAAGGAAAACTTGTGATGTTTCTTGTGGAATATCTTCTTCCTTATTTTACCTTCTTCCTTTTCCTGTATCTGAGTAAATACTTAGGTCACTGTAGCTATTGGATTCTGGTTTTTGTCAAATTGATCTTCCTCTGGAAGAGAACCTCTTTTCATTCATTATACATATATATAACTTGTGATGTTATCAAATGTTGTCAGGCTTGGTGTGCTCTTACAAGTCTCTCAATAGATAATACCTACCTGAGACCTGGCATTACTCCTGAAATTGATAAAAGCAGCACTAATTGTACATCTTCTACGCGAGGAAGATCCACTGTTACAGTTACATCCACCGCTGATGGATCTTTCTACTCACACAATCATCAAGAGCATAGTCAAAAGAGTGTAAGAGGAAGTGCAGGATCTTGTGACCGTTTCTCCTCCTCTTCCCCGGGTGATGGTAAATTAACTGTTGGCAAGGTTCCACAGGTAAATAATGAGGTTAGAGATTCAGTAACCGATTGTAAATACATAAATGGTATGGAGATACCACCTATCAGAAACTTCGCACTCCCAGCTAGGCAGGTGGAAGCTAGTGTTATTGATATTGATGATGATGATGACATACTCAAGGTAATGTTCTAGATGCAACTAGGGCACCTTTTAGAAATCTAAGCATCTTTTCCATGAAAACAATCAATTTTTCTCAATTTGGATTTGTAGTTATTCTCAGCCCTAGCCAAGTGAACTGTAACATATTTTATCATAAAGTTAGTACTAAACTCCTTACTGCTAAATTTGGAGTTTGCACTGTTTTTCAGTGGATCTTGAAGGAAATCTTGTAATAATTACCTGTGCAGGATAAAATTAATAGATTAACTCCAGCATGTGCTTATTTTGGAGTGCAGAATATTGACGTAGACCAAATTGTGATGGAACACTACCATTCAAAAAACACCCCTCAACCATCAGTATCTAATTTTCCACCAATAGCTCCATCTGTTAATATATTTGCTTCCAGAGGAGAAGAAGAGCCCTGTTTTCCTCCTGAATTATGCTCCATCTGTAGTCATGGAGTGAAGGTATGGCTCTCATTTCTCTCATCTTATACATGGTTATTTCATAAACCAGTTGGTTTTCTCATTTTGTTTGCTGTAATATCAACACAGCTAGGGCTCTGTCTTGAAGCTTCCACCCATGTGGAACAAATGAAGAACACGCTGCTTGCAATATCAAATAAACTGATTGACGATTCTACTGACCTGAGTGTTGATCATTTTGGACAGCTTTGTCAAGAGAGGTTTGCATTGTCATCAATTATATTCCCTTTTTCTTTGCTTTGTTCTTCTATTCAGAAATAAATTTGGCTTCTTTCAGAGATTGTTATACATTACACTGAAAAACTTATCAGGATCTAATACAGCAAGAAAGAACTAGGCCTAAAGAAACAACTGATAACGTGTCTGCTTTTTGGTTTTTATTGCATCACAACTAGAGTGTTGGCTTTGTGTTCTGGGGTAGCTTCTAACTTTCTAAGTAGTTGACTCTTGTATTATTGTAGGTTACTGTTGAAAAAGCAAATTCAGCAGCTCGAGATCCTTATCCAAAATAAAGAAAGGAAAAAGTCATCTACTCCGACTCATAATTTTCAGTATGAAACACCTCAAACAACAAATCATAAGGTGGAATATGTGCAAACAGATTCTCGAGCTCATGTAAAAGAACAAGGCAGTTATGTAAGTGATAACTGGAATATGCCAAGAGACTATTCATTTACTGAAGATAGGTACGGTCTTTCATCTGGCCCTGCAGAGAGGGAACGATATGTTCCCAAGATTATAGATGTCACTTATACCGATGGTTCAAATGACAAAAAGTGGAGCAGCCGCGATTTTCCTTGGACGAAAAATCTGGAGGTGATGATTATCTGCCTTTCGCTGTTCTCTTATTTAGTTCCCTCCCCTGTACTCATGTGCTCCATCGCAATGGTTAGGTCAATAACAAAAGAGTGTTTGGAAACCACTCATTTCGACCCAACCAAAGAGAGATCATTAATGCTACAATGAGTGGTTGTGATGTTTTTGTTTTGATGCCAACTGGAGGGGGGAAAAGCTTGACATATCAGGTAACGACAACTTAAAATGTTACTTTTATATGCCATTTTTATTCTAAAAGCTATTTCTGGTTTTTATTCTATAAAAAAAAAGGGATGACGGTTTTGAAGTTGTGTTCTACAGTGAAACTATAAGCTAGTATTCTGCCCTGGTGGAGGATATACGTCAGTGTCAGAAGAGTTGCTCTGTGTTTAGGATCCTCTAAACTACTTCGTAACATCTTTTTCTCTGCAGCTCCCCGCTCTGATATGTGCAGGAATAACATTAGTCATTTCTCCACTTGTTTCACTCATTCAAGACCAGATAATGAACTTATTGCAGGTGAGAAACTCAGCAACCCCAGAAATGTTGTTTCTGTCTTCTATTTCATTAATAACTTTTACTCTGAATGTTTGTCCCGGTTTACACTTTGGTTTCTGAATCATGGTTATAGGCCAATATACCTGCAGCTTCCTTAAGTGCCGGAATGGATTGGGCTGAACAACTAGAGATACTTCGGGAGCTGAGCTCTGAGAATTCCAAATACAGATTACTGTATGTCACACCGGAAAAAGTGGCAAAGTGAGTCATTATTTTCTTTAGTTGTTGATTCTGAAAAGAATGTGTTATTAGCATATGGGAAAGTATTGCAAGTCTTTCCTATTGTGAAAGATATTACCAGTAGTGACACCCAGCTGAGAAGCTTCTCTTTCTTTGACTACAGAAGTGATTCCCTTTTGAGGCACCTTGAAAGCTTAAACTCCCATAGTCTGCTTGCTCGATTTGTTATCGATGAAGCTCATTGTGTGAGTCAGTGGGGGCATGACTTTCGACCAGACTACCAGGTCAGCCTGTTTAAGGCTTGAGACAGACACTCCTCTTACACTTCTGTTTTCAAGAAACATAACCTTCCTCTTTTTTTCTCCAAAAACAATTCTGGATTATGCAGGGTCTTGGTGTTCTGAAGAAGAAGTTTCCTAACATTCCCATGTTAGCTTTGACAGCTACTGCAACAGCCAGCGTAAAAGAAGATGTTGTGCAAGCTCTTGGCCTTGTTAACTGTGTTGTGTTCCGGCAGAGTTTTAATCGCCCAAATCTATGGTAATATAATGATATAGCTTAAACGAATTCTATTTTCAGAATGTTGCTTAACAAAAAATTGCAGGTATTCTGTTGTTCCCAAGACAAACAAGTGCTTGGAAGATATTGACAAGTTTATCAGGGAAAACTATTTTGATGAATCTGGCATTATTTATTGTCTTTCAAGAATGGACTGCGAAAAAGTCACTGAAGCGTACATATTGTGGGTTGGTCTTTTGTTTTTTTTTTCTGTCTGTTTGGCTTTTACATATTGTGAGCGTACTGCATATATTATGTTCCAATTTTAAAGTGCATATTAATTTCCAGAAGTTTGGCCATAAAGCAGCCTTCTACCATGGCAGTATGGATCCTGCTCAACGTGCCTTTGTACAGAAACAATGGAGCAAGGATGAAATCAATATAATATGTGCTACAGTGGCATTTGGAATGGGTAATGAATGGTCTCTGCTATAGCCACTTTGATCGATTGAAGTTTGCTGCTTGCTAACGTTGGCGTTTCAGGAATCAATAAGCCTGATGTTCGTTTTGTAATTCATCACTCTCTCCCAAAGTCCATAGAAGGCTATCATCAGGTGTGTTATTGAACATTCAATTATGAAATTTCTTTTTTTTTTTTTACATCAATTGGCCATAAACTGATATCAGCTAGAAACTCACATAGGCTAATCTTATTTTCTTGCAAGGAATGTGGTCGTGCTGGTAGGGACGGCCAGAGGTCATCATGTGTTTTGTATTACAGTTATAGTGATTATGTAAGTTGCATAAATCTGACACATTATCAAGTTACCACTCTGGATAATATATATGCTATTGGTCATGTTTGTGGTTACAAAACATTTTTTTCTCATCTCAGATTCGAGTTAAGCATATGATTAGCCAAGGAGGACCTGGCCAAGTCCCCACGACAACGGGATATAATCGTATAGCAAGTTCAGGGAGGATGCTCGAAACGAACACTGAAAACCTTCTCCGCATGGTATTTATTGGCAAGATTCCTCGTGTTTGCTTTCAAAGTTCTAAATCTACTTGCTAAGATATATTTCCAAAAATTTTCTGCTTCAGGTTAGTTACTGTGAGAATGAGGTGGATTGTCGACGTTTCTTACAGCTAGTTCATTTGGGGGAAAAATTTGATTCGAGAAACTGCAAAAGCACATGTGATAATTGTTCCAGCAGCAAAAGTCTGATTGACAAAGATGTAACTCTGATTGCAAGGCAACTGGTATAAGAATCATCTGAAGTTCATCATGTACTTTTTACCTGCTGGATGTTGTATTGGTGACGTACCACAATGTTTTGTGGCTTGATAGGTTGAATTGGTGAAGCTAACAGGAGAAAGGTTTTCTTCAGCTCACATTATAGAACTCTACAGGGGATCCTTAAACCAGACGGTATGCTCAACTAACAGTACATTTCTTTTGTTTCTATAACCAGATTCTGTTTATTCGAAATATTTCTGTCTCATAAACCATGTTTACTTTATTTCACATGTGTTGTAATTGTCTTTCGGCTTTTAGGTCAAGAAACACAGACATGAGACTTTGCACCTCCACGGAGCAGGAAAGCATTTAGCTAAAAGTGAAGCCTCTCGTATCTTGCACTATCTTGTGACAGAGGACATTCTCGCAGAGTATGTTAAAAAAAGTGACCTGTATGGATCTGTATCGTCGTTGTTGAAGGTACAAATAATTCAATTTTCGCTTTTTAACTCTGGTTGATGTCATAAAAAGAGATCTTTGTGGATATATATCATCGTTACTGAACCTTTTTTGGGTAAAATATATCTCTTCGCTTTTGTTAATTATGCTTTAGAATGAATTTGTCTGTGTACAAATATATCTGTCTACTCGTAACATCCATTTATCTATATTTTTGTACAGGTGAATAGGTTAAAGGCTGCCTCAATCTTATCTGGAGGCCAGACAATAATAATGAGGTATGACTCAACACTTGAGATATGTCTTTTCTTAGTACTCACATGAACTACTTGCAACTAAAGTGGCGTAGTAGCTTAAACGTAGGGAAATGATTTTGGACCTATGTACAACTAATACTGCTCATACAACTTGGAACCTGTCAGTTCTTACTGTAATGCCATTGCTGCTACTACTGTCAATGATCTTGAGAGAGCTACTAGATTCTCTTGATACAACATCATATGGTTACCCTGCAAGTTAAAAAGGTTGATCGTAGTTAGTTTTAAGTGAGACTTGTATATAATTTGCAGATTTCCTTCGGCTGTAAAAGTACTAAAGCCGAGCAAATCTGGAGCTGCCCCATCAAAAGTTCCACTAAAGCAAACTACTCTTCAAATGGCACATGCTCCCCCACAAGATTCGGTATATATCTTCTTGTATCCGTTTTTTTCTTCTTCCTCAACGATTTTTAACCACCACTCTGTATTGCTAAGTTCCGGTTCATTTATCTCATTGTCGGTGCTAGATTCTCTCCGATGTCTTGCTCACAGCCTTGAAAAAACTTCGTACCGATATTGTCAAGGAAGCCTCAGATGGAGTCATGACATACCATATATTCGGGTTAGTTCAAAA
>JAHZTW010000001.1:85498085-85514272 GCA_020283515.1 Alliaria petiolata
TTCTTCTTCCCGCCTGCGATTATGATTACTGCTGCTAATTTTGTCCGGTGTCTGTGTGTAAAGAGAATCTTCGTTAGTCATAGCAGATCGCTTCATTTACGATTTCCGGATTTTGGAGAACTTTTTAGCTTCTGCACCATGTTTAATTGTTCCTATTGGTTAATTCTTCGTTTTGTTGAAGAGGGAACGTGTGCGGATTGTGATATTAAACGTGAAATTTCGATGTACCTCACTGGAGTACAATTGTGTTTGTCGTAGTGGTTACTGATTACAGCTTAAATCTAGTACAATTGTATCAAGAGTTAATGACTATACGCAATTTCTGCAGTTTTTGTTGGATTATCATCAGCTCCACACTAATCATAATGCCACTTTTTGTTGTTGTTGTTTCTTTGTTCTGAAGTGCACTAAATGGTGGTGACAAGAGAAGATAACATAGCTGGAGCTCTTCGGCATGTTAAACCTATGATCGGTGCTAATAAAATGAGGTAAAATTGATCTTTCCTCTCTAACATTTTTGGTTGTATTAATATCTTTTCTTTTAATTTTCCTGATTGATCTTGATTTATGTCTGTTGAAATGCAGTGGGAGTTATCTCCCTGAAATTAAAATATCCAGAGGTCACTTTCCTCAAACAAATTGGTCGGAACATGCCAAGGCCTTTGAGTGTATACCATCATTGAATAAGTTTCTAGGCTCTAATATCCTTTACTCTCTGGAAAGTCAAAAGCATAGAAGAAGTAGAGAAACGGCTTCAAGGTATTGCAATGTGTTCATTTGAGGGATTATCAGCTGTTTCTGCTTTTTAATGTTGTACTTCCGTTTTTCGTATCCCTGGGTCCTGTTCTGTTAGTTGTTTGGCTACTACTGAAGATTGCCTATAACTTATTCCACTGACTTCAAGGATAGTGTTCCACCACTCTGTATCATCTCGTTTTCCCAGCATCGTTTGAATCTTTGTGTCATCATCACTTGTTCTCATTCTGCTTATAGGTAACTCGGGCTATTTGAAAATCTGTCTTATCTATGGATCCATTCTTCAGTGACTTCCAACACCCCTAATGAAAACTAAGCTAGATGTCCGTGATAATGTCCTTTGATGGAAACTTTAGTGAGTCTTATATAGCTGAGGTGATCTATAGTTATCTGAAAAACTGGTTCCTATCTCTTTCTAGGCCAATTGACAACATCATCCCTGTAAATATGCAGGCACGCCAACAAATTGAAAAGGTAATATTGTTGAAGGAAAACTTGTGATGTTTCTTGTGGAATATCTTCTTCCTTATTTTACCTTCTTCCTTTTCCTGTATCTGAGTAAATACTTAGGTCACTGTAGCTATTGGATTCTGGTTTTTGTCAAATTGATCTTCCTCTGGAAGAGAACCTCTTTTCATTCATTATACATATATATAACTTGTGATGTTATCAAATGTTGTCAGGCTTGGTGTGCTCTTACAAGTCTCTCAATAGATAATACCTACCTGAGACCTGGCATTACTCCTGCAATTGATAAAAGCAGCACTAATTGTACATCTTCTACGCGAGGAAGATCCACTGTTACAGTTACATCCACCGCTGATGGATCTTTCTACTCACACAATCATCAAGAGCATAGTCAAAAGAGTGTAAGAGGAAGTGCAGGATCTTGTGACCGTTTCTCCTCCTCTTCCCCGGGTGATGGTAAATTAACTGTTGGCAAGGTTCCACAGGTAAATAATGAGGTTAGAGATTCAGTAACCGATTGTAAATACATAAATGGTATGGAGATACCACCTATCAGAAACTTCGCACTCCCAGCTAGGCAGGTGGAAGCTAGTGTTATTGATATTGATGATGATGATGACATACTCAAGGTAATGTTCTAGATGCAACTAGGGCACCTTTTAGAAATCTAAGCATCTTTTCCATGAAAACAATCAATTTTTCTCAATTTGGATTTGTAGTTATTCTCAGCCCTAGCCAAGTGAACTGTAACATATTTTATCATAAAGTTAGTACTAAACTCCTTACTGCTAAATTTGGAGTTTGCACTGTTTTTCAGTGGATCTTGAAGGAAATCTTGTAATAATTACCTGTGCAGGATAAAATTAATAGATTAACTCCAGCATGTGCTTATTTTGGAGTGCAGAATATTGACGTAGACCAAATTGTGATGGAACACTACCATTCAAAAAACACCCCTCAACCATCAGTATCTAATTTTCCACCAATAGCTCCATCTGTTAATATATTTGCTTCCAGAGGAGAAGAAGAGCCCTGTTTTCCTCCTGAATTATGCTCCATCTGTAGTCATGGAGTGAAGGTATGGCTCTCATTTCTCTCATCTTATACATGGTTATTTCATAAACCAGTTGGTTTTCTCATTTTGTTTGCTGTAATATCAACACAGCTAGGGCTCTGTCTTGAAGCTTCCACCCATGTGGAACAAATGAAGAACACGCTGCTTGCAATATCAAATAAACTGATTGACGATTCTACTGACCTGAGTGTTGATCATTTTGGACAGCTTTGTCAAGAGAGGTTTGCATTGTCATCAATTATATTCCCTTTTTCTTTGCTTTGTTCTTCTATTCAGAAATAAATTTGGCTTCTTTCAGAGATTGTTATACATTACACTGAAAAACTTATCAGGATCTAATACAGCAAGAAAGAACTAGGCCTAAAGAAACAACTGATAACGTGTCTGCTTTTTGGTTTTTATTGCATCACAACTAGAGTGTTGGCTTTGTGTTCTGGGGTAGCTTCTAACTTTCTAAGTAGTTGACTCTTGTATTATTGTAGGTTACTGTTGAAAAAGCAAATTCAGCAGCTCGAGATCCTTATCCAAAATAAAGAAAGGAAAAAGTCATCTACTCCGACTCATAATTTTCAGTATGAAACACCTCAAACAACAAATCATAAGGTGGAATATGTGCAAACAGATTCTCGAGCTCATGTAAAAGAACAAGGCAGTTATGTAAGTGATAACTGGAATATGCCAAGAGACTATTCATTTACTGAAGATAGGTACGGTCTTTCATCTGGCCCTGCAGAGAGGGAACGATATGTTCCCAAGATTATAGATGTCACTTATACCGATGGTTCAAATGACAAAAAGTGGAGCAGCCGCGATTTTCCTTGGACGAAAAATCTGGAGGTGATGATTATCTGCCTTTCGCTGTTCTCTTATTTAGTTCCCTCCCCTGTACTCATGTGCTCCATCGCAATGGTTAGGTCAATAACAAAAGAGTGTTTGGAAACCACTCATTTCGACCCAACCAAAGAGAGATCATTAATGCTACAATGAGTGGTTGTGATGTTTTTGTTTTGATGCCAACTGGAGGGGGGAAAAGCTTGACATATCAGGTAACGACATCTTAAATGTTACTTTTATATGCCATTTTTATTCTATAACCTCTTTCTGGCTTTTATTCTATGAAAAAAAAGATGACAGTTTTCAAGTTGTGTTCTACAGTGAACGTTTAAGCTATTATTCTGCCCTGGTGGAGGATTTACGTCAGTGTCAGAAGAGTTGCTCTGTGTTTGGGACCCTCTAAACTGCTTCGTAACATCTTTTTCTCTGCAGCTCCCCGCTCTGATCGGTGCAGGAATAACATTAGTCATTTCTCCACTTGTTTCACTTATTCAAGACCAGATAATGAACTTATTGCAGGTGAGATATTCAGCAGCCCCAGAGATGTTGTTTCTGTCTTCTATTTCATTAATAAGTTGTACTCAGAATGTTTGTCCCGGTTTTGTTTCTGGATCATGGTTATAGACCAATATACCTGCAGCTTCCTTAAGTGCCGGAATGGATTGGGCTGAACAACTAGAGATACTTCGGGAGCTGAGCTCTGAGAATTCCAAATACAAATTACTGTACGTCACACCGGAAAAAGTGGCAAAGTGAGTCATTATTTTCTTTAGTTGTTGATTCTGAAAAGAATTGTGTTATTAGCATATGGGAAAGTATTGCAAGTCTTTCCTATTGTGAAAGATATTACCAGTGACACCCAGCTGAGAAGCTTCTCTTTCCTGACTACAGAAGTGATTCCCTTTTGAGGCACCTTGAAAGCTTAAACTCCCATAGTTTGCTTGCTCGATTTGTTATCGATGAAGCTCATTGTGTGAGTCAGTGGGGGCATGACTTTCGACCAGACTACCAGGTTAGCCTTTTTAAGGCTTGAAACAGTCACTCCTCTTACATTTTTCTGTTTTCAAGAAACATAACTTTCCTCTTTTTTTCCTCCAAAAACAATGCTGGATTATGCAGGGTCTTGGTGTTCTGAAGAAGAAGTTTCCTAACATTCCCATGTTAGCTTTGACAGCTACTGCAACAGCCAGCGTAAAAGAAGATGTTGTGCAAGCTCTTGGCCTTGTTAACTGTGTTGTGTTCCGGCAGAGTTTTAATCGCCCAAATCTAGGGTAATATACTGATATAGCTTAAACGAATTCTGTTTTCAGAATGTTGCTGAACAAAAAAATTGCAGGTATTCTGTTGTTCCCAAGACAAACAAGTGCTTGGAAGATATTGACAAGTTTATCAGGGAAAACTATTTTGATGAATCTGGCATTATTTATTGTCTTTCAAGAATGGACTGCGAAAAAGTCACTGAAGCGTTGCGGGTTGGTCTTTTGTTTTTTTTTTGTTTTTTTCTATCTGTTTGGCTTTTACATATTGTGAGCCTACTGCATATATTATGTACCAATTTTAAAGTGCATATTAATTTCCAGAAGTTTGGCCATAAAGCAGCCTTCTACCATGGCAATATGGATCCTGCTCAACGTGCCTTTGTACAGAAACAATGGAGCAAGGATGAAATCAATATAATATGTGCTACAGTGGCATTTGGAATGGGTAATGAATGGTCTCTGCTATAGCCACTTTGATCGATTGAAGTTTGCTGCTTGCTAA
This sequence comes from Alliaria petiolata, assembly GCA_020283515.1. NCBI lineage: Eukaryota > Viridiplantae > Streptophyta > Magnoliopsida > Brassicales > Brassicaceae > Alliaria > Alliaria petiolata. Next base: position 85,502,980 of record JAHZTW010000001.1, read on the forward strand.
CGTTGGCGTTTCAGGACTCAATAAGCCTGATGTTCGTTTTGTAATTCATCACTCTCTCCCAAAGTCCATAGAAGGCTATCATCAGGTGTGTTATTGAACATTCAATTATGTATGCATTAGAAACTGATATCAGCTGCTGAAATTATGAAATTTCTTTTTTTTTTTACATCAATTGGCCTTAAACTGATATATCAGCTAGAAACTCACATAGGCTAATCTTATTTTCTTGCAAGGAATGTGGTCGTGCTGGTAGGGACGGCCAGAGGTCATCATGTGTTTTGTATTACAGTTATAGTGATTATGTAAGTTGCATAAATCTGACACATTATCAAGTTACCACTCTGGATAATATATATGCTATTGGTCATGTTTGTGGTTACAAAACATTTTTTTCTCATCTCAGATTCGAGTTAAGCATATGATTAGCCAAGGAGGACCTGGCCAAGTCCCCACGACAACGGGATATAATCGTATAGCAAGTTCAGGGAGGATGCTCGAAACGAACACTGAAAACCTTCTCCGCATGGTATTTATTGGCAAGATTCCTCGTGTTTGCTTTCAAAGTTCTAAATCTACTTGCTAAGATATATTTCCAAAAATTTTCTGCTTCAGGTTAGTTACTGTGAGAATGAGGTGGATTGTCGACGTTTCTTACAGCTAGTTCATTTGGGGGAAAAATTTGATTCGAGAAACTGCAAAAGCACATGTGATAATTGTTCCAGCAGCAAAAGTCTGATTGACAAAGATGTAACTCTGATTGCAAGGCAACTGGTATAAGAATCATCTGAAGTTCATCATGTACTTTTTACCTGCTGGATGTTGTATTGGTGACGTACCACAATGTTTTGTGGCTTGATAGGTTGAATTGGTGAAGCTAACAGGAGAAAGGTTTTCTTCAGCTCACATTATAGAACTCTACAGGGGATCCTTAAACCAGACGGTATGCTCAACTAACAGTACATTTCTTTTGTTTCTATAACCAGATTCTGTTTATTCGAAATATTTCTGTCTCATAAACCATGTTTACTTTATTTCACATGTGTTGTAATTGTCTTTCGGCTTTTAGGTCAAGAAACACAGACATGAGACTTTGCACCTCCACGGAGCAGGAAAGCATTTAGCTAAAAGTGAAGCCTCTCGTATCTTGCACTATCTTGTGACAGAGGACATTCTCGCAGAGTATGTTAAAAAAAGTGACCTGTATGGATCTGTATCGTCGTTGTTGAAGGTACAAATAATTCAATTTTCGCTTTTTAACTCTGGTTGATGTCATAAAAAGAGATCTTTGTGGATATATATCATCGTTACTGAACCTTTTTTGGGTAAAATATATCTCTTCGCTTTTGTTAATTATGCTTTAGAATGAATTTGTCTGTGTACAAATATATCTGTCTACTCGTAACATCCATTTATCTATATTTTTGTACAGGTGAATAGGTTAAAGGCTGCCTCAATCTTATCTGGAGGCCAGACAATAATAATGAGGTATGACTCAACACTTGAGATATGTCTTTTCTTAGTACTCACATGAACTACTTGCAACTAAAGTGGCGTAGTAGCTTAAACGTAGGGAAATGATTTTGGACCTATGTACAACTAATACTGCTCATACAACTTGGAACCTGTCAGTTCTTACTGTAATGCCATTGCTGCTACTACTGTCAATGATCTTGAGAGAGCTACTAGATTCTCTTGATACAACATCATATGGTTACCCTGCAAGTTAAAAAGGTTGATCGTAGTTAGTTTTAAGTGAGACTTGTATATAATTTGCAGATTTCCTTCGGCTGTAAAAGTACTAAAGCCGAGCAAATCTGGAGCTGCCCCATCAAAAGTTCCACTAAAGCAAACTACTCTTCAAATGGCACATGCTCCCCCACAAGATTCGGTATATATCTTCTTGTATCCGTTTTTTTCTTCTTCCTCAACGATTTTTAACCACCACTCTGTATTGCTAAGTTCCGGTTCATTTATCTCATTGTCGGTGCTAGATTCTCTCCGATGTCTTGCTCACAGCCTTGAAAAAACTTCGTACCGATATTGTCAAGGAAGCCTCAGATGGAGTCATGACATACCATATATTCGGGTTAGTTCAAAATCCGTTTCGTGACATTTTTTCGGTCTCTTTCTCAGGTCTTTAAGTAGTAGAAAATCCCTTTGTGTGTTTGTAGCAATGCGACCCTTAAGCAGATAAGTGAACGGCTTCCCAGAACCAAAGAGGAACTCCTCGAAATCAATGGCCTTGGAAAGTAAGTATCTATAAGCTTTTTAAACTCTACTCTCTATAACCAAAGGAAACGAAGAAGACTCAGAGGACACGGTGATGTTTAATCTCTTAAACTCTAAAACAGAGCCAAGGTGAGTAAGCACGGGGATCGTTTATTGGAAATTATAGAATCAACCATCAACGACCACTACGGAACCGACAAGAATGCTGGTCCAGGGTCAGGGAAGAGGAGAAGAGATGAGAACGTTAGTCCAAATGTAGCAGACGATGATGATCCTGATTGGACTCCGAGTCAATCCCACAAAAAAGCAGTGAAGAACAAATAGTAACGAGGTTCATGGTCGTTGTTATTGTGAAGACGACGAAAGAGTTATTACCTTGGTGAGATGTGACCAAAACAAAATGGTAAAATGAAAGTAGTTTTCATTGTGTTCTTTTGTAAAGAGTTCTGCTCGTTACAGATGAGGAAATATTAGGTACATGACTTGCTATACGACAATCTATACTCACAGTACCTCAAACTAAATGTGAAACAGCTAATAAACAATATATTATCGATTCGTTATAATTCTTCTAAATTTGCTTGTGTTACAAACTTCTATCGAATCAACTAACATATTAATCGCTTTTTGTTTCTATTTAGAGTTGTCAAATTTTGGTTGTTATGTATCGCCATGAACTAGTGTAAGAATATGACTCGATTTGATTTGAGAATGATTAAAATAAAAATTGAAAAAGTGGCGCTCATGGGAACATCATACCCGCTCGAAATTGTCCACGAGTATGGACCGAGACCATTTGCCGAGCAGCAAACTTGCCTCTTTACCCTTCGCCACAGAGATATGAACCGGGGATTTAAATGATCGGGGTTTTGGTTAAGATAATTCTTACGCCTAATGCACCTATGTCCCATGAGCTTTGTTAATCCCTAATGATCAGCAACTGTTTATATACCCTTGATCGCCGGAACAAAGTACCGATGTGGGACAAACTATATATGATTAGCCCCCTAATTCCAATCATCTTTTTAATTAGACCCACGTGTCAAGTTATCCTTTTAATTAGACTCGATTAACCCATGCACAAGTCACGTGCACGTCTTTTACCCCAAGCTGTCTGTCTAATTGGAAATCCTAATTTCAAACAAAATTATCATCCCAATTCACGATCGATCCCTAAATGTAGTAGCCACTCAACAGAGGAGTAAAGGTCGGAGATTGGCAGAGCTATTTGACTTCGTACGCAAGGAGCCGTCTCGAAGGATAGGATAGGATTTTGACAAATGGGAAAATTCTAACATCCACAGAGAGACTGAGTAATAGGCGAAGTAAACATATAAAATCTAATTTTTTTGATCCGAAAACTGAACAAAAACTTGTTCACATTTTACATTTTTCCCCGGTTTTGAATTTCAAAAACAAAAATAAACGGGAACACTATCAAATGGGTTTTCTTTGGTGTGAAATAGAGAATGCTCTGTTTTGTTTTGTATGATTTTGATTTAACAAGGGAAAGATGTTTATGATCCAAATTGCTTGAATTTTGCAGAGGATCAAGAATTTGCACAAATAACGAATGGGCTAAAACCCAGTTCCTTTTTATTGAAACATTACATTTGCAAAAAAAAAAAAAAAAAAAACAGAAACAAGATTTGTTCTTCCAAATTATAACTTACAACAATTTAGAATAAAACTGAGTAAAGGAGAAAACTTTCGCTGTAAGTAAACCAAGAACACGAACCGGTCAATTACCATGCATGTTCAAGCAAGCCAGTGCCCTTGAATTTCTCTTTCATCAATCCATCGATTCGAGCTGCCATCTCCGGAGTCAGGTAGTTCCGCCAATCTCCGACCTTTCCCTTCCTGAAATACGCGCTATTCGGATATAAGCTAGAAGGAATGTCTTCTCTGAATTTCTTAGCTTTGATGTCCTCTCTGTCCTTCTCTCCTTTGTTAGCTTCAAGATTCTTCAACGACTCGAAACTGCAAAGATCCACAACTCTCTCAAGAACACCTTTCTCCTCTTCCTCAGCTGTGAATCCACAACCCATATACTCAGCCAATCTCTTCACATACGGCAAAGGATTAGCTCTCATCGTCTCGTACTTGAGGAACAGAATCTGATCTGGATCCTCTTGGTAAGCTTTCCAGTACGACATGACATGGTCTAGATAAGGACCATACAAAGAGAAACCTCGACAGAACATATCAAAAGACTCCTCAAGACTATTGAGAGGTCCATTGTCAGGTCTTTCCTTTTGGAAGAAGTTCCACATGGAGACAAAGGTGTCCTTTGGCTCTCTCCAGATGTAAACCATCTTACAACCCGATTTCGAAATAGATTCCGGTAATAATACGTACGGGATATGAGTCGAAAACAGAGTGTTCCCTTAACCATCTAGAGGGGATAAAGGAAATTCGGCCTCAATGAAAGGAACAAGCTCATGAGGGTTAAGTTTAAGGAGAGGGTTTGAGGAATCGTCAAAGCGAGATCGATTTGCGATGGCGAAAGTTAGAGATTTGAGCCAAGTGGTACCTGACTTTGGGTAGCTACAAACGAAAAAATCAATGAGTCGTGCTTGGAAGAAGTCTTGCGCGTGAAGCCAGCCTTAAAGGAGAGGCTGTACTATCCAGTGACCACCGTACTCGATCAGGGGAGCTTTAGGTCTCCAGCCTTTGGCGTGAGCAAAGGTGGCGATTAGGTCTTGGTACCGTTTCTGATTGTTCTTGAACTCTCTTGACTCTCTCTCGGTCTCGGCTTTGTGCTTCGGTAGGTTGGTATCGGTTATGCTTTCTGATTCCATTGGAGATAGAGAAAGAAGATGTGAGGATTTGGCTTGTGTTCTGTTGGAGATGAGTGATATGGTCCGTGTCATGCATGAAGCTATTTGTACCCAAAAAAATAGAGGATAGTGAAATGGTAGTTTCACTGCCCAAAAGATTTAAAAGAACAAAAATCTGACTGGGTGTTAGTCATGCATGAATGAGAGTATGACTAAACAAAGTTTCCCTATGTACATAGAAAATATACAAATATAATAAATGGCATAAATAGAAGATGATCTTTAAATAAAGGGAAACTTTGCCAAATGGCAAAAATCAATTGACAGAAATATATTACATGGCATTTGACTATCCGAAAAGTATGGAAAAAAATCCCACAAAAATTTGAAAAATTAATTAATAAACCACACCTTATCTTCTAAAATTAAAGATATACACGACGACAAAAAAAGAAGAAGATATACACTAGGTTTGCCATAATTACCACGAAATTACATAATTTAAATAAAAATGGAAAAATATATAATCATCCGTATATCATACATACTTTTTTCTTTTTCTTTTTTTTTGGTTGAACTTGATTATTTTGTAACATAAGAAGATATGACCCTTGCTTGAAAGAACTCAAAGAAGATATGACCCTTTACAGTTGAATAAATTCTAAGTGCAGCAAATTACTTTGAATAAATTCTAAATGCAGCAAATTACTCGTTCTAGTGGATGATATATCATATTTTATATCACTTGGGATGGTTAAAGAATAATACGAATTAGATAGTTCAATATATGGTATTCTGTTACCTGAGATAATGCTAGAGTATATGCCAAATGAAACGCTATGTTTCTAACAAGTGATCGATAAGTGGAGAGTTTTACTCAAATTTGCAAATTTAATTTCGTCCCACTATGCATTTTAATTATATATAAAAAAAAATAATAGAGACCAAAAATATATAGTGGTGAAGTTTCGATCGTTTATGAGTTATTTTGTATTGGTTGTACTAGTAGAGGTTATGTAGATCAGGATGATGATGATGGTGATAACTGATAAGTAACAAAGAATGTTATATTTTCTACCAATGTGAACATCAAATTGAGTGAATCCTATAAGATCAAGGATGAATTGCAATGTAGGTTAAGGATGCTCTCAGTATCAAAGGTTGTTGTTGTGTGCAAAAATGATGATTGCTTTTGGAAAGTTACAAGCATAATAGAAAGAGATGAAACATCTAGATATTTATAGATTAGAAAATACATTGACGTGTCACGTGCACAGAGGCGAATCTACATGGTGATTGGGTGGGGGCACATGCCCCATACTAATTATTAGGGGTGGACGTTCGGATTACCGGATCGGATCGGATCGGATATTTCGGGTTTCAGATATTTTGGAAATCTAACTTTTGGTACCGATTGGGTATTATTAGATTTCGGATCGGATTCGGTTCGGTACCCTCCGGGTTCGGATCGGTTGGGATATTCTATTTCGGATCCGGTTTTTTTCGGGTTTGGTTATGGTTCAAGTACTTGTATCCGAAAAGTAACAAAAAGTAACCAAATATAACCAAAAATACTCGAAAATAATCGAAAATCTAAACATGAAAATTCAAAAGTAAGTAAAGTAATATAAATTATAAATCCAACTAAACATTTAAAATTCAAAACCAAAATAATCATTCAAGTTCCAACTTCAAATTGGTACAAAAGAATAAAAATACAAAAAACATAAAATCAAAAAAAATTCCAATACATAAAAACAAAATAAAATACGTTTAAAGATAATTTATGTATTTACATAAAACCAAAATAGAAATATATAAGTATTTTTGGTTATATTTTATTTATATAAAACCAAAAAGATAATTTCATAGCTGAAACTGATTTCTTGACGTTTCAGAAGAAAGAGAGACTGCGGAGAAACGATTAAGGATTTACAGATTTTTAAATTTGGGAATGATACTTTTTATATTTTGTGTCTTGAAAATCGGGATAGAGCAAATTGCAATCGAGGAGAGATAAGGAAAAAAAGTTATGCATTGTATCTTAGAAGTAGGATAATTCGGATACTTTTTCGGATATTTTTCGGATATCGGATCGGAACGGATATTACCGGGTACCCGAACTAAGGGAAGATTACTCCCGTTCGGATATTTTGATGAATCCGGATCGGTTCGGATCGGATATTTTCGGATCGGTACCGGATCGGATTTTCGGATCCGGATAAAATGCCCACCCCTACTAATTATGACGATTTTCTAATGCATGCTACGAAAGATTATCCATTAGATCAGTTGGTCTTGGTAAACACTTGTCTTTGAAGGAGTTCGATGCCATCCCATACCATTTTGTTGTATTTTCAATGTTTCTTTATTTATTTATTTTTTATGTGGATCCTCATATTTCTTTTATCAACTTTTCCATACTTTTATTCTTTTTTTGTTGCATTTTATATATTTTTCATTTTATTTTTTATATTTTTACTAAACATATTGTCATTTTTCTTTTTTTTTTTTCGTTTTTTCTTTGAACTTTAACATATTGATTTTTTCTTATTTTTGTTTACAATTATACTTTTAAACAAATTAATTTAGAGACACTAAAGTAAATCATTAACATATGATTTGGATCATGTTTATCAAATAGTTTATAATCTAATTTTGTATAAAATCTATTTTATTACTATTTATATAATTTTTAGTTTAAATATCATTTTTAGATTTTTTTATACGTGAAAATATCTAAAAATCAATGAAAATAATATTGTTTTTTACAGCAAATAATAATAATATTGTTTATTAGTAAAAAAAAAATTAGACTTCAAATTTTTACAACTGTAATTTTGTTATGATTATTTCTAGTATTTTTTGCTATAATATTTTACTGGTGCCCTATACAAATATTTTTTTCCGCGTCCGCCTCTGGATGTGCATACATGTTCTGCCGAGAACTAAAAATTCAGAAGAGAAAATTACGTCAAAGGTTGTTGGACAACTCGTTGTAAATCTTTATTTTTTGGTATTAGTGAGGTAATTTAGAGAAACCATTACTTAAAAATTATGGATTAACGTTAACTTTTCACCAATTTTGGAAACTTTAGTAAACCTCTTTCAAAACAAAAAAAAAAAAATTGGAAACTTTACAAGATGTTTATAAACTGCTGATGAGACGTTCTCTCGTAAATATTTACATTATCCCACATTGCTAATAGATGAAGAAGTTAAAGAGAAACCATCTCTATATATATTGAAACTTAAATATCTAATATTCATATTTATTGGTGAATAAAATTAATTTTTTTATTTGGTTTTAACCAATAAGATTAATTTTCTTTTTGGTTTTAACCAATAAGATTAATTATATAAAAATAAATAACATAATTATTACAATCAATTATAAAAACTCGCATAAATTTAACATCAATTATATACAAGTAATAGTAATGTTTTAAATCATATATTTTTAAATGATACAAATATTAAGTCAGTTATTGTAAATGATACAACTATTAAAATCACTTATTAAAATTGACGCTAATTTTAACATCAATTATTATAATCATCACAAATATTAACATCAATTTTTAAAATTGATGTAAAAGATAACATCAGTTTTTTGTAATTGACACATATTGAAATCAATTATAACAATCGATGCAAAAATAACATATATTAGCATCGGTTGATAACTAACTAATGTTAATTATTTACATCACCACAAACAGAATCACTTTTCTAAGTGATGTAAGATTCATTTGCATCAATTATAAGTAATGCAAAAATATATAATAAATGATACAATCCACCTTTTTGTAGTGAATGGTTAAGAATAACTCTCCAAACACATATACAAGATTTTTAAAAAAAAAACCATGAACACGTAGACCTTGAACTTGGTGATAGAGCAAAGATTTAAGTATCTATCTTTTTATGTATCTCGTATTTCTTCTCTTTTTTTTCCTTTTTTCTTTTTAACTTCTTATAATAATAACTTAAACTGTATACGGATGATACATGGGATCATCCACCGTGGTGGGGAAGAAAATATTACACAGACTAGAACTAGCATTAATAAATTTTGACAAGATATCAACTATTTGATTTCGCTCTCTATTAACTTGATCGATGGAGCTAAGCGGAAGCTTGTATATCCATTGTCGGATATCACATAAGACATTTTCAAGTTCCATGTTATCTAGTATTTTTTCTCATATTTTAAATTTATGAAAATATTTTTTTTTTTGATAATTATTTATTTAAAATATAATTTATATCATAAAATGATATTATTAACATAAAAACATGTTATTTTTAGTCATTCCATTATTAAATACATCTAGAAAATATTAAAAACGAACAATGTCTAGATATTGTATCCAAATACTACATTTAGATGCAATATCTGAATACACAAACGAACAGCCTCAAGCAACAAGATTTGTAATTATTCCAAATTATAACTTACAACCATTTAGAATAAAACTGAGTAAAGGAGCAAACTTGTGCTGTAAGTAAACCAAAAACACGAACCGGTCAATTACCATGCATGTTCAAGCAAGCCAGTGCCCTTGAACGTCTCTTCCATCAATCCATCCATTCGAGCTGCCATCTCCGGAGTCAGGTAGTTCCGCCAATCTCCGACCTTTCCCTTCCTGAAATACGCGCTATTCGGATATAAGCTAGAAGGAATGTCTTCTCTGAATTTCTTAGCTTTGATGTCCTTTCTCTCTTTCTCACCTTTGTTGGCTTCAAGATTCTTCAACGTCTCGAAACTGCAAAGATCCACAACTCTCTCAACAACCCCATTCTCCTCTTCCTCAGCTGTGAATCCACAACCCATAAACTCAGCCAATCTCTTCACGTACGGCAAAGGATCAGCTCTGACCGTTTCGTACTTGAGGAACAGAATCTGATCTGGATTCTCTTGGTAAGCTTTCCAGTACGACATGACATGATCTAGATAAGGACCATACAAAGAAAAGCCTCGGCAGAACATGTCAAAAGACTCCTCAAGACTATTGAGAGGGCCATTATCAGACCTTTCCTTTTGGAAGAAATTCCACATGGAGACAGATGTGTCCTTTGGGTCTCTCCAGATGTAAACCATCTTGCAACCTGATTTCGAAATTGACTGTGGTAATAATCCGTGCGGGATATGAGTCGAATACAGAATGTTCCCTTTGTCATTGAGAACATCATCTTCAGGGAACAAAGGAAATTCGGCCTCGATGAAAGGAACAAGCTCGTGAGGGTTACTTTTTAGAAGAGGGTTTGAAGAATGGTCAAAGCGAGATCGATTTGCGATGGCGAAAGTTAGAGCTTTGAGCCAAGTGGTACCTGATTTTGGGTAGCTACAAACGAAAAAGTCAATGGGTCGTGCTTGGAAGAAGTCTTGAGCGTGAAGCCAACCTTCAAGGAGAGGCTGTACTATCCAGTGACCGCCATACTCGATCAGAGGAGCTTTAGGTCTCCAGCCTTTGGCGTGAGCAAATGTGGTGATTAGGTCTTGGTACCGTTTCTGATTCTTCTCGAACTCTCTTGACTCTATCTCGGTCTCGTCATGGTGGTTCGGTAGGGTCGTATCGGTTATGGTTTTTGATTCCATTGGAGATAGAGAAAGATGATAGAAATGTGAGGACTCGTCTTGTGTTCTGTGGGAGTTGAGTTATATATATGGTCTGTGTCCGGATACAGACTGGATTGGGTTTAGTCTTGCATGAAGCTATCTGTACCCACGTGTAACGTGTTACATTAGAATCTTGTAAGTGTAACCGAAAGAAAAAGGAACTTGTAATTGTATGACCTTCTAACCTTAATAAAGGGAAACTTTGCCAAGAGCCAACAAAAGTAAATAAAAATATAATATACGGCATATGTAAACAACATTACCATTTCACTATTGGACAATTATGGAAAGAATAAAAACAAAAAAAGCGGACTGGGTTTACAGTCATGCTCAATGCATGTATGATATGGCATGCATAAATTTTTTTTTTTAAATAGCAATATTCCCTATATATTAATTGAGAAACATTTTTAGAGAATAATCTTAATTTTGTATATTATTTACAATGGTGTCATTTTACTGATGTGTGATTATCAGAATCATTCTCAATAAACATATAAAAATGGACTTATGTTACTAGATTAATTACTTGTTACGTCACTCACATTAATTTGGTTATACAATAGTTTATATCATTTATTTATATATAATTGATCATTTATCTGTCAAAAAAAATTGAGCATTTAATTTATGAAGATATTCTCCTTCTTTCTACTTCTTA
>JAHZTW010000001.1:85525598-85580387 GCA_020283515.1 Alliaria petiolata
CAAATTTCATAATTCAACCAAATCATATAAAAACTCATTGAAACTCAAATCATTTCAAATTACATCAAATGTTCAATACCCCTCCCCCACATCAAATATTCAACTAATGATTTTTAAATGCCTTTTCTAATCTTATGTTATTCAATCAATAATTTATAAAAACTAATCAACTCCACTGTTATTGTAAATATTTTAAGTAGTGGATTTTAAGAGATTTGGAGTGATTTTAGGATGTTTTGATGGAGTTTCATAGTTAAAAATATAAAAATTTAAATCTTATGGTTTTAACTTTAATAATAAATCATATAAAAACTCATTAAAACTCAAATCATTTCAAATCACATCAAATGGAAAAGAATTCGACAGAAAAAAAGAAAAGATAAAAAAAACTAAAGTATACCCTCCACAACAGCTATTGTCACAAACCATTCAGGTCCGGCGACAGGATAGAAGTGGGCCGACTGAAAGACCCAATAAATCATATGTCTTATGCAGCTATTAATAATACTATTACTATGAGAGAACTCGCGTTAACAAGCGGGTTTTATTTTACTTTATGAATACTTAAAATATTTTGGATTTTCATTTCGAGTATCCAACTTCTCTTATAATTTTTTTTGGATTGCCTTAGTAACTCGGAAAAAGAACATGTATGCAAGATTTATTTTAGTTTATGTTGTAAATAATATTTTTTTAATACATTAACGATCTTTTCTTGTGTTTTCTTTTATAATTTTTATTCTCTTCGTTTTTTTCGTGATCATTCTTTTAATATTTTCATATATCATTTTATAAATATTAACTTGTTCCTCATATTTTTTTCATTCGTCCAAATCCCTATATTAAAATAAATGTTTCCTTTTTTATTTATTATGTGTCTGATGTTTTAAAATAAAACCTGATTTTCATTTATTTTTTGTTTCTGTTTTTATAATTTTCTAAATAGTTAATTTTTAATTAAATACTTTTAATTGAATGGTTTAAAATTAATAGTTTTAAATTATAGTTAATTGCGAATACATGTTACTTTTTTTTGGTTCAAAAATGTTGAACTGTCACAATCTGGAAAGCTTCCTTATCTATTATATAGTAGATTAGAAACGAATATATAATATGTGTTTGAACAACATTAAAAATAATAAATTAAATACTCAATAATCCCTTTTGGATAATTATAACCTATATTGTTATTCAACATTTACACCAATATGTTATGGAAAATTCACTAATAAAAAAACTATTCATGTTCTCCAAGTAGTTTGGAAAATAATACATTATTCAACATTTACACAAATTGTTATAAAAAAATTACTAATAAAAAGCTCTTCATTTTTTAAGTATTTTGGAAAATAATACATTAAATTTATACATTAATTTGCTTTAAAGAATTTATGATATTAAATTAAAAAATGACACATGTCATCTTCACATGAATCAAAAATGCTGATGTGTCAAGCAATGGGAGAGAGTTGACCACCTTTTATATAATAAATTTTGAATTGCTATATGACAAACTAATTAACACATACGGAATGTAAAAAGGCACACAATATATTTTATATCATTCTAGTTCCTAAATTTCCAATTGTGTTACACAAACTTTAAATTGGGAAGAGATCAAATCTGATGCAAGAAAAAGAAGAATAGCTAGAACCCCTATATATTACAGTAGAAACTATATAAATTAATATTCGATAAATTAATAAACTCTATAAATTAATAAATTTCTCTCGTATCGAGTTGTGCCGATTTAAAATATAACACAAATCAATAAGATAGAAAGATAACAAGATAATAATTTTTTTAAGAAACCTATATAAATATAGGGTCACATTAATATCATAAATTAATAATTACCATAAAATCTTATTATACAAAGATCTAACTATGATAATCTATTAAAATATGAGTATATTGTTCTTTGTTTTTATTAAAATTAAAATATATTTACAACTCATTTCTAATTTTAAAAAATATTATTAACTTTAAAGAAAAAATTATTTTTAATAAATAATTTATTTTATTCAAAACTGATAAATTAATAAAATATCAAAATTTCAACATTATTAATTTATAGAGTTTTTTTACTGTAATTGAGATGTATTTTTAGAGAGTAATACTCTTAATTTTTAAAATATTTACAATGGTGTTATTTTGCTGATGTGTCACCACCACATTCATTCTCACCAATATTTTTTAAAAAAGACTTATTTCAATAGACTAATTACATTACATGTCATTGTCTAACAAAAATCAAAAGAAATTATATTACACTAAATAATATAAATCCAGTGTATTTATAAACTATTTGTTATATGCACGAAAATATACTATTACACAGTAGCTAGTTTGTTTTAAAAATTACCAAAAAATATGTTCGTAATCATTATGTAAATACAGATAATTGCATATCATACAGAAATTAAAAAAACATCGAAGGCAGCATAATCACACAATCACTTTCACAAAGATATATGTTATATGTATGTCCATCAATTTCCTTATATAAGCTATTACAATATTTTAATTTAAAGCGTTTTATAAAAAAGTATAATTAATAATGGATTTGATTGGTAACTCAAAACATTACCAAAAAGCTGCGATACGACTTATACCGTTTTAATAGTTAACAATCACAAAAACATTACGGAAAACGTTACTAATAGTATTATACTCAGCCTTTTGTACAATTTTTGTTTACAACTCTTTTCTTACAACTTTCAATTATAAAACTATTTTATAAAGTGCTAAAAATCATGTATCGTTTTTGGTTACCAATCGGACCCAATACCACAATTAGCTAATTAATATTTAATATGATTTCTTAATTATTGCTATATTAAATTATAAAATTAGAAGTTAATTATGAATTTATTCTTATTTTAGATAATAAAATTAGGAGCTATACAAATGATTTTTCTAATTCAAATCAATTTAGCATTAAAGTCCGATGTAATTAATATTATAGTTTAGTAATCATTTAATAAAAAAATATCATTGTTAAATCATTTAATATACAAGGATCATGGCCCAACGATTGATAGTATTGTATGATGTTTAATTTACTTAACAAACAAATTACACTATATGTTTCATAAAATCTATAAAAAAATATATATACTAAATTATCAATGTTATAACATAATGTTATATAAAATAAATTATATTATCTTCATATGATTTTAAAATTATACCAAATTAAATAAATAATAGAGAAGGTGAACAGGATGTCCAGGGTTTCGAACATGCTCAGGGCAGTGAGCGAAGTTTTGACAGAGTAACTTATAACAGAGATTTTGGACGTTAATTATTTCCAATTCGAAAACTTAGGTTTGGCGTTTTACTTTTCCGCGGTTTTGAATTTCTGGAAAATGGAAATAAATGAGTCGACTAATAACAGAAAAAGCTTTCCAGTACGACATGACATGATCGAGATAAGACTCGACAGAACATATCAAAAGACTCCTCAAGACTATTGAGAGGGCCATGGTCAGACCTTTCCTTTTGGAAGAAACTCCACATGGAGACAAAGGTGTCCTTTGGGTCTCTCCATATGTAAACCATCTTACAACCAGATTTCGAAATTGAATCCGGTAATAATCCATGTGGGAGATGAGTCGCAAACAGAGTGTTCCCTTTGTCCTTGAGAACATAATCTTCAGGGGAGAAAGGAAAATTGGCCTCCAAGAAAGGAACAAGCTCGTGAGGGTTACGCTTTAGGAGAGGGTTTGAAGAATGGTCATACCGAGATCGATTTACGATGGTGAAAGTTAGAGCTTTAAGCCAAGTGGTACCTGACTTTGGGTAGCTACAAACGAAAAAATCAATGGGTCGCGCTTGGAAGAATTCTTGCGTGTAAAGCCAACCTTCAAGGAGAAGCTGTATTATCCAGTGGCCACCGTAGCAGATCAGAGGAACTTTAGGTCTCCAGCCTTTCACATGAGGAAAGGTGGCGATTAAGTCTTGGTACCGTTTCTGGTTCTTCTCGAACTCTATTGAACCTTTCTTGGTCTCGTCTTGGGTCGGTACACTCGTCGTGTCAGTTAGGGTTTTTGATTCCATTGGAGATGGAGATAGAGGATTTGAGGACTCGTTTTGTGTTCCATGTAGAAGGTGTGCTGAATAAGATTCATTTCCATTGAAAAATACATGCCATATATAATACACACACGCCTTAGAGATAAGACTGTGTCCAGATAAAGATCGGATTGCGTGTTTAGTCATGAACTCATGATGCTATTTTTATCCAGGTGTTAATATTTCTTAACTTCAAATGCCACCTATCCTTTTAGTGTCATAATCTCAGCCATTAGATCTTAGGGAATCTTCAATCCCAAGAAATGGCGTATGAGGTCAAACCATAGCAATACAAGGAAAAATTATGATATTTTCAGGTGCTTGGTATTATAATCCTATAAAATAAATGTCTTTGTCCATAACTGGAAAATAGACAAATCAGTCACACACACACAAAAAAAATTCCTGTAATCTATTTATTTAACCATAAAATATACACACTCTTCACTTGCGCAACAAATATGAAAATCTGCGGCTTTTATTATAGATAATAATGTATAAGAATCAACGTCCTGATTGATATCTACCTTCCTATGATGAATTGGATGAAGAGAACAAACTATAAAAGTCTTTTAAACCTGTCCAGTGAACAATTGCAGATCCAGAACATACCCAAGATGGACCGAGACCGCTTGTCGAGAGACTATGGACCGGACTATGAAACTTGCGCATTGACTTGAGTACTATAAAGTAGATGCATGTGTCCAAGAGTTTTGGACCGAGACCATCTTTCGTGATACAGACTTACCCTTAAACCATTTTGCCAAAGGTTTTAGAGCAAGAGCAATGGTAGATTTTTAGTTAGTACCTTAAAATATATTATTATAATAAAAATATTATAATAATGAATTGGGTTCTTAAGAACTTTAGAAAATCACTCAAAATATCTTATATAAGAAACTTTGAGTGATTTTCTTAAGTTCTTAAGAACCCAATTCATTATTGTAATAATTTTATTAGAATAATATATCTTAAGGTATTATCTAAGTATCTATCATTGTTGTTGCTCTTAGCCCTTGCCCCAAGTCACGTGCACCTCATCCTTCCCAAAATGTCTAATTAGAAACCCCAATTTCAATCAAATTATACATACAGTATACAGATCTGTACATTTATCTTCTCAATTCACGATCCGTAAATGTTTCTGTGAACTCTGTCATATCTCGTCTACCTGAATCAACATCTTCTCCTTCTAACTCTTCTTTCCTCCAAAACACATCTTCTCCTTTTACCTCTTAGAGCATCTACATTAGGGTTTTTAACCAAGTCTCTCATATTAAAATACTAATAAAAGTGAAAAAGTAGAAGAGAGAGAATGGAGAGATTTTGAGAGACTCAATCTTATACTTGTCTTTATACATTGATTTAAATTTTATTTATAATTTAAAATTAAATAATACAATTAATTTATATTAAAAATATTATTATTAAATTGAGGAGAGACTCTTGTTAGTCTCTCACCCATGCAGATGGTCTTAGTCCATTATCACGTCCTAACCACTCAAGACCATGAAGAAAACCATAGGATGTTTCTTGGGGCAGAAGAAACCGTCTCTAGAGGCCTTGGTCTTGAGCATAAATACATATGAGATTCTGACTCAAGCGCCTCTCGTATTGTAGTAACGGTGGAATCGTTGATTCCATTAAGGACTTTAAAGGACATTGTGAAGTTTTGCTGCATTTTGCCTCAAGAAAGTACCATGTAATTTTACTTTATCAATACTATCGACCATAGTAAACGGTATCAATTTATCAAGTTAATACCATATTAGCATAGCAAATAATTAGAATATGAAAGTCTGAATAATGGAAATAATGTGATGAAACTTCTGGATAAAATCACAAGTTGCAGAAAATCAAGACTTTGCACACATCAGGCAAAGATGAAAATTAAGCCAACTATTCGTTTTATAGAAACAATACATTTGGACAAAACAGAAACACTATTTATTCTTCCAATACACAACTATATACACAGAATCAAACTGAGAAAAAAGTACAAACTTAATACACACAGAATCAAACTGAAACCAAACTTCTGCTGTAAACCAAACTTCACAACTGCTGTAAGGATCAGTCATTTACAATGCTCAAGCAAACCAGTGCCCTTGAATTTCTCTTCCATCAATCCATCGACTCGAGCTGCCATCTCCGGAGTCAGATAGTTCTGCCAATCTCCAACCTTTCCCTTCCTGAAGTGCGTGCTACTCGGATCAAATTTCCCTTTATTAGCGACTCCTGCTTCTTCCAATTCTCATGCTTCTTTCTACTCATTTGGCCATTCCTCTGTGGACCACGTTGTCTCCTCTCTGCTTCAAGGTCAGTCATCTCTTCCGACAAACGA
This sequence comes from Alliaria petiolata, assembly GCA_020283515.1. Classification (NCBI taxonomy): domain Eukaryota; kingdom Viridiplantae; phylum Streptophyta; class Magnoliopsida; order Brassicales; family Brassicaceae; genus Alliaria; species Alliaria petiolata. The sequence goes on from JAHZTW010000001.1 coordinate 85,532,020, forward strand.
AGAAGAGAACAGAGGATTAGGGTTTTGGTTGGAAGACGAGCGTTTTAACAGGCTGGAGAACGTCGGATGCCGTTGCTTCCAGTGTTCATGAATCATACACCTGTATTTTTCAGTTTTTAATGCATCTACATTGGTGTGAACCCTCGTTCTAAAAAAAAAAATATCATTATTTTAATGTACTTTGAAATTATATTTAAATTTATTGTTAGAAATAAAATTTGAACCAATAAGAAAAGAACAAGTGTAATATGAGATTTTCAACAATTGAGAGGTTCTCAAATGAGAACTCATTCTCTTTTTTTTTTTTTTTTATTTATTATAGTAGCAGAGAACCCGCGCGATGTGCATGTTTTATTTTAATTTGAGTTTTGAATAATATGTTTTAGATCTATATTTTGACTATTGATTTTATTTTATTTTTTTAAATTTTAATTTTCTACTTTTTTTTCTTGATGATCTGTGTTATCTCTTTCATATATTATTTTATGAATCTTTATTTATTCTTTAATTTTCATAATCTTTTCATTTGTCTAAATCTTAATATTATAATATTTTTTATTTTTTTCAATTTATTATTTCGAAGATTTTTTTATATATCTTTCATTGAATCCATGTATTTTTCATGTTTCAAAATTTTGCATATTCTTGTATCCATTCTACTTTTTCTTTAATTTTTTTCTTCTTCTCTATAGTTTTTTTATATAATTTGTTATTTTCTCAATTTTTATTGAATATATTATTTTGTCTTACGATATTGTAGGTTGGAGTTAACTTTTTAATTTATTCAATATCATAATTTGTTTTCACTTGTACCAAAGTTTAATTATCCTATTTTATTTGAAAATAAAGATTAAAACACTAAAAAGAGAAAATATAATGATATATTTAAAATTATGTATTATATAAAATTTATATATTTATTATGTCCTTAAATTAAATTTGAATTTCATCTACTTATAAGAAATTTTAAATAGTCGAATTCAAATTTAGTAGTTTTTATGTACAGTTAATTGTACATATGTTAATATTTATTTATGTTATTTGATATTTAAAAAATAATAATTAATTACTTATATACTTTATATTGTGGAAAAATATTGAGATTGACTAATAAGAAATAGCTAATGTGTCAACCTCTGGAGAATCTCCTTCAACTTTTATATATGTAGTAGATGATGATTTATAATTTGTGAAAGTGTTATTTGTTTATTCTTTTCAATAATTTATTTTTGTGTTAAATATGTTATTTATTATTTCTTATACCGTAATAATTGACATTTTATTAAATACATAACAGAAGACATAATTTAATCTGAAAGAATAAGAAAGTAAAGAAGTGTACAAACGAAGTCTTCCAATGAAGTCTTATTAACTCTAAACCCTAAATCGAATATTTTAGATTAAAATTTATATGATATATTAATTCTGTTAGCATATTCACAATTTAGAGTTAAAATAACAAAGATATGAACCCTAAATCAATAACCGAATCATAAACTATGATTCATATAAAATTTGTGTTTACCCTAACAATTACTCTCTTATACCCTAAACTTTAAACGTCAAACTCTAACCCTTTTAATCGTATACTCATGAAACTTAATAATTGATTCATTTTCATGTAATTTAATTTTATATACATGTTTTGTTTATGTATATATTGTTGTTTTATCGAAATATTGTTAAGAAGCACTCATGGCATAATGGTTAAGGTTGTTGAATTTATTGAGAAGATTGTGGGTTCGAATCCCCTTGGAAGTGATGGAAGAAATTTTTTAAAATATATATTCTTTCTATAAAGGAAAACGTTTTATTTATAATATATATTCTTATGTTTTTAATAATAATTGGATTGTTTTGTTTCTTAAAACAATATAGAACCAAATATATAAGAAGAATTTCCAAAAATAATTTTACTTTGTAGAGTTTTTCTAATCTTAATACTGATTTTTTTACATGTAATAAATAATTTCAAAAATTTAGCTTACAATATCAATGGTTAATAGTTTTGTTATAGTACTCACATGTTTATACCAATAAAGTCTTAAATACAAAGAATGCAACTGTAGTAAACTGAAACAAAGACAATTACTTCCAATCACAAACATGGAAAAATAATGTAAACAATCCGAAGTATTCTCATTATCTAAGGGGGGTTAGTGGGAATGTGATTTGTGTAGATTTTAAGAATATTTGTGGATTTCAAAAGTAGAGAGATTTTGAGAATTTTCGAAGATTTGTATGGATTCTAAGAGTTATGTTCACCCATATTTATAGAATCCATACAAAGTTTTTTTGGATTCTCATGGATTCTCATAGATTCATATTCAAATTTTTTGGTAAAGTAATTATATGATAATAATTATCTAGAATTTTATTATATACTATGTATTCAAATAAGATATTTTTATTTGTTTATAAAGAAGATCTTTGACATGTTACAAATTTTCATTGTTTCATCTTCAATAGCAAGCATAGGTACGTAATACAAATGTCTTTAGCTTTTTTTTTTTTTTTTATAAATTGTTTGTTGTGTTTTCTTCTTTCAAATTATACTTGATTTTCTTATTTGATTGGGTATTTAATTAGTAGTGAAAGCTTTGAAATTTTTGACGTGTCTGTTCAAATTGTTGTGATAAATAATGTCTTACACGTTTTTATTATATCTCACAAAAAGACTTGTGTCAACAAATATAACTTGTGTTAAAAAAGAGTATTTTTGTGTTAAAGAATATTATGTTTTAAATTTGCTATCCATACTTTGAGAATACAATGGGAAACTATAGTATTTTGAAAGTTGTGATTCATGAGTTAAAGGAGGGGTTAGTGGGAGTAGGATTTATAGAGAGTTGTGATGATTTTAAAAATTGAGAGATATGTTAAATTTATAAAGAGTTTGTTAGATTTATAGAGAGTTATGTGTATTTAGAAAATCTATCAAAAATTTTTATTATAATGATTTTGAAAATCCAAAGGATATAGATAGTATTTTGAAAGTTTTGTTTTATGAGTTAAATTGTTAACAATCCGTGTCCCAATAACAAAGATTCTAATAGATTGATAGAAACATTAAAAACCAAACTTTTTGAATAACAATGGATTTTGTATGGAATTTGAAAATCTTCACACCAATAACAATGGATTTTAGTAAGAATGTCAGAATTCATCTACCAATAACAATGGAATCTTAAAATTTTAACAATCATTACAAATCTCTCAACCAATAACACCCCCAAAATGTAAAGAATCATTGTTCTAATAACACTAAAATTTTAAAGAATTACAAAATCATTAGATACTATACTTTTTGAATAACATAAGATTTCAAATGGAATTACAAAATCATCACACCAATAACAAAGGATTTAAAAAGAATTATAAAATCATCATACCAATAACACAAGATTTTGTTAGGAATTTAAGAATCATTACACCAATAACAATAGAATCTTAGAATTCTTAAAATCTTTATAAATCACCTTCCCACTAACTCCCCTAATTAATTTGTACTAAACTATGACCTTTCTTATTTAAGGAAAAAAAAAAATCAAAAGAAAAAGCCATTGAAATCATAGACATTAAAACCCACCAACGATGAAAAAGTATTAAGTGAGCGAAAGAACTTTCAAACAGAGATCACACCTTTTTGTGGAACATAAAATAATATAATGATGCAATTTTAAAATTGTTTTGATGCTTACTTGATCCCAGTTTGATCTCAGTTTGCATTGTCACTGCTTTCTTCTGCATTGCCACCTCGTCGTTGTATTTAAAATGATGATGCAATTTTAAAATTGTTTTTGGTTGCATTTATTCACATCGTCGTTGGATTTTTTTTATGGGGCGTAGTGCACAAAATCAAGGATATAGATACGCAAACAAACTCTCACTTCCTAATATACCTGTAATGCCTCGTTGGAATTAGCTCTTCTCACGTTTCTTGTGACTCGATGCAACACAAAACAATAAATTGGAGTGATGCATCTACATGAGCAAAACAACATGATGAATTCAATAATATAGATCAGATGGATTTCAAAAACCCAAAATATGTGGGCAATATATCTTACCTTTCGTTGGCCCGATTTTCTCCCCCAGCACAAGAAGGCATTGTAGAATTTGGAAGTGAAAACTGTATCACAAACTCAAGTGGAGAATCTGGAGATAATGAATCTGAATCCAAAAGTTATCTGATGGGATTAAAAAATGAGAGCCTGAGAAACCACATAAGATGAATGGAGCTTGAAACCGAGGAGTTCGTGGCATTGTGGGAGACACTGCTTGATTTTTGGAAAGTTTATATACCTTTATAGACAAACTGGTCATATGAAATGTATCGAAGTTTATTGGGCTGACCATTAATTAAATTTATCTACACAAGTCATCAATTTTAGCAATTCCGACAATCTTGTACGCAAAGAATCACCGAAGACTTGGCTTATAAATATCAAGGAAAATATGTTTTTGTTGAAGGCAATGGATGCAACCTTGCTTCAACGGCCTGCAATAAGAAATTATATATAAGGACTGTTATGTATCACACATACTTGACTAAAACAGAAAGTTAAGACATCCTGGGAGGGATGTTGATCATCAAAGTCCTAGAAGCTTTTTGTCTTCTCCAGACCCACCTGCTATAAACTTCACATGCTTGTTCTCTGGTTATCTTCCCCATGTCTTCATCGTACATGGATCATAATATTTCACTGAAACAACTGATGCACATAATGGCATGAATATATATACTAAAAGCCTAAAACCAAACAGCATATATTAATACATATATATTATATATATTTTTTTTTTTAATGGGTCTGCCAAAGCATTTGCAGATCAAAAGACTCAGACCAAGGCAATAACTGATCCAATTTGTATGGACATTTACTTTGCATCTGTTCTACAAATTAATATTAGGGCCACCAACTACAACTTTTGCCATGTTTGACTAACAAATGAATTTAAATTTTGATTTTAATCAGAATTTTATAAGATTACACATGTATTCCACAAACTGATAGAGGCAGATATCAATACATGGTATACGAACAATCATAGTTACTGTTAAAGCAGATGATCACCTTTGATTTCAGCCCTCCCACTTTCCCTATAAATCCAGGCACGTGCTTCATGGTAATTTGGGAAAAGAAAACAAAATTATGAATTGAATCAACGAACCTATCAGCTTAGCATCAAACCCGCATCCCCACCGGCATACAATATATTAGAAAGATTATATAGTAAATGTTTACAATTGATCTTTTGGAGAATGCTCATATGGTCTCTTATCCCCTTTTCCCTCAGAGCAACAGAGTTCCACTTTCTAGTTTCAATCTCTATCTCAGATCGGAACATACCTGATTTCTGCCAAAGACATGTAAAACCTATGAACAGACTCAATATCAATATTTTGAATTTTGAAAGTACATAAATCCGAAATATAAGAACAAAGAAATGGAAAATGATGAATATATACAATACATAGACTGAAAACCTTGAAATTGAAACCAACGACTATTAATATGGCTGAGTGAGATGTATGTGTCGTGCCATATTTTCGCCCAAATCCGCGCTCCTCTGAATTGAAAACCCCTTGTCTTTACAGGAAACGTAGACAAAGAAATAAATGTTATATATATCGTTGATGGATTTGGTAGTGGAAGAGCTTCTATATTTCTCATTCTCGATGAGCGGATCTTAAAGTAACATATACTAATCGAGGGTAGACGATTTAGGTTCCAAAGGACAGAAGTTGAACAAACTGCGGACAAAGAAGTGAGTAACATAGGGGAGAAGAAGAGGAGAAGAAGAGACGACAATGAAAAGAGGAAGAATGAGGGTTTGCTTAGGGAGGAAGAGGAACAAAAGCGTTTCAGTTTCTATATGGGCTCTATCATTGGTTTGTTTTTGTTCTAATTTTTGGTCTTAACTCGTAAAAGAGAATGCTTATGTGGCATCATCAATTTAGAGAAAGAATATGCTGACGTGTCTGTTTTTTAGAGAAGTAAAAAAAGTTTAGGTGGTTGGCCTTTAGAGCCCCAAATTGGTTCTTTCATTTAGTATATAGATTTCATTTTTTTTATAAAAACCTCTCTTAAGAACCCCTCAATGCAAATGGTCTAAAGTATGAGTATCGGAGTATTAATATTCTAGAAAACGACAAAAATATAAGTTAAATTTGAAATTTTGAAAGTAACAAAAATTTGAAGCCGAAAAGAAAACAACATGCTCATGTAGATTGCATGGAAACTTCGTCTGACATGCGTTTCTATTTGGAAATGTTTCAAAAACAAAAAATTTCTCGCAAACTTGTTGCAAATATGGAAACCGCATTTCTTAAAAATTATTGTTTGCAAACATGATGGAAACTTACTTTTTGTTTTTATAATAATTAAACAATTATAAGATGAAACTAATAGTTTCATTCTTTATTGGAAGTTAATAATTAATTTCACTTATTAGAGTAAGTTAATAATTATTTTAATTCATTAGATGAGAGTAATTAATTTTGGTATTACTGAATTTAAAGATCTTTTTCTAGCTCGATGAATTAGATATATAGATACAATAGTTGTGGTTGATGAATCTAATGAAATTGATGATGAAGAAAAATCTTCTAAATTTGAACTCTAAACGTTCTAATTTTTCTATTTGGTTAAACTATTTAATAATAGTTTAAATATTTTACTTTTAATATAATTTAGATATGATTAATGTTTTAATATATACGTTTTCAAAACTTTTCCATTCCTATATTTTGTTTAAATGACGTTTTTACGTTTCAAAATGTTTCGGTTTCACATATCTATTTTTGTTTTCATGCAATCTAGATCCTCATTATGTTTCTTAAAAATGAATTTGCTTCATGACAACAGTTTTGTATTTTACTGCTATGATGCTATCCTATTACCATTAAATATGCTACTGCAATTAGCTCCATTAGACAATTACTACTATTAATTATCTTAACTACTACAATTAGCAGCGCTTCAACCTCTGGTTCTATCTACCTTCACCATCTCGTCTCCTCCATCCATTCCATCCTCTATTTAATTTCTTATTAAATTCTTTCTGCGTTCTCCTTTTTCCTCTTCTGCATTTTCTTAATCCTCGTTTCTATAAATGGTGATCAAACGACATCGATGAGAAGACACTGCTAATGATATATCGATTTTAACCTACAACTCCACATTCATGAGACACAGAGATCCAAAAAAAAACACCCACATGCCCTTATTTCCCAATTTCATGCACACTCTTTCAAAGTTGCTCTCTCTTTCAAAGGAACTCGGTCGTTTGGAACATGCGAACCGCAAGTCTGTCCGAGCGTCGATCGACACAACTACCATCGATCGACACCAAACAGCATCGATCGACACCTCGCGCAGACTACAATGGCAGATACTGTAGTTGTGGTACGCGACGCAGAAGGCAACCTATTCGACCTCCAGGGCAATAGAAGGAACGCCCAAGGACAGAGACTTGATGAGGCTGGCGCCGTCATCGTTGAACCAACGATACAAATCGCCCCTGCAGAAGCTGGACGTGGAAGAACACTTAGCGAGTACAACCGTCCAGACCAGTTCTATAACAATAGAGCTGCCATCCGTCCTCCTGCATTCCAGAGGAACGATTTCGAGCTGAAGCCTGCCTACTTCACATTGGTGGCTCAGCATCCTTTCCATGGACTTCCCAATGAACACCCCATGGATCATATTGAGAGATTTGAGGACTTAGCATCGAGCATCAAAGCTAATGGAGCGTCCTATGATTATCTCTTCTGCAAGCTGTTTCCTTACTCGCTTGCTGGAGATGCATCCTACTGGCTGAAGCAGTTGGATCCAGGATCTTTGACCACTTGGGAAGAGACAAAGAATGCATTTTTGTGCAATTTCTTTGATGATGCAAGATCTGAAGATCTGAGGATGAAGATCACTACGTTCTCCCAAGGGCCTATTGAGGCATTCAAAGCTTCTTGGGTAAGGTTTAGAGCTTACCAGAGGGACTGTCCACATCACGGTTTCAGCGAGCCCCATCTGCTAGGGATCTTCTACCGAGGGATCGATTGGAGGTATCAGATGGCCTTAGACGCAGCAAGCAATGGAAACTTCAACACCAGATACCCAGGAGACGCAATGGTGCTTATAGAGAATTTGGCCTCTTGCAACAGCACCAAGAATGCAGACTTCGAGAGAAAACAACATGCTGGTGCAAATGGAGGAGGCCAAATAGCTGAGGTAAACAGAAAGCTGGATCTCTTGGTGGGAAAGAAGCAAGTCCATTTTGCTAATGAAGTGGAGACTTTTGAGCATAAGGAAGAGGAGGTTAATTTCATCAATGGTGCTGGTTTTCAAGGCCAAAGATTTGGCAATCAGCAAAGCTATGGTTCCTCTTACCAGAGGCCTTTTCAGAGCAACAGCTTCAACAGAACTTATGGTTCTTCTTCCTACCAGAAGCCACCTGCGCAAGACAACAAAATGGAGTCTATGTTTGAGCAAATCTTGGAATGACAGTGGACTTCAATGGGAAGATTGATTCACTGTATCAAGACCTGAATGGAAAGATTGAGAGCATAAATTCTCACATGAAGAAGCTGGACGTTCAAGTTGCTCAAACCGCAGAAGCTATTCATAGGCAAGAAGATTTCCTATCAGAGAAAACTGATACCAATCAGAGGCGCCATGTGAATGCCATCACGATTCAGAGTGGAAGAAGCCTTCAACCAGCGCTGAAAAAGGGCATGAATGCTGAAGAATTCGTGGAGTTTCATGATGAAGAAGAAGTTGCAGAGCAGGTGTTGATCGACACCACTGCGTGTCGATCGACCCCAGTAGAGGAACTCAAGCAATCGGGCTCGATCGAAAAAGCATCTTCGACACAAGAAGCCAGTGTCGATCGACACCCCCATAATGTCGATCGACACCCTACCCAGACCTCGCTGGATCATCCTGAACCTTCCAAACTTGAAGAGGAAAATGTGTATAAGCCTAAGATACCCTATCCCCTGCCTCCTAGAAGGTCTAAATAGGAGAGAGAGGAAGCTAGATGCAAGGAGATGATGAGCAAGCTGATGGTTAAGCTACCCTTAGTTGATGCCGTCCAACTTTCACCTGCATTAAGAAGATATGTCAAGAGAATGGTAGTCAATGGTATAAGCCCTGAGGAAGGCACATTGCTTACCAGAGACATTAATGCTATCCTCTTGAACATAGTTCCAAGGAAGAAGAAGAAGATGTGGGTTTCTGAACAAGTCAGCGCTGTGATTCAGAAAAGGATTCCAGAGAAGTTACCTGATCCAGGAAACTTTGTGCTAGATTGCTTAATATCAACAGGAAGGTTTCCTCGTTCTCTCTGCGATCTAGGTTCACGTATCAACTTGATACCATACTCTGTTGCTGTTATACTTGGAATGACTGATCTCAAGCCAAGCAGAATCTCTCTAATCCTAGCTGATCGATCAAAGAGATTCTCAGAAGGTGTCTTAGAAGATGTTCCCCTGAAGATTGAAGGCTGCATAATTCCCACAGACTTCGTGGTTTTGAAATATGATGAAGAACCTGCAGATCCTCTTATTCTGGGAAGATCATTCTTGGCTTCAGCTGGCGCCATCATTGATGTGCGAAAAGGGAAAATGGAGCTTGATTTGGGTGATGTTGTCATGAATTTTGATATAGACAAGTTGAGGGGACCATCCACCATCGATGGTCAAGCTTTTTCAGTAGAGATGTCCGTGGATGAAGGTCCAATCATAGAATATTCGGATGACGTTACTGTTGGGTATGTCAAGGAGCTTGATACTGAAAAGCAAAAAGACAAGCTAGTTATTCAAGAGGCATTGGCTGAGAATTCTAAGAAAGTTGTGGAGCTTGAAGACTGGGGTGGAAATGATTATCTCTTCAAGAGTATGAGCAGAGGAGATGTTCAAATCAATGACAAGATGATGAAGGAAGACGTTTTCATCATGGAAACAAGGATTGCAGAGCTGAATTGGAGAAAAAGGGCAGAACCTCGAGCTGCAAGCTTGGTGTCGATCGACACCCTTCGCGGATCACACCAGAAGCTGTCTCCAATACTGCAACTCCATCATATGCTGTCAAATAGATGCCTCCACATCCTACAACCCATAAACCTCGACGGAAGCAAAGGTACGCATTTCCTGGAATCAATTCCAAACCTCCTCATCATCTCAATAAGAATTTTAAAGGTTTAAAAGATGCTGCGCACTTATGCAAGCCACAAGATTCTCGTAGAAGTCTTGGTGTTTCTTTTGATAATGCTGCAGGAAAACGAAGTGTCCCACCCGAACTAAAGTCCCACCCTGGTGCTGTTCCTCATTTCCTTGGTTGCTTTCATGCACCTAATGCTTACACACCACCATGGATGAGAAGACATTCGTCTGGGAAGCATTCGATGCCACCATCTGATCCACCAGACGTCTGAACCCCGACACAGTCAAGCTAATGACTGAAAACGAGCGCTGAGTGGGAGGCAACCTACTGTTAGGTACGTTTTTCTTTTTATTTTGTTTTGGTTTTACTAAGTCCTAGTTTCAGTCAGTCGAAAAAGACGACATTAGGCTCGACATTGACCCAGACGAAGGTAAGTCTTCTAACTGGTCTTTTCAGTTGTTTCTAATCTTTCTTTTAGCCAACTTCGAGCTTGATAACACTGGGGACAGTGTTGTTTAAGTCTGGGGGAGGTGATTACTGACTTTATGTTTTGTTTTGAGAGTCATTTGAGTCAGTCAAAAACTTTTGTTTTATTGAGTCAAAATCAGTGAAATTTTCAGTTTTCAGAAGAACTAACCGCAGAATGTTGACACTTGAAGGACCATTGCTTTAGTAGTTGATTACAGGTCTTACTAAGTAGAAAGCTGCAAGTGGATCAATCTAACAGAGAGAGTTCATGTCCCCTTATGAGAACTAGGTACGCGCAGAACTTGATTCCTCTTTCAGCCTGAACAAATAGAAAATTGCAGTCTCTCCTTGATCTTCCCTTGAGAATAGAAAAAGAGTCTAAGTCTGGGAATAGTGCAAAGAACCTCATGAGCCTGTCTCCTCACAAGGAAAAATATTAGTGAGTGCTCTTGAACATGTCTTCTCACAAGGAACACAAGTAGAGAGTAGCACTACTTCCCGAGACTTCAAAAAAATAAGAAGAGTCAATGAAAAGATTTTAGAACACCCTGAAAATGGGCAGCAGTTGACTAAGGGAAGAGAAAATAGGAGAGCTGTACAAAGAGAATCTTGTTCAGGCACTAAGGAAGGAAAAGAATCAGAAAAGTTTTGTGGCAATACCACTGTTAGAGTTCGAAATTTTACTAAGGAAAGGATCTGGATTCAAACTGGGAGATTGCTAAGCTTGTGGTAAGTACACTGAACTTTTCTAAGATTGGCTCTACTGCATGTGGATTTAAGAGTGTTAACGAGTTGTGACGTTCTGAAGGTTAGCTGGATATTTCTGTTTTCAAACTTCGACTCTATATTTAGTTTATGTTTTGCTTAAGGGCAAGCAAAAGCTAAGTCCGGGGGAGTAGATATATCATGGTTTTTACCCATTTTTGGACCATGATATAAGTATTTTTATAGAGTCTTTTGGCTATTTTCGAGTCTATATAGAGTCTATGCAGGTTCAGGTACAATTGGAGACAAATTGGAGATTTGGATACTTTTTGGAGCTTAATGGAATGAAGTCACGAAGTGATGAAGTCAGGAGCGGATTTACACGCAAGGTGTCGATCGACACCATATGTGTCGATCGACACCAGGTTTTCCAATTTCCAGAATCGAGAAGTTTCCAAATTTTGAAGAAAAGGAAATCTCCAAGACTTTTCCTAATCCTCCAAGGAATTGAAGATGCGAACCTAGGCCTATAAATATAGTTTTTCAGCCATTGTTTAGACATACAACACACATTATTTAGAGAGAGATTTTTAGAGAGATTTTAGAGAGAAGAATTTGTCTCCTTTAGGGCAAATTAGGAACTCCTTTGTTTCTATTGATTTCTTTTATGCAATCTTCTTTATTCATGATGTTTTCTTCATTCACCATGTTTGAGTAGTTTGCTTGTTAGGTTTAGGGTTTTTCAAAGGTGATTAATGAATTGTTAGGTTGAATTAAATTGTTAGGATAAAATCATTAGAGTTCTTCATCTGGATTTGTGTTTAATGCTTATTCTAGCTTCATGACCTAGAATCTGATCTTAGGTTGATTAATAGATGCGAGAGTATTATTAATTGCTTGTACTAATGTTAGATGAGCAAAATACCTATTCGCAAAGAGATTTGGTTTAGGATTTTGTGAACAATTGAACCTGATATTAATGTTTGTCTGAATTGTTAGAATTTGCGAAGAGATTTGAAATTCTAGGGTTTAGACATAGATAATCTTCGCAGCGAGAGTTGGTTGATTTTACATTAGCGTTTCGAGTTCTAGAACAGTTCTTCATAATTCCTAACATTCTGTCTAAACCTGCAATTTAGATCACCTGAGAATTTCTCTGAACCTAGCGCATTCGTCTCCTGAACTTTAATCCGAATTAATCTCATTTACCTATTTATTTCCTGCCTTGTTTTACTCTCATTCTATTTAACCTAGCATAATCTGAACTTAGAAACCTTAGAGTAGCATCTACTTCCCTTGGGATTTGATAACCCCTTATACTACGATTGCATTTGCTGTGCACTTGCAGTAGTTTTATTAGGGTAAAACCTGACCCCTATCACCATAGTACGAGAATTGTAGAAACGGGTAATGCCAGGTTTTATAAGAATGGCGAGATTAGTGGGAGTGAAAAAGTTTAAGATGTCATCATTCAAGAAATAAGGGTGAATATCCCTTTACCCTTAGTTCCGAATGGTGGGAATTCTTCTATTGTTGAACCACTAGACAATAAGGAAAACCCAGTGAATGATGATCATCCACTCCATAATGATAACATCGCCAATAATGATTTTGAAGCACAAGAGGAACCATCATTAAGAAGATCAACTCGTGAGAGAAGATCTGCTATTTTCGATGACTATGTTGTTTATCAAGTAGGATCTAGAGAAGATAATATTAAAGACCCGATTTCTTATTCACAAGCCATGAAAGATGTTAATTCTGATAAATGGATTGATGCCAGTACAGATGAGATAGACTCGATGGCTAAGAATGGGGTTTGGAATGTTGTTCCATTGCCTGAAGGACACAAAGCAGTTGGGTGTAAGTGGATCTTTAAGACCAAGCTTGACAGTAATGACAATGTTGAACGATATAAAGCCAGACTTGTAGCCAAAGGGTTTAATCAGAAAGAAGACATCGATTATAATGAGACTTTTTCACCTGTGTCTAGAAAAGACTCATTCAGAATTATCATGTCATTAGTAGCTCAATATGATCTCGAGTTACATCAAATGGATGTGAAAACTGCCTTTCTTAATGGAGACTTAGAAAATAAAGTCTATAAGTGTTAGCCTGAAGGCTTCATTATCGAAGGTTAAGGGGACAAGGTCTGCAGATAGAAGAGACCAATATATGGACTGAAACAACTTTTGAGGAAATGGTATTTAAAGTTTTATGAAACTATTACGAAATTCAGTTTCAAAGAAAACCTTATAGATCATTGTATGTACCTCATGATCAGTGGGAGTATGTTTATATATTTGGTAATGTATGATGATGAGATTAAAAGTATCTTTCAAAGAATTTTATATTAAAGATATGAGTGAGACATCTTATGTGATAAGAATATAATTATTCTATGATAGATCACTTGGAATTTCGAGATTGTCTCATAAAGCATATACTATAACATTCTTGGGAGAGTTAGCATAATGTTGTGTTCTTCTAGTATTGGTAAGCTCCAGATAAGGTTTTGAGATACTTAAAGGGAACAAGTAAATACATGTTCACATACAAGAAATCAACACATCCACAGATGGTTGAGTTTTCTAACTCAGATTTTAGTGGATTCCATGGTTTTAGGCTCTACACTCTTGGTTGTGGTATCTCTCATTAGCATCAGCAGAGATACCATATTATGGAAGATCTTGTTGTTGTAGTTGCTTAATACATCCACTAAGAAGGCTGAGAATGTGGCATTTTTGTGAGGCTTCTATTACGAAAACATGTTTGCAGAAATGTCTTTGAGTTTGAGGCGTTGAGTCTAACTCTTTATGTGACAATGAAAGCTGCAATATTTTCTCTAAGTAAGACATATTATTTAAAGGATCCAATTATATGGATATTAAGTTTAAATATATGTCGCTAAAGAAAGATGTCAAAAGGGGAAAGTTTGTCACTGAACACATAGGCACTGAGCTTCTGGTTGCAGACATATTCAGAAAGCATTACCTTCAAAGACCTTCATTAAGCATGCTGAAAATATGGGTCTTGAAGATCGCTTTTGATTATGTTGTATGTTTATGTTTTGCCTATGAATGAATTTTATGTGAGCTCTTTTATGACTTTTACATCTTTTATTTATTTTGTATCCAATGTGCACACACATTATTTGTTGGATATATGATAACAGAATGCGTCTTTATTTAAAGAAATAAAAGGGACCATTACGATAACTCCTACTTATGTTTATGGTATAACTATGAAGGTAGTCAATGTAGTAGTACATGGAAGGGATCATATTGCAGAATGATATGCGACCGCCATGACTCTCATTGATTATTTGATTAGTCAAGACAATTATGATGAACAAATGAAAAATAAAGTTATAGCATATTATGCCGGCTTTATGATTTCATAAAGAAAACATTAATGGATGTTACTAACGACCAAGTGGGAGACTGTAAGGAATAATTCCTTGTCCTATTATGTGGTCTAATAGTCATCAGTTTTCTAATGGATTAGTGCTATTCTTTAATATTTGTTGACCAATTAAATTGGAAACAAAGGAGTTAATTTCTATTAAATATCTACTTTGATGGACGGTTGTGATTAACCTAAAGAAAACCTAAAGAGGAATTAGGTCATCTCTCCACCTATAAATAGATGCCTTTAGTCCATTGTAAAGGCATCACATTTGATCACAATCATAAAAGCACAACACCTAAAAGAAAAGTTTATAGGTAAGGGGAGAGAAACCTAAAAGTCCTATCTCAAAGAAGTTTTTCATCTTCCGCGACAATAGCAGAAGGTAATCCGATAAATCTCCTCTAGATTCTATTTTGTGATTAATCAGATGTTTGAAAATCTTAGGTTCATGTAATTATATTTTACATGCAATGCAACAAGTCAAGTCTTCTAGGATTCCGCATCCTGTTGCACGGCCAAAGATGAGAAATAGTCTCAGAAAGCATTAATAATGCTTTCGTGTTTCACTTTTTGAGTTGTGCAGTTTTTTTTGTACATATTTCTTTTGACTAAACAGGATACAATGGAGCCTGAGAAGTCATTTTCGTCTGCGAGTCAAATAAAATCTGGACCTTTTTCTCGGCCGACAAGCTAATGGAATTATCAGTGATCAGGCATGGTCATTTTTACACTATTACATGGGCGTCTTTTGTTTTTTGATACTATATCTGTAGTGTGGCTCCTTCTTCTGAAAACACATTAAGGGAGTACAAATCTGGCAGCTAAAGACTTATTATTTCCAGTTTAGAGGGAGTTTTAGCTGCAGCAGATGCTAAAAAAGCCGCACCAGCTGGTAATGTTCTTATTCCATTCATTTTTTAGCCTTTCATGATAAATGAGCATGATGGATGGTCTCAGACAAGATTTTACTGAAATGATCAATCTCGTTGTCTAAGATATGTGTCGTCTGGTCTTTATATGCTGAAGAACCCAATGTTGTGTGTAGAATTTGAATGTAGTGTTTTTGGATAATTGAAAAATTAATCAGGAAACACAATCATCAACTTTCCGGGAAGTGATGGTCAGGCATCTGCTAAAAACAACTTATTAAACAAACCACTCAGCGAAGCTGCTCAAGATGTGTGTATCAGAACTTGTCGATGATCTATTTGAAAGAGGTTTACATCTTGTGCATTATCATCCTCTTCATATTGCAAATACTTTATACTCACCTATTCACCTCATAACGTTTTGTTTTTGAAGCCCTCAACTGTTTTGAGGTCATCCGAAAATCATTCAGAACAAGAGGCAGTTGAGAGAGGATACAGAATTGGTTCTGAACCGAAACACGACGAGTTACAAGAAGATCAAGGGCACGCATCCATTTCGAATTTCTGATTACACACGCATAAGTATCAATTCATATGCTGATGGAAATATTTATTAGAGTGAGTTTGGTGAATGTTCATGATGGTTCACCAGTTTATTAAGTTTCTGTATTTCTGATATTAAGATTTAAAAATTAACAAACTAGCAGAAAGAACTTATACTGTTCTAGAAACATAGACTTATACTGTTCGATCTCACCTCTTTTATTTAAAACGCATATATATTTATTATTTCATAAAAAAGAATGGACAAATCCATCTCTAATCGAAATCAAGAAATAATTAAAAGTGACCTATTTAGATTCTTTACAAGCGAAATCAATTTAAAAAAAATATCCTACACAAACACATTCATACATGGAACACCAAACTTCATACATCAACGCCGTCGTCCACCGGTGTAGTAGTTTGAAGAGTGTAGTAAAAAGCATTTGCTATTAATTGAGAAGCGCACAACAACGTTTCAAAACCATTGCTTACCTGCTCCCATAATTCCCACAAATAAACAAAACAAAAAACCCATTATAAGTTAAATTCATTCTACTAATGAAAATCAACAATAATATAAGTTTGCAAGAAAAAGGGGCTTACTAGAACGTAGATATCAATTTTGTAAATCAAAGAATAAGCAGTCCAAATTCCAGCGTTGGTGAAACTAACGAACGACAACCAAAACGGCATGTACTTAAAGCTCTTCGTCTTCGACATTGTTTCCTATTGTTTCATCATGCATCAGAAAAATAATTAATCAAAACCCCGTTATATTATTTATTAGTAGATTACTTCTCCATCAATTAGAGAGAAAGCTTACGCTTGCAATTGAAGCATTCATACCAATGTTGAAAACGTTGCAAACAACACCAACTAATGTATGCTTAACAGATAAACTTCCAATTGCCCAAATAGTAATAACATAGAACAATAGCAGAAAAACCAACTCATTCGCAAAACATGCATAAATATTGCCACTCTGCACAGAAAGATAAATATCATCAAAATCAGCATAGCAATATAATAAACGATTTAAGCGTAAAAGATGGACACATACACGAGATTTCTCACTGTAGA
This sequence comes from Alliaria petiolata, assembly GCA_020283515.1. Lineage (NCBI taxonomy): Eukaryota > Viridiplantae > Streptophyta > Magnoliopsida > Brassicales > Brassicaceae > Alliaria > Alliaria petiolata. Next base: position 85,549,265 of record JAHZTW010000001.1, read on the forward strand.
TAAAAAACACAACCACGTAGATAGCTTCTATTACGAAACCGACGCCATTACTGGTTGTGACGAGAAAACTGTCCTTGTGAATAACAGGAAGACCATACAAAACCCAAAAACCATATTTCATCACCATCGCTACATGAAGACCCCATTGAAATCCCTCCGTTGATTTCTTCTTGTATATTTGTATAAACTTTGGCCTGTGTTTATGTAGATTGCAAATGTTTTATAACTCTTACTACAATAGTCCTTATCTAAAATGTGGAGAATAATAATACTAGAAACAATACAAACACGCATTAATAACACTCGCGGCCTGACCTATATACAGATTATGTTAGTGACAGACTTGAGAAAACAATTATTCAAAACTTTAAACGCTCATATATAACATATAATAGATATAAACACTGAAACACAAGAAAAGAGAAAGAAGAAAAGGGATTTTACATTTGTGAGAGGGAGATCAAAGATGATATCACATTCCCTGCATCATAGCAGATAAGAATTTGTCACTAACATAGCTTAATTTGTCTAATTTGTGTTAATTAAATCTCTCTTTACCAAAAAAAAAAAAAACCTCTCTCTCTCTCTCTCTCTCAATCGAACCGATCAAGATAAGTTAGGATAGCCATTGTTTATAACGACATTTTTTTAGAGAGATCCGCCATTAGCCTCGATCTCAATGCAAAAAGTACATGTACACATGGATTAGCGATTGATTTAAGTTCCACGAAAACATCTCTAACACTTCAGATTCAATTCACTTTTATAACTACACCGATGCACGAAATCAGTACCGTATTACACACAGCTGTTGGTTTATAATTGAGTTTGTTCATATATATTATAATAATTATATAAGTTAATGTTTATGAAAAGTGAAAAGGCATGTGTCTTAACCGTAACAATTTAGATAAGAATGGGTCAGCTTCACATACCATTACGAACAGTTACATTCGTTCATAGAAGATCACTATATAAGTGTATAGTGTTATGTTAATGTAACAATTGTTGAGAACAAAGAGAAGTTTTCCAGATTTTTACACTTTTTTATTTTATTGTCCAATTTTGTTTCATTTATCTTTGTCATAAGCAATCACATGTTTACTGCTCTGTACCAAAAGCAATTGCTTCTAAAATAGTATAAGAACAAAATCCAAAATGGTATTAGAGCAAAATCTAATAAAAGAGAGAGAGACACAGATCATACCAATAATTCCTATGATTATTCTAATATCTTTCCAGTTAGTCATTGTGAAGCTGATGAGAGAGAGAGAGAGAGGTTGGTGAATCAGACGAAGAGCAAAAGAAAACCTAATCCAGCAAGACAGCGGTTGGTGCTTTTTGCCTGTGAATGTGTGTGCATATTTATACAATAAGGGAGCGAGAGAGAAGAAAGAGGCACGTTTCAGTCAAAGGAGATTGTATATTTGTAGATATTTTTGTTTGTTACGATTTCTTGCGCACCTGTAATATCGTATATATACAATCTCCTTTGACTGAAAATATATATAAAATCCTAGCTAAATATTTGTTGTTAGTGTTAGTTTATTATTGAGTTTGGTCAAATTTACAGAAATAATTATTAAGTATATGTAAAAGTGGCATGTATTAATCGTGACTTTTTGGATAAGATTGGGTTGTTTGTTATTGGTTTGTATATTTGAAAAGAGTTTTGATGACTTTAAAATTAAAAAGTTTACTTCGTTTAAAAAGAATTTTAGACTGATTTTAGAATTTAAAAAAAGTTTTTTAGATTATTATAGATTTTTTAACTAAAAGATCATTATAAATTTCTGTAGAGTTTATCTTTAATATTGCATAGTACTTGTTTGTTTATATTTGTTATTATCTATTATTTTGTTTTACTTCTCATCTTCTATAAATTGTTTTAATGTTTAGACGTTATTTAACATCGTTTCCAAAACTTGTAGGTACATACTAGATTCTCCATTTTTTTCTTCTAATATAAACATATATTATATTTTTGTTTAATTGTGTTGTTTGGTTTGTTATTTTGATTCTATTACGTTTCTATTTTGTTTTAAATTACTTATTGGTTGAATCATGATCTATACTTATATAATTAGCTAATGAGAGATTTACGAACAAATACAGAAAAAGTCAGTATATTCCATGGCGACCAGATGAAACAAAATTGTTGATGCAATTTACCGAAATTGGTGTTTGTGTTCATATATTCATATTATATTCTGGAAATTTCTATACCAAATTATAAAGATAAAGAATATATTGGATGCACTTGCACCCTTAACTACGTCACTAGCTTTGCCCCTGGCTGCAAGTAATGAAATATTGAGAAACAAAGCAAACAATATATATATATATAACCTCTCGCCTACGTCTATTGAATGCGGGAAAAGGAAATATAACTTAAGCAAAACTAAAAGCGTAAAGGAAATCAATGAAATTCAAGCAAAAAGAAAGTGCTAAAATAGAATCAAAGTGTGATTAAACTTATGAGAGGAGGCGTTGGGATTCTTTCGAGAATTCTTAGGGTAACTAACTAAAAATCAAACAAACTAACGCAAGTAAACGAGATTAGGTAAGATTTCCACAAACTTGAATCACTAGTTTTATAACCTAACTATTTTCATAGACTATATCATCTATTGTGACATCATGGGCCCGCCCAATGATTTTTAGAGTAAAATTCTAATAGCCCAAGGTCCATCAGAATTGTGACTTTGGGTTTCTCCCTTCTCCTATAAAAGGAGGTGTTTGGGTTTCCAGAAAATTTATGCCCCGTTTTCTGTCAGAGCCTCTCGCCGGAGCAACCGCCGGACCACCGCCGGAGCCGCCGCCCGCCACCGCCACCGGAGTTGACCGTTGACTTTCGTTGACCGTTGACTTTCGTTGACCGTTGACTTTCGTTGACCGTTGACTTCCGTTTACCGTTAACTTCTGTTGATCGTTCGTCGTTCGAAGACCGTTCTGACTCGTTTTTCGTGCAGACTTCAGATCCAAGGCTAACGTGAGGACTGGACGTGATTTATTTTCTCGTATATCCATACTCGTTTCAGTTTGAGTAGTCTTTTATTAATGTGGGCATACTTCGGTATCTATATGAATACACTTATTTTATTGTTGTCTGAATCTGATTAGTAAAGGCCGTAATAACCATATAATATTAATTGATGTTCTACTGTTGTTGATTGATGGACTTAGTAACATAGATTGTTAAACGGAAAATGGTTGAATGATTTATGAATAGTGTTTGCAGGTGTCTGCATTGTGTGAGGGAAATCACTTGTGCGGGTTGGGATAAGCTGTAGGCTTTTGAGGCGGTTTTGCATGTGTGACGTCATAAGTAAGATAGAGGATTCTCATACATTATCAGTATGTGCTGGATATGGAAGGCGTGTGGCGCACCATAGTACCATTGTCGGTGGCTTGTCGAGCTTTGCGTCATGAGGACAGACAGCGTGTGTGCCGCTATATGCCACGGGGTGTGCGCCGGTAAAGGTGTGGTTACACCAGTAGGTCTAGGATGTCATTTCTTTATCTGTGAGTGTCTTCGGACGTGATTGTCTGTGTGTATTAATTTTGGACTTTCGTCTGGAATTGTTATGCATGTGCGAGATGTATATCGTGGGTCCCTAGGACCTGCACTCACTAGGTAATTCAAATTACTCATCCCTCTCTTCTTTGCAGGTGAGCGCGCTGGCATACAGGAGTATTGATCGGCTTGGTGATAATTTTGGGAAGACACGGATTTTTATTTATTAATCGCTATTTATTTTAAAGACGTTATTTCAATTTGGATTTAATGTTTAAGTTAAAAATGGTTTTTGTAAGATATTTTGGATACGATCCTTGGGAATAAAGTGGTATTGAACTAGCAAGTGATTTCTTGTGGTGAAAGTTAATACACTTGAACATGGCGTCTTGTTTACGTAAGATGCGGACGTTACAATTGGTATCAGAGTTTAGGATTGTCAAACCGGTTCTGACCCGGGAGGCGGATTGTGAAAGGAAAAAGTGTTTTCAAAACGATTTTCAAAGCTGTTGATTTTTCAAAAAATATATTTTTTTTATTTTCGGATTTCAAATTATTTGCGAAATATTTTTATAATTTTGGATTTAAAAAGATATATATATATTTTTGGGAAATGGGGTTTATTAAAAAAAAAGTGCAAAGCATCACCTAACTTGACTTAATCTATGTATTCTTCGTGTGTTAGGTTTTTCGTCTTTGGGAAAAAGTTTGACCGCTGCTTCTTCTGTCTTCAGGACGCCGCCAAAGAGAGCATGAGTTGCGCGAGGCGTGAGAGTTGCTCAACCGCAGCTAGGACAGAAAGTCAAGCTGCTTCGACAGAAAGTGTTCACGAGCACCACACTGAGAATGAGGCAGTGGGTACGGACACAGCAGGGGCGGCCCCAGGAGGTAAGCAAACTGTTGCGCTTGCAGCCGTGATGGAGGAGTTGCAGAGGTATCGTGACCGTTTTTGGGATCAGATGCGGAATGACCCAGGAATGGAAAATGTGCATCAGCAGGCTGCGCCGTTGAATGGCCAGAACAGGGGAGCACAGTATCCGCCGCCACCTCCACCACCGGTTGTGCATGTGCAAGTTCAAGGACTTTCGTACTGAAAGCGATGAGGCTCATGAGGGATATGCCGCAAAAGTGAGTGCTATAGTTGCTGACAATTGTAGGAAGAAGTTTTAGGAGAACCTTGATGCTTAGTGTAGTACCAACCGCGTAGAATCGGTTTTGGTCGGGTGAATCGCCGCACATTATTTGTTTGACGCAGGGGCTACGTGTAGCTTTGTGTACCTGGCACTGACAAAGTGCGGGACTTTCGAGAGCACGTTCATCTCGAGGGCGAAGTAGATCGAGATAGCAAGAGTTGAGTTTATGAAGTCTATTGGAAGTTACGAAGAAGTAACTAAAGTGCTGGAAGGCTTGAAGACGCCTGAGGATCTTGTGAAATGGAGTTAGACCATTCTGAGGTAAATTTTGGGAAGGAACTGCTTGACTGAGCGTCGAACGTCAGAAAAGTTATGCGGTCCAGCATATAAAGGATTTGGAGTTCGCAATTGGAAATATTGTGTACTTAAAGTTGCGGACGTTCTGAGAAACTGATAAGAATCGTAAGGTGAAAGAATTGAGACCAAGTTTCATGGGGCCGTATAAGAGCATCGGTTGGACTTACCACAAGAGTTGTCAGACTTTCATGATGTGTTGCATGTGTAAGTTTGAGGAAAGTGGTTTGGGAACTAGGGTTGATCTTATCGGAGCCTCCAATAGACGTGTGTCGAAACTTGACAATTACGAGTAAACCGGTGGAATTTTAGACTGCCAAGAGTCGGAATTTGAAGAGTTGGAAGTTCAAGAGAAAAAGAGTAAGTTGGTTCGGGTTGCTGGGAAAAGGATGGGATCCAGGAAGAGGCTTGTGAGCCTGAGGCTGTTGTGCGGGTGAGTTATCCGGAAATCTTTGGGGGTGTTGGTGTTCCGTAGGATGTCGATTCGAATTCGGGGCGAATTCCCGTTTAGTGGGGGAGAATTGTGACATCCGAAGCCAGCCCAAGATGATTCTGAGAGCAAAAGTCCAATAGCCCAAGGCCCACCAGAATTGTGACCTAAGGTTTCCTTTTTTCTCTTATAAAAGGAGGTGCTAGCGAAGCTCTGCCCCATTTTCTGAGGTAAAATCCCCTTATATATAAAATAGAGAATATATAATAAGGTTCAAGACCTTAATATATTGGAAAATGAGATATCGGGGCAGGGCTCGAATTTTATAATTAGGCAAATAAAATTAATCTTTTTGCTCCAAATTCATTTTGCTAATTGTTTGATTAAGTCAACAATGCGTAATATCTCATTTAGTGTTGTGTAACAACACAAATAAAGTGGATTGACTTTGTAACATTCCAATCTTGATTTTATGAAGAGAATTGATTCTCACGTTGATCACATAATGACAAATTCAAAGTTGAATTCCTTTTGTAACATACAAATCATTATGGGAGAATCATAAACGTCATTATGGGAGAATCAGAAATATTGATCTCCACTTTATGGCTCTTGTTGAGCATTTGTGCTATAAAAGAAAGCTATAATCTCCTTCTTCAAAACACACAAAAGTAATTCTCTCACAATCTCGTATTCCTATGTTTTTCTCCAGAAAGTACACACATAATTTAGGTTCGACAGATTCTGTTTTTTGGTGCTGGAACATAGAAACACCGCATCTATGAAGCATTTAAAGATTTAAGGAAAGAGATTCGACGTCTCGCCTATGCAATTCTTTTTCATCGATTGATTTTAGTATTGTATTTTTGATTTCTGTTCTTCAATATTACCTTATCATTATCAGTTGCCCTCTTATAGTAATTAAGGTTGCTACAAATTCTTAGTCTATGTCCGTGTCAAAACATGGTTTTGTTTTTTGTTTTTCCAAATTTCTCTCTTTGAGGATGGATTCGAGTGAAGACAATCACATTTGATCATTTCTCCCACTGATCATTCATTTATAGACGCTTTGTCTTCGCGATTTCGCTTCTATTCGATTTTCAGATTTTTTCCCTCGGTTTTGACTCGATTATCATCATTTGAAAGGAATTTCCACCCAGATTATCATCATTCAAAAGGCAACTTGGCTCAAACACAAATATTTTGAAATTTATAGGTTTTTCATGACTCATGCTCGATTTGTTATGCGTAAGCAAATTTAATATTGTTTGTGGCTTGGGTAATCGATTTTCTTGATAAGTATAGTGAGAAATTTGAGTTTTTGAAGAGTTATGGCTCATACCCATAAATAGTGGTGAACTTTTTAAAAAAATATTGGGGACAAAGGTTTATCTTGACGAAATGCATGAGTTTTTATGGATTCCTTACAAGCTTGATGATTGGTTACACACTTTATGCTTCTCTTCGGAGTTTAAATTGTGTTCCAGGTAAAAAAAGTAGGAAGAGTGTTTCATCTGACAAAGAGTCAGAGATCATCGAGTCAGAGATTGATGACTGCTCTGAAACACCGTACCAGTTAAACCAGGCAGAACCAGGTGACGTCTATGTCTGGCCATGCACGGGATTGTGTTAATCCTTTGAAAAAAACTGGGATTTTCAATTCTCTTGTTTTCATCTCTAGTGTATATCAATAACCCTTCTTGTTTATAGGCGTTATGTTACATGATTGACCTGGTTCACAATTTGTTTTTCAAATTGTGTTTTTTGTGTGTTGCAAATTGATCATCTTGAAGTTCATAAATGTTACAATTATTCGGTTGTCACTTTACAATTTTCTTTCCTCTCACAGATAAATTACCACATCGACTTCTTGCCGAGCATTGTTACTATCGAGGAGCGCGTATCAACTTTTCTTATATAAAGCTCATGTAATAGATGATGTTTCAAACGCATTGAGAAGAAACGAAGGAAACCATGTATTGGAGCGTTTATGCAACTCTCAATTTGGGAAGTTGTTCAAAATCCTGCTGGCCAAGTGCCCCAATTCCAGAAAACTAATTCACGGCATCCTCCCTCTCTTCAACTGATCACCAAAAAACATGAAATGTGGTCCTTTTTTGGTGGAAGGCCTCTCAAATTCTCTCTCTGTTAATTTCACATCATATCCAGTCTCTACTGCGGCTAAATCCCTCGTAACAACCCGTCGAAACCCATGGGGAAATGTGGGATCAACTCTTTGGATCTCACACGAGTCAACTCAAAGTAAATGATGTTGTGAAGATGTTGAATGAGCCAGACCTGCCTGAGTGGAAGAAACTACCCCTGGCGCTCATAGCCCTTTTTGATGGCTTCATTTTTGCTAAAAAGAAACTCAAAGTTACGCCAGAGTGCGTTGAAATGTTGGCTGCTATTGATTCTTTCCTAAAGTACCCATGAGGAAGGGAATCGTTTACAAAAACTATGTGTCAGTGTATATTAGGCCCCTCTGACTCGTAAAGAACCTAAACCAGTTGCAGCTTTCATAGACAAGCTAAAACAGGAAACCTCTGTGTAACATGCCTCCGTGTGCCATGGCTTCCTTCTCACATTACAACTTCTGGCGTACAAGATATAAATACATCATGTGGAGTTTTGTAGGAAATTTTGCATGTTATCAGGATCCAGGATATTTCCTATTATCATAAGGATTGCTTGAAATGCCAGAAGTTGTAATGTGAGAGGAAAGCCATGCCACATGGAGGTTGCTTGTTTTAGCTTGTCTATGAAAGCTGCAATTAGTTTAGGTTCTTTACGAGTTAGAGGGCCTAAGATAAAATGACACATAGTTTATGTAAAGGATACCTTTCCTCATGGGTACTTTAGGAAAGAATCAATAGCAGTCATCATTTCAACGCACTATAGCGTAACTTTGAGTTTCTTTTTAGCACAAATGAAACCATCAACAAGGGCTATAAGCGCCAGGGGTAGTTTCTTCCACTCAGGCAGGTCTGGCTCATTCAACATCTTACGCTATATCGTGGTTGGTAATTGCTTGACCTTATTAAAGTTTCAAAAACTGCAGAGAAATGGGTGTACAAGCCTAAGGTTACATATCCTCCTCTACCCAAACACCTAAGACAGCCCATTAGTGCAGAGAAGCTAGCTGATTTCAACAAGAGGATGAGGAAGATTCCTACTGAACTTTCATTCGAAGAGGCTTATGAGAGATATCCTTTGTGTATCTTCTTCCAAAATTACAGAGAGAGATTTGAAAGGATTGAAGAACTCTTTCACAAGGCAAGAGATACACCACCGCCAATGAAACAGCTGCTTAAGGTTGAAGACCCTGGAATGTTTGTTTTTCCATGCTCCATTGGAGGAGTTAAGTTTGACCAATCTCTTTGAGATTCTGGTGCTAGCGTGAATCTCATGTCCAGAGACATTGCAGAAAGGTTAGGGATTGCTGATAGTCACCCTCCTCAGATGGCTATTGCGTTCGCCAACTCTTCCACCACAGTCTCATATGGTACAATTCCATACTTGCTTGTCAAAGTGGGGAATTGTCTAGTACCAACTGATTTTCAGGTTGTGGAACAAAAATTCTGTCATGCCATTCATTCTTGTGCGACCATTCATGGCCACAGTGGGAGCAGTTGTAGACATGCATAATAAGAGAATCTCTTTCTCTAATGTTGACAAAGAAGTTTTCTACAAAGCTATCCCTACTACTGGAACCTCCAAACAAGTCTCTTGCATTGATGTGATCGCTAGAGAGGAGTTGGATACTAATGAGCAAGTGAACAAGGTGGTTGTTAAAGGCATTGGCTGGAAATTATGAGAAAGCTGTTGAGCTAGAGGATTGGAGTGGAAACATAGTTGTTGATCATCTCTTCAGGACTCTGAGCAAAGATGAGGTTCTAATCAATGACAAGTTGATGGAGGAAGACGTTTTTGTGATGGAGGCCAGGATTGCAGAACTGAACTGCAAGAAAAGTGCAGAAAATCGAGCTGCGTGTTTGGTATCGATCGACACGACTCCTAGTGTCGAACGACACCCTCCCCAGATCAATCCACAAGTCGTTCCCAATGCTGCAATTCCATCATCTGCTGTCAAACAGACGACTCCACATCCTACAGCCTAGAAACCTGCAAGAAAGCAAAGGTATGCACTCCCTGGAATCAATTCAAAACCCCCTCATCTTATCAATAAGAACTTAAAAGGTTCAAAACCTGCTTCACACTTATGCAAGCAATGAGATTATCGTAGAAAGCTTTTTATTGCTTTTGATTATTTTGGAGGAAAAAGAAGTGACCCACCCAAATTCATATCCCACCCTACTGATGTTTCTCACTTACTTGGTAGATCTAATGCTTATACACCACCATGGATGAGGAGACCTTCTTCTGGGAGGCATTTCGCTGCCATCATCTGATCCACCAGATGCATGAACCTTGACAAAGTCAAGCTAATGACTAAAAACAAGAGCTGAGTGGGAGGCAACCCACTTTTATGTCGGAAAGCTCTAGGCGACCTAAAAACTTGAATGTCACTTGGTTTTTACTAATTTTTGGTTTTTTTATTTGTTTCAACAAAAAAAAAAGCTAGCGAACGTGTAGACCAAGGTCGACAGAGGAAGTCGATACAATTTGTGTCGATCGACACCACCATAAGTGTCGATCGACTGTAGAGATAACAATACGGGTCATGGCCCGCAGGTTCAGCCCAACTAGGTCTACTGCGGGGGCGGGCTTGGGCTAGAAAATATATGTCCAAAACATAGCGGGCCTCGCGGGCCAGACCCGTGCGGATTTCGGGTTTCGTAGGGCGACCCGTCACGGGTTAGCGGGTCTGCGGGCTAAACCGCAAAATCATTGGTTTTCACGATTTTCAGAAGTGAAATCGATTCAGATGCGATTCCGATGCCAATTCCGATGAGTCTTCACTATTGGATGATCGAAGACTGTTGTTGTGATTACTAGACGATGAATCGACTGAACACGAAAGCGTTGCATCCATTGCTTCAAGACCTTGTTATGACACAATTTTATCGATATCTCCAGGTTTGTTCTTTCTTTGATCATGAAACGAGAAATTTTCTTCGTTATTTTTTTTTCCCATTTGAAACAAGTGATGAATAAAGAACCACATAAAAGTCATATCCAAGGTGCATGTCGTTTGAATCAGGGGATTGGATATTTTTTTGCATCATTGCTTATGGCCCCATATAGAGCAAAGAGAATTGATAGAGATGTATGCATGTCAATAATGAAGAAGATAGCAACATGGCCATCAACAAAGTCGACTCTGTGGTTTTGGATTAGTAACTCTATGGTTTTGGGTTTGTAACTCTATGGTTTAGGGTTTGTTCAGTTTTTTGCAAAGTCGCTGAAGAGAATGGTCAGAATAGAGGTTTTTGGTTTGTTCAGTTTGATACAGACAGTGTCAGCCCTGAAATTATGAAGGCCACAAACTTTAAAAAAATTTGGGCCTATTAAAATAAGAGTTTTCAGAAAAAGAAAAAAAAGACAAAAAAAAAATTTGAGGAAAAATCGGGTACTGGAGGTCACTTAACAAGAGGATTTACCACTACATTAACGAAAGTTTTGTTGGAAATAGGACCGATAAAATCTATATTAATAATGGGACCGCAAGCCACTGCTTGCTTTGCTTGGGCTCAGGGCCGGCTCTGGATACAGAGCAATTTGCTGTAGCTGCTCGTTGTGCTCGACATGGCCATACAGTTTATGGAAAGAAACAGTAAGTTAACTGTATACACTTCTGCCTCTAAGCATGGATTCTTTTTAATTAAAGGTTAATGATGATTGTTTGTTTGTTTACGTGGTGTGTTTCTTTCTCAGGTTTGTAGCAAAGTTCATCAACATGAATGAAAGAGCAGCTATTTCAGGAAATCAAGAATTCACAAACCTTTATGTGAAGAATCTGATGGAAAATGTCACAGAGGATGTTTTACACGAACTTTTTTCTTTGAAGGTTGGACAGTTTGTTTGCTTGGATGTTGTATCAGAGAGAGTGCTAAGTGAATGTTTGAGTTTAATAGGAAAGTTTAATGCTCTGTTTACCATTCATGCAGAGAACGATACAATGAGTTGCTGAAGCAATGCCAGATGATCCATTCGAGTGCGGGAACTGGTTCACTTGTCTATGTTGTGGGATCTAAAGTCTTGGATATGCAAAAATCATACAAAAAGGTGTAACGCTCCACAACAAAAAGGTGCCCTCTGCTATTATGTTATAAGAAGATTTTGTTGGAGAAAATATGTTTTCTTCATTTGATATGTGTAAACAAGAATCTAAGTTCAGTTACTAAACCAATATGGTTATACATTTAGTACAGTGGAATATAAATTCAATGTTTTGTCTTTGGAGCTACTGTATGTGATCTTAGTTTATGTTTGATGCATAGATTATATTCAAATGCAGTTTTCTTCCTGTTGTTTATTGGGACGATGCTAATCTATATTCAAATGCAGTTTTCATTCTTATGATCTACTCGTAGTTTATAGTTAGAGTTTCCAGGTTTTAGTTATGTTTCAAATTTTAGAATGACGCTTTGATATCTCAAATTTTAGAATGATCCGCGGGCTTGCCCGCAAACCTGTTAAATAAAGGTGGGGTGGGCTTGAGCTTGTATTTCTTGTCCGCAACCCGCAGCGGACCAGCCGGTACGAACAAAAGAAATTTGAAACCCGCCATAGACAAGCTCACTTGGACGCGGGCCGCCCCGTCTAACATCTCTACATACATACAAAATTAATGTATCGAGAACTGGACATGTATTAATCAACACTAATTATGTTATTATAAGCATTATTTTACTTGCCGGGACAGTATTACCGACGGCGGGACTTGTCTCCGTCTCATTAGAATTCCAGTAACTCGTTAAAAAGATCCAGATCCGACCCAATTATTAAAACTAAAAAAAGACTCTTCGTTCTTTGTGAATTTAAAACCTTTCCCAAAAATACATTTGGATAAAAATCACAAGTCGCAGAGGATCAAGACTTTGCACACATCAGGCAAAGATGAATGGCTACAAAGCAAATTATTCGTTTTATTGAAACAAGTTTTATTCTTCCAATATACAATTTAGTACACACAGAACAGAATCAAACTGAAAACAAAAATATAAACTTAAGCTGTAAACTAAGCATATAAGGATCAGTCACCTACAATGCTCAAGCAAACCAGTGCCCTTGAATCTCTCTTCCATCAATCCATCGATTCGAGCTGCCATCTCCGGAGTCAGATAGTTCTGCCAATCTCCAACCTTTCCCTTCCTGAAATACGCGCTATTCGTATAAGCATTAAAAGGAACGTCCTCTCTGTATCTCTCCCCTTTGTTGGCTTCAAGATTCATCAACGTCTCGAAGCTGCAAAGATTCACCACTTTCTCAACAACCCCTTCATTCTCTTCCTCAGTTGTGAATCCATAACCCATAAACTCAGCCAATCTTCTCACGTAAGGCAAAGGATCAGCTCTCATCGTCTCGTACTTGAGGAACAAAATCTGATTTGGGTTCTCTTGGTGAGCTTTCCAGTAGGACATAACATGATCTAGATAAGGACCGTACCCTGCCCTTTGCTTTTGGAAGAAAGTCCACATGGAGATGAAAGTGTCCTTTGGTCTCTCCATATGTAAACCATCTTACAACCGGATTTCGAAAACGATTCGGGTAATAATCCGTGCGGCATATGAGTCGAAAACAGAATGTTCCCTTTGTCCTTGAGAACATCAACTTGAGGGAAAGAAACGAATTCGATTTCAATGAAAGGAACAAGCTCGTGAGGGTTGCGTTTTAGGAGAGGGTTCGAAGAATGATCGAAGCGAGATCGATTAGCGATGGCGAAAGTTAAAGCTTTGAGCCAAGTGGTACCTGACTTTGGGTAGCTACAAACGAAGAAGTCAATGGGTCGCGCTTGGAAGCATTCTTGCGCGTAAAGGCAACCTACACGGAGAGGCTGTATTACCCAGTGACCACCGTAGCCGATCAGCGGAGCATTTGCAAACCAGCCTTTCACGTGAGGAAACGTGGCGATTAGGTCTTGGTACCGTTCCTGATTCTTCTTGAACTCTGTTGACTCTGTCTCGGTCTCTTCGTTGTTTGGTACGGCCTTGTCGGTTAGGGTTTCTGATTCCATCGGAGATAGAGAAAGAGTATTGTGTTCAATGGGAGATTTGTTGTTCTGATGCCAAAAGTGTAGGGAATCAAAATTCATTTCCAATTAAGAGTGTATACATGTGAATATATAAACAAACACAGGACTAGAGAGGATATGAACAAAGATGCGTATACAAACAATATTAACACACAACATAAATTTGAGTCTATCTCTTGTAGAGACTAGAGTAATGGTCTGTGTCCGGACAAAGATCGGTTAGCGTTTAGTCATGAAGCTATTTTTACCCACGTGTTGATATGTCATGACCTCAAAAAGTCAAAATGCCACCTATCCTGCTTAATCAGTGTCATAATCTCAGCCATTAGATCTTGGGGAATCTTCAACCCAAGAAATGGTTTATGAGTCAGTAACACATATTAGCCATTTCACTCATCATTACATATCTCTTTCTATCATTTGCTAGTAAAAGGTAAAAAAAAAAAAAGAGCTCAGTCAAAGACTCAAATACATCCAATTGATATTGGATGAGCGCGAAGGACTCAACCATCGATGACACACTTTACCGTGGCAGGATATTATTCTACCACTAGACCACTGGTGATGTTTGTTTAGTAATCTCCTTTTCATTTATTTATATATAAGTTAGAGCTTTGAGCCAGGTGGTACCTGACTTTGGGTAGCTACAAACGAAAAAGTCAACAGGTCGCGCTTGGAAGAATTTTTGCGCGTAAAGGCAACCTTCAAGGACAGGCTGTATTATCGTTTGAGGTGTATTTGGTATAGAAGGATAATTTATGATCCTTTGAGGTGTAGTTGGTATCATGATTCTAAAGTAATATAATAGATATTTTTCCATCACTGGAAATAAACAAATCAGCCAACAGATACTTCTTCTCTGTAATCAAGTTTTATATCAGTAGGAGAAGAGTCTATCTATCATATACACATTACATGTATTATGATATTATGACTTATGAGTCAGTAACAAAAAAAAAAACACATAGTAACCATTTCACTCATCAATACTAAATTGGGTTAACCAAAATCCTCGAGAAGACCTTTTACTTTTAGTGGAAAGGCTGACTTGTCAGTTATAAAATCAAAGTTAGTGTATTCTTTTGATGACATGTAAATGTGACATGTCAAATTTCCTAAAATAAACGAAATGTTTAGGTTTGTAGAGTTATTTTCCTAAAATAAACAAAATGTTTTGATTGGTTGAGTTAAAATTAAATAAATTATGAAATTAAAACATGAATACACTAGATTATAAAACTAAAATTAATAAATTTATATTAACAGGAAATAATTATTACTATAATTTCAATTTGTTTTTACATATATTCATAATAAATTGCATAAAATATGATTACAAAAATTCTACAACCAATATCTATTATATTTTTATATAAAAAATAATAATATATTATCCAATAGAATAGTAAATACGCTATACCATTTTTATCTCTTATTATTTTTTAAATAAAAAAAGTTTATATCATACTCATATACAGTCTAATTGTAGATCGATAATTTGAGATCAGAAATAAAATAAAATGTAACTGGATGAAAAAATAAATTATAATAAGATAAAACAAATATGAATAGGAAGTAGAGGTAAAAATAAAAATAAATCTCTACAGTTTTGTTTTTCCCTAACATTCTCGTGCTTTGTTTTACAGAGTCATTTAAAAATCTTAATAAGCAAATTTTATAATAAACGCATGTGCGGCTCAAATTTTATAATGAACACATGCGTGCATGCCAACCATAATAAATTTATTTTATTCATCAAACCAATTCCTCAATATTGGACAAAGAGATGAGCGTAAATCTACCAGAGAATTTTATAAAATATGATTTCACAAATTTTATAACAAATATTTATTATAAGTTTTATTGAAAAGAAAAATTACTAATAAATTATCCAATGTACTATATTTATTTTCATGATAAAGTTAAATTTTATATTTTAAATTTTTAAAAAATTCTTTATAATTTTTGTTAATATCATAAAATGCTAAAAAATAAGAAATTTTTGATTAAATACAAAACGAAAGAAACGGTTTTCGTGATTGTTCTTAAATGCCAAAAACCGCATCGTGTAAAAATATAACGTTTGTGGAAAATATCAAAAAATTAACCAACATCTAAATATTACAATTCACTTATTTTTACAATTCACTTATTTTTAACTCATCCTTACATGCATAAATATAAGTATTTATTTCTTTTTAAAATTCAACCATACATTATAAAAATATATATTACAAAACATATACTTTGTTATTTTTTTTAAAGACATAAAAGCCATACTTCAATTTTTTTAAAAAATATGCGTGTGAATATAAATATTAATTATGCAAAACTCAAAGTTGCATGCGACGTGCATGCATTTTCTTAACATCGATTACAGCCCAATTTTAATATTAGTTATTAAACAATTTATATATTTTAAAATTCTCTATATGTCCTAAGAGCGGTGAGGTGGTTTGTACGCACGAATGTGTGGACCAACCATCTATGCGCTCTTATGATAAGTAAATATTGTAAAACCGATTTTGGTTTTATTAGCAATAGGTAAAGGAAAATATATACTTAAAATATATATATTGGCAAGTTTATATTGTGTAAGAAGAAAAGAAAGCATAATATAGATTATATTCAAGACATATTATAAGAATTTAATTATTATTTAATATAACTTTTATATTTGCAATTATATGTCACTGTAAACGGAAGAAAAAAATAAAAAAGTTTTAAAATAAATCAGTTTCAAAAGACACAAAACGATATATGTATAAAAATATAATGTTTACATAATATAAAAGAAAATTAATCAATACTTAAATATTACAACTATTTATATATAAAAAAAATTATACATGCACATGCGTGCAAAGCAACCATAAAAATTAAATAAATTATTATATTTTTTAATATTTTTCAGTTTATTTAGTTATCATATTTACATTTTTTATCTAAGAAAGTATTTTAAAATCTGGGTTAATGACTTTTTTATCTTCAATTTCTATTGAAATCTAAAATATTTTTATTTGATTTATCATTATTTTTTTATTATTAAATAATCATATAATATTATTAAGTTTATGTACCAAAAATAACATAGACGCTCAAATTTTTCCAACTCTAACATTTTTAATTGTCCATTTCCGTTTTTGCCCCTCCTTCCCTAAAACACAAAAAAACAAAGAGAGAGAAAACCATCTTTCTCCACATCAGTCAAATCGTGAATATAGAGAAATATCCATTGGAGAGATCACTAGCAAGTCGTCGTACTCCACAACCATGGAATCGTTCGGCATGAGTTCCACGGCCACTTCGATCGGTGTTTCCGTCGCCGTTCTCCGTTTCCTCCTCTGCTTCGTCGCAACAATCCCAATCTCCTTTGACTCGTCCCGGGTCTGACTCGGTAAACACATCTACTCGGTTGCTTGAGCTTTCATCTCGTATCTCTCTTTTGGCTTCTCTTCAATAAGGAGTTCGAATTTCAGGTAGGCCTCTTTATCTGGATATGCAATCGACGACTCCGCTTGATCCCAGAGTATTCGACGCAATGAACGCGTCTTCCATCTATGACTACGGGAATCCTCACTCGCGAACGCACCTTTACGGCTGGGAAGCGGAGAACGTGGTCGAGGTCGCACGAATCCAGGTCGCGAAACTGACTGGCGCTTCACCTAAGGAGATCGTATTCTTATCCGGCGCGACGGAGGCACCTTGATGGGATTGTGGTGAACGGTTCGATGGAGAGTCGTTATGCAGGGAATCTGAATCTGTCGTTTGCTTATGTTGAAGGAGAGAGTCTTTTGATGGGTTTGAAGGAAGTTGCAGTGTCTAGTGGAAGTGCTTGCACAAGTGCGAGTTTGGAGCCTTCATATATGTTAAGAGCTTTAGGTGTGGATGAGGACATGGCTCACACTTCGATTAGGTTTGGGATTGGTAGGTTTACCACGGAGGAAGAGATTGATAAAGCGGTCGAGCTTACGGTTAAACAAGTTGAGAAGTTGAGGGAAATGAGTCTGCTTTATGAAATGGTTAAAGAAGGTATCGATATTAAGAACATACAATGGTCTCAACACTGATTCGACGGTACCACTCAAACGGTGCGGTACAAGAGGCAAACTCGGGTCTGTGCACGGCCGGGTATGAACCATGCTGAGATGTGAGAATGACCACTGATCCTGAGTTCTTACTATGTTCTGTTGGTAATTTATCTATATTTGCTTTCTAGATAGATTTCAAGTGAGAGTTTCGTGTATGGTTTTGTAATAACTAAGCAGAGCACGAACAAAAATTGATTTCTGGGTTTGGATTGTGGTCGTTTGGATGAACCTTAGTAGCTATTATTAGCTTGTTTTTTTAGTCATTATCTCAGGACCTGAATATGAAGAGCTAAGAAAAGGTGGACCCAAGAGTTTGACAATGCAGTTCTTCAAGGATATACAAACTCGGATGAGAGATCCAAACTTCAAATTCACACCTGAGATAAAGCTGAAGCCCAAGAGCAAACTTGTGCCTAGGAAGAAATGGCAGAAGGCACAGTCCAGAAGGAGGAAAGCTCAGAAGCGGTAAAAAGCTCCTTGCTTGTTCAAGGATTTTGATAGATTAATAGTTTAATAGGTAAATCCATTCATTCTGGACTTTATATTCCTTCTTCTAAAGAAAGAAGCTTTGAACGAAAAGCTAAAGATGCGTTGGTCCCTCTTGGACATTTTTCGGGGGAGAAGAATACAGCTTTTTGCACTTTGATCCTCAAAAGTTTGTTTTTCTTTAATTTTGTGTGCTGAAAAGTTGGAACTTGTAATGTGACATTCTCTTGCCCTTTGAAGCTTATTCTAAAACAAAATATTAAAAAGGAAGCAATTTGCTTAACAAATCACAAGATGCTGATTATTGGGTCTCTTCCTAACAAAAAATCTTTATTTTATTTTTTTAGTTTGTCAACTTGTTTAATCAGTCTTTTCTTAATAGTTTAGGAAGCCTTTCCTAAATCGTTAAAAAGATGTCCAATAGTTTTTTTTCATGTAGATGCATATATGGATGATTCATTCTCTTTAAAGATATCACTGCCTTCATTACTATACAAAATCGGAAATGAGACAGCACAAGGAGCTACGATCAATGTATATATAAAATATAGTTGTCTGAATTCACGAAGCCTTTTCTAAATGTGGATGACTATTTCATAAAATTTTATATGTAATAGAATTAGTATATTTACGATAGTAAATAAAAAAATAACCAGAATAACATTTATACGTTTTAAGAAAATCTTTCTTAGTGTGTAGGATGGCTTCCTCACTTTGAGCTTTTGTATAAATATATGCACAAAAGTTTTTACTTATACGTTTTAGGAATACCTTCTTAAATGTGTAGAACGACTTTATAAATTTGAGCTATTATTGTATAAATAGGCATTCTCAATTATACGTTGTATACGTTTTGGGAAAACCTTCCTAAATCTGTAGAACGGCTTCATAAATTTAAGTTGTTGTATAAATAAACACAAGTTCCCATTATACATTTTGCTAAAAGATTTTTTTAGTTTTTATACATTTTGAAAAGTCTTCCTAAAAGTATTCAAGTACATAGCCCTACAAATATATCAAACGGTTTAGTAAGTTTTTTAGCGGCGATATAGAAACTAAAAAACGAAATTAAAGCCAAGCAAAAGCCAATCAAACTATAGACATTTTTGAAAAAAATGTGAGTAGTTTTATCAAGAAACTTACAATTTGTCCTCTTTAACGATTATTCTCTTTTTCAATAAAAATACTTTTTTTTAACGTCTTGCATTTGGATATAAGATATTTAGTGTGCTCCCTCCATTTGACCATTTAAAAAGTTATTAAATATTCAAGTAAACAAAAAACGAAAGCTCTTTAAACATTTCAGAAAGTTTCAGGAAAGCTTTCCAAACGTTTATGAATGCATTCCTAAAAGTTTAGAAAGACATCCTAAATATTTATGAACGCTTATTAAAACATTAGAAAAACTTTCTAAAAAATTAATAAAACTAGTAAAATGGAATTTTCTAAACGGTTAGCAAGCATTTGTAAACTGTTTGACACATACATTTTTTAGTAAGACTTTCCTACTACTTTGGAAGGCTTTCCAAAAAATATTTTAGGAAGGCATTCCAAAACATTTCAGTTCTAAGGCCGCATTACATCGGAAAAAGCTCTCGTTAGTTAGCATCATAAAGCAGCCTTTTCATTCTATCCTCCAAATTCTTTCAAACCTCCCTCTATCGATAAAACCTTCTTTTCGTTGTTGAAACAATAAACCGATGCTTCATGCTTTCCACCTTTATAGGTCTTTACATGAGCCTCCCTCTTGCAACAATTTTCTCTCTGTTTCAGTAAAATCTGCAGAGAGCTGCATAGATCAAATTGAAGATTTGTGAAGTCACCTTACTTTAGCTACGAAAGAGATTCATACCCTGTGAAGAACAAAAATTGATGTCTTTGATGATTTAGTTTCTTTCACAAGTTCACTTTTATATAATAGTAGTTTACATTTGTTTCACCAAGGATTTATTAAATATTCAAGAAAATTTCTTTATTTAGGAATGATTAATACATGTTTAGAAATGTCTTCTTAAATTTGTATAAAAGCTTCCTAAAGGCATACTAGTTTTAAATGTACACATTCTTTGATTTATACAGACTGTTACCATAAGTAACGAGATAAAATGCCCATAGCAAGTAATCTATAAGAGTTCAAAGCTTTATTAATTTCTTTTTCAAGCTCACTAGAAATGAAAACAAACAAGAGACAATATAAGCTACAACTCCATCTATGTAAGCTCGTTGTGCAGTGAGAGATCCACTCCATATTATATTGTGACTAGACTACCATCAAAATTCTCCCTGGAAATAACAAGTTGAGAGTTACAAATCATCTCCACAAACAAACAAACAAAAAGAGAAAGAACCAAAAATAAAACATTTGAAAAGTTTCCGAAAATATTAGAAATGCTTTGTAAACCTTTTAAAATTTTCAAAGGTTTTCCTAAAATTTTAGCAAGCATTCAAATTTCCTTAAAAAAATATTTCATCAAATATTAGGAAGATCTTCCTAAATATTTAGAAAGACTTCCTAAATGTTTAGAAAAATTTGCTAAAAATTTGTGAAACACAAAACTTCCTAAGCATTTAGAAAGATTTCCAATTTTTATTTTATCAACTACTAGTTGATCTACTTTAGAAAAGGTTCGCAAATTTATAAGAATCCTTCCTAAAAATTCAAGAAGGTTTTCTAGATAACTAGGAATAAATCATACAAATTTTTGTAAGGTCTTCCTAAAAATTTAGAAGTATTACCTAAATTTGAGTTGTTGTATAAATATGCACAAAAGTTTCCATTTATACATTTTAAGAAAGTTTATTAAATGTGTAGGATGTCTTCCTAAATTTGAGTTATTGTATAAATAGACACAAAATTTATATTTATACATTTTAGGATGAATTACTTGACCATTTGAAAACATACTAAACATTCAAATAAACATAAAATGCTTTTTAGTTTTCATGTTTAAATTATATACTTCGGTTTTCGGAAGCAATTTAAATGATCTCTAAAATCCATATGCAAGAAAAGCACTGAATCTTTGGTCTTTTACATTGATTATTAGAAAAGATTTGGGCAAGAGCAAGAACCAAAGTGATTATGCGCAAGACTGCATATTCAGAGCAAAACAGCTTAAGACTTGCTGAGAGACTAAGGAGGTTTAAGGCTTCCTCATTCAACAAAAAGAGAAATTTTGAGACTAAAGTAGAATCAGAATTATGATCACTTAGCAGGAAAAGGAACCTCAAATAGAAAAATAACTAGATTCAAGAGAATCTGGCCGACGAAGCATCTGTTGATATCTTTGATCAAAAGGTAAAATTTAGTGATATATTTATCAATTAGTGAATGCTAATTGAAACAAACGAAACATAGCAATATATTAACCAAGATGATTCTCAATCGCAGTACCGTCAGTGTAAAAATCCAAGAAAATCTATTTCTTCTTGTTACAAATTGAAACCAAATTTGAATATCGACGAACTGCACGAAACCAAGTTAATAGAAACCTCACCCGCGGTTGCAAAAAGTGAGGAATTCCTCTCATGGGACCCGACCCGACAGGAGAACACGACCCGAGATGAGTAAGCTGATGAATCTGAGGATTTCCCGCTCTCATGAACTGCATCATTGATTCCATTTGATTCGGCCCAAATTGTCGATGATTGTACGTCAAAACCGCGCGAGGAGGGTATCCACTCTGATTAGCAGCCGCTACGGAAGGATCACGAGCTCATCCGGATGGGTCGGGTTGAAAACCCTCGAACCGTCGACGGGTCTTGATGGTGATGCGAGGAAATTGGGCCGGTTGGGATTGGGATCCTTTCTCGAATTCTGATTTGTTATGATTCTGGGTCGAAATCTGATTCTCCACCATTGGATAAGAAACCAAACGCTGAGATGAATCGGTCTCATCAGGCTCGACCTTGACCCTGTCCAGATTCGCGCTGGAATTCGAAGGTATGGACTCACCGGGGATATTTTTGTTTTGCTCAGTAGCAATCACCAGAGTAACGAGCAGCGCGGTTCAAGAAAAAGCAAGTTAAAAGGAAAAGTCAACGTCGCGAACGGGTCAAGAGTCGGAGGAGATAAGGTCCGTGAGGGCAATAACGTCAGTGAATTAATGAAAAATGTTAGAGATGTCAGATTTGAGCGGGTGTGGTATTTTTGGAACGAAAACATGTTTTCATGGTATTTTAAGGAATTTCTCTATTATTAATATATAATTAATTATGTACAAATAGATAAACTTCAAATATACAATATTAATTATATATTGAACATATAAAATATTTTATAGTCTGCACACATTTTATACAATATTAATGATTTGCTAGTATTTATAAAATTACATATCATATGATAAGATTTACATGTCTCTCATACCAACGCTGAAAGGACCCAACCAACGCTGAAACCTAAATCCTCACAGCTCATTGCACCAGCATGGAATCTCCTCACAGCTCATTGCACCAGCATGGAATCGAACCAGAACCCGGGTCTGTACAACGTAGCAGTGTTGAGAACACGACTAAGAGGAAAGCTTAATGGTGAAGAACACGACTAAGAGGAAAAAATGAAAAATTAGATCGAGGGATTTTTTTTTTTTTGGAGCCAAATTGAAAATAAAAGCCTAAATTTTTTAAGTGTCGCGGGTCTAATTTTTCTTTTGTCTGCATAAATCTATGATAGCGTTTATTTTGATGTATTTGCTATTATAGATAATATAAAATATCAAAACGAGACACATGATTTTTTAAATTAATCATATTATATATCATAGCGTTTATATATAAACAAACGCTATTTAAAGGTTATAGGTAAGCTAACTATAGCATTAGCGAAAGAAACGCTATCTTTTAGTGCTATTAAAACTCAATATTATTGTAGTGACATAAAATTTAAGGTTTCTTATATGCATTTTGAATATAATCTGATGTTGTTTGGTCTTTCTAACCGGTAGGAGGACAATAATAGTATAACTCAAGGGTGTTTTAATGAAACTGTGCCTCGACAAGTACTAGATTGATGATACCATTGCAGTCATATTCTAGAAAAACATGTATCTCCATTTAGTAGAGAGACCTAAACATGTAAAAGACAAACAAGAAGATCCAAACTTTTTGCTAAGAGATCCAAAGTAAAGAAAGATCAGCCTTCATAGTCGCCTTGTGCATACTTGTTCTCGGGGTAATACACAGCAACCAGTTGGTTTCCTCCAAACGTTCTTCCTTTCATCCCCGATATAGCCATTGCTGAGCCATCCACATCAGCATACTCCAAGAAAACCTGCATCAACATATAATAATTAGAGTATGCACTTATATATAAATTAGTAAAAAGTTGTTTCTGAGTTGAAACCAAACCTTTCCAACTCCTGGTGTTGGATCATGATCCGGGTTGGGCCTCGGAATCACAACATTCACCAAGCTACCTGCTCACAGCAATAAATTATTATCAGAACTCTAGACCATGTAAAAGCCTGAGTAGTGTGCAAATGGTAGAATGCCAGGAACATTACAACAAAAATTGAATTGCTTACCGAATTTTCCACCTTCTTGTGTCATGTCCTCCATTATGTCTTCATATGCTTCATCGTCTCCAAGATCATCAGCTGTAACCACTTGAGCCAAACAGACAATCTTGGTAGGCGTGCCTCCTGGTTGTAGCATAAGTCTCTGTTACAGAAGTCCGAGACGCACTTAATCAGTAATTTTCAGAATGTTTAGATATAGCAAAAGCCAAACTATTTTATAGAGACAAAGCACAAAATAAACAGACAATCAATCGAGTTAGTCCCTCCTGGTCTGCACGGTGGCATACTATTCTACCAACCACTGATGCTATTTGTCTTTTGTTTCTCCTCTTATTCTACCAACATGTCTATATGCATATTTAAAATAATAAATTTTAAAACCTGTTAAAAATAAATTAAAAAAATAGGAAAAAAATATGATCACTGTTCCAAAAATAACATTATTAAAAATGTCAAATCAAAATCTAGTAACTTTTTGTTTATTCTAATCCTCATTTGTTTCTAATTAAATTTTATTACATATTTTAAAAATATTTTAAGTTTTCTATTTATATATAAATTATGTTTTTTAAATTATTTTACTACTTAAATAGTTATTTTTCCTAAAATTTTGATAAATTTATTATTTTATTCTTATTGGAATAAAATATTTATATGTGTACCATATTTTTACTTTTTTATTACGAAGAGTAAACGCCGCCCTTTTATTATCGGTCAATATCTCTGTTTATCTCTGTTTATCTCTGTTTGAATCTGTCACCGCCTCTCCCCTTTCACCGGTCAACATACATAAAATTTAAGGTTTCTTATATGCATTTTGTATATAATCATATGTTGTTTGGTCTTCCTAACCGGTAGGAGCACAATAATATTAATGAAACTGTGCCTGGACAAGTACTAGATTGATGATACTATTGCAGTCACATTCTAGAAAAAACAAATATCTCCATTTAGTAGAGAAACCTAAACATGTGAAAGACAAACAAGAAGATCCAAACTTTTTGCTAAGAGATCCAAAGTAAAAAAAAAAAAATCAGTCTTCATAGTCGCCTTGTGCATACTTGTTCTCAGGGTAATACACAGCAACCACTTGGTTTCCTCCAAACTTTCTCCCGTTCATCCCCGATCTAGCCCTTGCTGAGCCATCCACATCAGCATACTCTAAGAAAACCTGCATCGATATAATATAAATTAGAGTATGCACTTACATATAAATTGGTAAAAAGTTGTTTCTGAGAATTGAAACCAAACCTTTCCAACTCCTGGTGTTGGATCATGATCCGGGTTGGGCCTTGGAATCACAACATTCACCAAGTTACCTGCTCACAGCAATAAAATTATATCAGAAGTTTGGACCATGTAAAATCCTGAGTAGTGTGCAAATGGTAGAATGTCAGGAACATTACAACAAAAATTGAATTGCTTACCGAATTTTCCACCTTCTTGTCTCATATCTTCCATTATGTCTTCATATTCTTCATCGTCTCCAAGATCATCAGCTGTAACCACTTGAGTCAAACAGACNCCTCCTTTTTGTAGTGAATGGTTAAGAATAACTCTCCAAACACATATACAAGATTTAAAAAAAAAAAACCATGAACACGTAGACCTTGAACTTGGTGATAGAGCAAAGATTTAAGTATCTATCTTTTTATGTATCTCGTATTTCTTCTCTTTTTTTTTCTTTTCTTTTTAACTTCTTATAATAATAATTTAAACTGTATACGGATGATACATGGGATCATCCACCGTGGTGGGGAAGAAAATATTACACAGACTAGAACTAGCATTAATAAATTTTGACAAGATATCAACTATTTGATTTCGCTCTCTATTAACTTGATCGATGGAGCTAAGCGGAAGCTTGTATATCCATTGTCGGATATCACATAAGACATTTTCAAGTTCCATGTTATCTTGTATTTTTTCTCATATTTTAAATTTATGAAAATATTTTTTTTTTTGATAATTATTTATTTAAAATATAATTTATATCATAAAATGATATTATTAACATAAAAACATGTTATTTTTAGTCATTCCATTATTAAATACATCTAGAAAATATTAAAAACGAACAATGTCTAGATATTGTATCCAAATACTACATTTAGATGCAATATCTGAATACACAAACGAACAGCCTCAAGCAACAAGATTTGTAATTATTCCAAATTATAACTTACAACCATTTAGAATAAAACTGAGTAAAGGAGCAAACTTGTGCTGTAAGTAAACCAATAACACGAACCGGTCAATTACCATGCATGTTCAAGCAAGCCAGTGCCCTTGAACGTCTCTTCCATCAATCCATCCATTCGAGCTGCCATCTCCGGAGTCAGGTAGTTCCGCCAATCTCCGACCTTTCCCTTCCTGAAATACGCGCTATTCGGATATAAGCTAGAAGGAATGTCTTCTCTGAATTTCTTAGCTTTGATGTCCTTTCTCTCTTTCTCACCTTTGTTGGCTTCAAGATTCTTCAACGTCTCGAAACTGCAAAGATCCACAACTCTCTCAACAACCCCATTCTCCTCTTCCTCAGCTGTGAATCCACAACCCATAAACTCAGCCAATCTCTTCACGTACGGCAAAGGATCAGCTCTGACCGTTTCGTACTTGAGGAACAGAATCTGATCTGGATTCTCTTGGTAAGCTTTCCAGTACGACATGACATGATCTAGATAAGGACCATACAAAGAAAAGCCTCGGCAGAACATGTCAAAAGACTCCTCAAGACTATTGAGAGGGCCATTATCAGACCTTTCCTTTTGGAAGAAATTCCACATGGAGACATATGTGTCCTTTGGGTCTCTCCAGATGTAAACCATCTTGCAACCTGATTTCGAAATTGACTGTGGTAATAATCCGTGCGGGATATGAGTCGAATACAGAATGTTCCCTTTGTCATTGAGAACATCATCTTCAGGGAACAAAGGAAATTCGGCCTCGATGAAAGGAACAAGCTCGTGAGGGTTACTTTTTAGAAGAGGGTTTGAAGAATGGTCAAAGCGAGATCGATTTGCGATGGCGAAAGTTAGAGCTTTGAGCCAAGTGGTACCTGATTTTGGGTAGCTACAAACGAAAAAGTCAATGGGTCGTGCTTGGAAGAAGTCTTGAGCGTGAAGCCAACCTTCAAGTAGAGGCTGTACTATCCAGTGACCGCCATACTCGATCAGAGGAGCTTTAGGTCTCCAGCCTTTGGCGTGAGCAAATGTGGTGATTAGGTCTTGGTACCGTTTCTGATTCTTCTCGAACTCTCTTGACTCTATCTCGGTCTCGTCATGGTGGTTCGGTAGGGTCGTATCGGTTATGGTTTTTGATTCCATTGGAGATAGAGAAAGATGATAGAAATGTGAGGACTCGTCTTGTGTTTTGTGGGAGTTGAGTTATATATATGGTCTGTGTCCGGATACAGACTGGATTGGGTTTAGTCTTGCATGAAGCTATCTGTACCCACGTGTAACGTGTTACATTAGAATCTTGTAAGTGTAACCGAAAGAAAAAGGAACTTGTAATTGTATGACCTTCTAACCTTAATAAAGGGAAACTTTGCCAAGAGCCAACAAAAGTAAATAAAAATATAATATACGGCATATGTAAACAACATTACCATTTCACTATTGGACAATTATGGAAAGAATAAAAACAAAAAAAGCGGACTGGGTTTACAGTCATGCTCAATGCATGTATGATATGGCATGTATAAATTTTTTTTTTTAAATAGCAATATTCCCTATATATTAATTGAGAAACATTTTTAGAGAATAATCTTAATTTTGTATATTATTTACAATGGTGTCATTTTACTGATGTGTGATTATCAGAATCATTCTCAATAAACATATAAAAATGGACTTATGTTACTAGATTAATTACTTGT
This sequence comes from Alliaria petiolata, assembly GCA_020283515.1. Classification (NCBI taxonomy): domain Eukaryota; kingdom Viridiplantae; phylum Streptophyta; class Magnoliopsida; order Brassicales; family Brassicaceae; genus Alliaria; species Alliaria petiolata. The sequence goes on from JAHZTW010000001.1 coordinate 85,576,833, forward strand.
TACGTCACTCACATTAATTTGGTTATACAATAGTTTATATCATTTATTTATATATAATTGATCATTTTTCTGTCAAAAAAAATTGAGCATTTAATTTATGAAGATATTCTCCTTCTTTCTACTTCTTATCAAAAATATATCATACTAATTACTTTTTTTAGTCACTAGATTTTTTCACTTATTTTTGTTTAAACTTATTTTGTAAAAAAACAAATCATCACAACATTCATATAGTAAAAAATATATAGATTGTTTTGTACATGTGTTATAATTTGATTTTTTTAAATGAATATAAATTACTCAAATGATTAATAAATATGAGTATGTTTTAAAAGTCTCATATTGAAAACGAGGATTTGTAATTGGTTCAGAAATCATTATAAAAAAAAATAAATGATAAAAAAAAAACTGAAAAAGTAAGAAGCTTGATTTAATAGACATCCTATTTATAGATATTTTTTTTTGTTTAATATGGTTTGTTAATAGAACCATATAAATTCACCAAATAATATAAATATTTAAACTTGATAACAAGTTAAAAATATTATATCCAAAAATCGAAATATTAAATTATATTATTCACATTTATATAAAACATATTAAATTATTTTTACTTTAAACAATTTTAAAATCATCTTTAATAAATTTATTTATAGATCATTTTGCGCATGGCGTAAGTTATCACCTAATATGGTATATATAGAGAGAAGAAGATCTTTAACCAAAAGCAAACTTTGCCAAATGGAAAATTGTTTTTTAAAATATATTATATGTAATATATAAAAGAAATTACTATTTCACTATCCGATAATTAACTATGGAAAATTTTCCAAAAAAGAAGAGGATGATCTTATAATTGTAAGCTACAATTTGTAACACCTTTTAATTAAGGGAAATTTTAGTTTGCCAAATGGCATAAAAAGTATGAAAAAACTAAACTATTATAACATATATCTTCTGACATTAAAGATATAACTACTCGGAAAGTTACAAGAGTCGGCGGAAAAAATAGATTTTTTCGACAAAAGAAAGCCGGCGGATAACGTATACATCCTCGAAGTCAAACGCCCAGATAACCGGAAAACAAACCAAAATTCCAAAAACAAAGAAAAGACAACATAAATACAAATATTATCGCTTACTTGATTCACTAAAATTCACTTAGAAAAAAAGATATAATTACCCAAAAGTTATCCAAAAGTTACATAATTCTCTTACTATTATTTAGAAAGCATAATTAATGAAAAAAACTGATATGTTATCTCCACATTTTTGACGGAAAGTTTTTGAAATCACATTAGTGAAATATTCTTTTTGGCGGAAAATTTATGAATTCACAATGTTGGCAGAAAATTTAAGATATCGGATTTGGAAAGTTTTTGAAACCGGAATTTTGAAAAGTTTTTGAAATCAAATTTTCGAAGTATTTTCTTAGCAAAAAAAAATTACGGATTCACTTATTTGGCGGGAAATTTACATAATCGAATTTGACATAAAGATTTATAATTACATTTTCAAAGTAAAATTTTTGGCAGGGCTCATTTTTGGGAGGAATACGAAGAAGATGAAGAAGGAAGAAAAATTATTTTGTTTGGTTTCATGCTTTTTTTTTTTGAAATATTTGAGTTATATGTCTTTTTATTTTTTGCAATATTTATTTTTTCCAACATAGTAAATATTTTTTTCAAAAATTAAAAAAATTTACAAATATATTATTCGACTATGCAGACCAATCATCTATTTATTGTAAATGATAATTTTTATTATTAAATATTAGCAATTTTTTTTTTTATAAAAGTTTCATTCTCGCACGAACCACCAAGTTATTTAAATAAGTACTATGTGATCGGTCCGCACCATATGCGCGCTATAAAACATTTTATATGTTCAATATATAATTAATTATGTATTAACAATAACATTATATAAATATTTATTAATAAAAAATAATGATAAATCAAATAAAAAATGTTATAGATTTGAATATAAATTGAAGATAAAAAGCCATTAACCAAGATTTTAAAATACTTCTTTAGATAAAAAGTGTAAATATGATAACTAAATAAACTGAAAAATATTAAAACATATAATAAATTATTTATTTTTTAAGGTTTATTTTTTATAGAAATAAATAGTTGTAATATTAAATTATAGATTAATTTTCTTATATATTATGTAAATGTTATATTTTTATACATACACAAATTTAGTGTTTAACAACAATCACACGAATGTTTCATATCATTTTTTGTGTATTTTGAAACTGATTTATTTTAAAACATTTTATTTTTTCTACAGTTTACAGTAACATATAATTGCAAATATAAAATTTATATTAAATAATAATTAAATTCTTATAATACGCCTTAAATATTATCTATACTATGCTTTTTCTCTTTACACAATATAATATTTCCAAAATATATATTTTAAGTATATATTTTTCCTTGACCTATTGCTAATTAAACCAAAATGGGTCTTATGATAAGTAACGATTATAAAACCCATTTTGCTTTAATTAGCAATAGGTCAAGGAAAAATATATACTTAAAATATACATATTGGTAATATTATATTATGTAAGGAGAAAAAGCATAGTATAGATAATATTTAAGGCATATTATAAGAATTTAATTATTATTTAATATAAATTTTATATTTGCAATTTGCAGTAACATATAATTGCAAATATAAAATTTATATTAAATAATAATTAAATTCTTATAATATGTCTTAAATATTATATATACTATGTTTTTTCTCCTTACACAATTTAATATTACCAATATATATTTTTTTCCTTGACCTATTGTTAATTAAATCAAAATGGGTTTTATAATCTTTACTTATCATAAGAGCGGATAGATGGTTGGCCCGCACATTCGTGCGTACCAACCACCTCACTGCTCTAAGGACATATAGAGATTTTAAAAAATATATAAATTGTTTAATAACTAAAATTAAAAATAGATTGTAATTGAGGTTAACAAAATGTATGCACGACAAGTTCGCATGCGATTTTGACTTTTTCATAATTAATATTTATATCCACCGCATATTTGTGGAAAAATCGAAGTATGTCTTTTATGTGTTAAAAAAATAACAAAATATATGTTTTATAATATATATTTTTATAATGTATGGTTAAATTTTTAAAAAGAAATAAATACATATATTTTTGCATGTAAGTATGATTTAAATATAAGTGAATTGTAATATTTAGGTGTTGGTTAGTTTTTCTGATATTTTCCGTAAACGTTATGTTTTTATACGATGCAATATTTGGCATTTAAGAACAATCACGAAAACCGTTTCTATCGTTTTTTATGTAATATTTTTTTTATATTTTCAGCATTTTATAATATATGGTTTCAAATTAAAATTTATATTAAATATTAACAAAAATTACAAAAACAAACATTTAAAATATAATATTTGACTTTTTCATGAAAATATATATAGTACATTGGATAATCTATTAGTAATTTTCCTTTTCATTAAAAATTATAAAAATATTTATTATAAAATTTGTGAAATCATATTTTATAAAATTCT